>NQII01003913.1:0-231972 GCA_002778355.1 Clitarchus hookeri
ATTTTCATAAATTATGGCTTTTAACTTAACGATAATACAGACGATGGACGCAGCCCGCAGACTGAAGTTGAGGTAGAACGCTTATTCTTCTTCTGCGCATGAACCCAACATTGACCAACCCCAACGCATACAGCTGTCAAAGTCACGTGGTCAACAGTGGTGAACATATCTGTTTATATAATAATATTTAAGTGACAAATATTTTTATATCAATTAAACCATTTCACTAGTTGAATTTTATATAATTGCTTTACAAATTGGTTGCACAAAGTGTACAAACATCTCAGAGCAAGTGTTTACCAAACAGTGTTCTAACCTCAAATCCAGTCCAATCTGTTTTTGCTAGTCGTGGTGGCAGAAAAGAAGTTCAGACACAGAGGTTAGTTCTGCCCAGCCAGCGAGATGCTCACTCTACGACTCGGTCACGTGTTTAATGCTGTTATCTCGGGATAAACAAAATTAACTAAGGCCATCTGGTAATATACATGATAAATTTATTATGAAAACATTATTCGGAAATATGCTAAGAAAAGAAATTTATTTATAAGTGGCAATTTACTAAATGCGCACTGAAATAAAATAATTTTGTGAATCAAATCGTTGATTTAAGAACAGAGCCAGAAGCAGCGTTGCCAAACCTGTGACGTCACATAAACGTCCATAAGGAGACTTGTGACGTCACATAAACATCCATAAAGAGACTTGTGACGTCACATAAACATCCATAAAGAGATACTTTACAGAAAACCACGCGAGAAAAATTGCGATTAAGTGTCGTTTCAGCTTTCTCTTTCATACAGATCCGCGCAAATAGTATCTCTGAAGAAGCTTAAGTTAAATTCGGGCTTCTGACTTGTCTGGTTTCAGGTTTCTTTTGCATCCGGTCTGTAAAGGCTGAGCATGTGATGGTTGTTAAAGGTGATGGACACAAACAAATCAAATATTTCACAATAATGTATTAAGTTGCTTGATATCTAAACAGTATATATGTCATTCCCAGAAATAAAATAAAAATTGTCACAGTTTATGCATTATTAATTATACCCAAAATTTTACCGTTTCGTGTCATACAGGTAAAATAAATCACACCATTAAACAAATCTAAATTAAGTTAAAGTAAGAGCAACTCTACGATATTACAATTTTCCTTTTGTTTAACAGAACTAAATTCTGAATTATTCACCAAATCTTTCCTTACATAAATCTTCTTATTTTTACAAAAAAACTTATAAGTTTGGCCTAAAAAAAAAAACTTATTATTTATTAACCTCTTAGTTTAACATGTTGAAATTAAGAATTATAACTTTTCTAACATTTAACCATGAAAAAAAAAAAACACACAGTAAAAATAGTTGTTTGCAAATTAATAATTGAGTAGTTTAACTTTCTCAAAAATTTATAGGACATTAACAAAACGACAGTTTAACAAATTATAGAGTACATTTGAAATTTTTTTAAAATTTAATACATTTTAACAAGTGAATGGGCAAAAGCTGTAGAAATCAATGTTATTATTATTTATGAGAAGTCTATAATGTACAATATCAATTTACTGTTTAAGTAATATTTCACACAATTACGAAGTGAAGAACATTTAACCAGCCAGCGTGCTAGGTGACGCCTCTGAAATGTGTCAGGTGGGAATCCTCCTCCGACATAGGAGAGAAGTAACAGCTGATTTCTTGTTCTGGAAGGACAGTGGCAATCGAGCAGATAGCTCTCCGAGCACATCGCTGGTGTCTCGAGTATTTGCTGTGTCTCGCAGAAGGTCCAGAGAATCTCCAACGCTTGGCTACATTCATGTCAAGTGGCTTGGAATGATGAGGCCTGCTGCCGTCAGCGCTACACACAGAGCGTATCGTGCCTGCGAACTAAACATTCGTTGACGGAGTCAGCTATGCAACTTATCGCCTGGCGCGAATACAGTTATTGCATGATGTAATTTAAACGAAACGTTGCCATTTTGTAACGCATGCGAGCGTGTGTTCGTCATCAAGAGGGGTCGAAGTGGAGCAGACGGCAATTATCGGTATGTCACGTGAGTAAACGTCACAAAGAATAAATATGCGCGACTATTTTTAAAAACTGTGATATATTATTTAACACATTTTATACACGTAGCAAAATGGAAACTGCTCATACCGAGAACACAGTTCATAAATATTTGTCAGTATACTTCCCCCTTTTATATAAATTACATGATCATTTCCGAAAAATTACGCATACTGCATACGGTTTTTGTATATACATATATAAATTGAAATATTATTTATTAAATATTATTATTGCAAATTGCCTTTTACTGTATGTGGAAAACCCATGCAAACGATATTCATTCGAGAAGTAATCTGATTTGAAATTTGTTTGGCTTAGTTCACACATTTGTATCAGGGCCACCACGAAAACTTGAGATCGTCGACGTATAATAATAATTCATTGAAGGGTAAGGTGGCTTACCAGAGGAAGCAAATTTCTTCAAAAATGTAATGCAAACAAATATTGCACACGACATTTGAAATTATTTCACTGATGTACACGAGTGCGCCGAGGTCACATACATGAAGATAGAAAATATTTCAGACGCTCAATGCGCGCTATAGTGTGTAGGTCTTATCCACGAGAGCTAGAGGCTTTTTACGGTGAAGTGAGCACTTTTGAGGCGCCAGAAATATTTTTTTCTATTAGCGCTGTGTATTTCACCAGACTTGAAAGTTGAAGTCTAATACCAGAATAAAATACATTTATTGAAATTATACCCAACGAGTGGGCTTCAAAAAGTGATCACTGTACCGAAAATAGCACATAGCTCTATAAAATATACCATTTTGGCGATAGGCCTGCTGCATAAAATATCTAAAAAAATATTTGAAAAAAAAAATTAAAATATGAAAACAATTACTAAGCAGGTAATGTTTTCAATTAACGATTCACAGTACCCGGTGCGATGCAGGATACTAGCGTATATCATATAAATATAACGTCTCATTTCTTAGTAAAACATAATTCAACAAATTCCTTGCCTTTTATATATTTATTATTTCATAAGTTATGTAATGTAATGACAATTTGTGTATTTTCACTTCTTCTTGTGGTACAGGACTAGAAAGGAATAAAATATAAAATTGGATACGTTCACAAAAATTATTATTGCTTACCTCAAAAAATTATTTCAAATCTATTCTCAGATAATTATCTCCGTTCATATGCAAGTACTTGTCTTCAGCTATGTGATTTGGAAATGTTATCGTATATTTGCAAAACGTTGAAGCGAACCATAAACTTAGTCACACTTAATTACTTTTTTTATATGAATACATTGTTAGATATTATGTTTTTATTTGGTCATTCCAGTAATGTTGTCAATAGACATACTNCTTTTTTTATATGAATACATTGTTAGATATTATGTTTTTATTTGGTCATTCCAGTAATGTTGTCAATAGACATACTACCATTTCACGATTTACTAGAGTACACCTCAGATTTCAAACGGAAATACATTATTTATTATGCTGGTATGATTGGATTATCATAATTTGACACATATCGTAAGGCTTTAGGCCAATGGCAAAAATTTATATCGAGTGCCCGGAATTTTTTTATCAATTACAAAAGTTTATTTATTTCCAATAAAGATAAGTCGCCAATTACAGTTTTCTGGTTCTCCAGTATGCACNTATCAATTACAAAAGTTTATTTATTTCCAATAAAGATAAGTCGCCAATTACAGTTTTCTGGTTCTCCAGTATGCACAGTGCGGTGAAGTATAACCAGATAGAATTGTATAATTTCATAATTGTACATGAACTTCACATGAAACATCCCCACAATACAGGCATGGGGTTCATAGGGAGTCTCAAATATGTATAAACTGAATTATTGTTGTTATAGTCCGAAATGGGAAAGGACGGTCNTATCAATTACAAAAGTTTATTTATTTCCAATAAAGATAAGTCGCCAATTACAGTTTTCTGGTTCTCCAGTATGCATAGTGATGTGAAGTATAACCAGATAGAATTGTATAATTTCATAATTGTACATGAACTTCACATCAAACATCCCCACAATACAGGCATGGGGCTCATAGGGAGTCTCAAATATGTATAAACTGAATTATTGTTGTTATAGTCCGAAATGGGAAAGGACGGTTCTAGTGCGAGGAAATTAGAAAAACTGCCTGGAAAATTTAAATTAAAATGTTGCTATTTTCTGAAATAAGAGTAATTATTTCTGAACTAAATAATATTTGGTCCGTGCCAATTATGATTGTGCTAGAACTGTGGTGTAGAAACGCTTAAAATAGTATTAGAGATATTCAAAAATTTTAATAGTCATACAAATATTTGCTATATCAGAAGGCTGTTAGAAATTGCATCTTATGAACGGAAAATGTGATTTTTGACGTTACATAGATTTTGGAATTATTTTATTGTGATACTTCTGAAAAGTTTCTTCTATCTGTAAACACAAACATGTTTATATATATATATATATATATATAAATTATTTTTAATTCCTTGTTCTTTGCAAATGCTCTTTGTAAACTCTTTTGAATGGCAGAAAAGTCATGAAATTTTACATATAAAAATGCATCATATGTCTCCTTGAAGTATTGCAACTATTTTATTCACCATTGATCTTTTAGTAAAGTTTGATTTTCCCAATATGATGTTAGTCAAAGTCACAAGGTGGAAAGAATAAACTCGTTTCAGACGTATGAGTGGTTAACTAGAATGTCATTTGCAAGCAACAAATTAGCAAAGAAGCATATTAAAATTTAAAATTTTTTTGACATTTAGATGCATCGCCAAACAAAAGCATTATTTACATTTTTGAATCTACATTGTGTTGTATGTTGTTTATTGGCGACGATATAAAATATCTTTCTTTGAAAATTTTCTCTGATATTGTGCAGAAAAAAAGTAATTCTTTAATGTACATTCGCTGCATTATAAAAATTCTTACCTTGTTCCTGTTCCATATCTTTTACAGTATTTTCATATTTCCATTTAGGGCTTTAGGTTCTGACGCATCAAAAGTTAATCATGAAGGTGATAGTCATGTGACTATCGAACCACACAAGAACAACTCTTAAATTCATTCAATCCCGCCTAAGCTATCATAAGGTTGCATCACATGCAGTGTGGAATGAACTCAGTGCTCCTCAAGCACAACCAGACTTCATAGGCATAGTTATAATCGTTTTGAAATTTTTGCCTTTATAAAAGATTTGTATTAAACTGCTGTACTTCTGAAGGGAAGGAGAATGACTTAAGTTACATTCAACTGACACGTAATTCACAATCCCATGTTGGTAATAAAATACACTCGATATAATGAGACTTGGCGACTTGATGCCTCGAAATGGAGAGAGAGAGAGAGAGAGAGAAAGAGAGAGAGAGAGGTAAATGTATAAGAGGTGAAGTGTTGTGTGCCAGAGAGCAAGGAGGTGTGTCCTTCACAAGACCTCGTCCTGCACCGTTATTCGTCTGTACTACAGTACCCGTACCCCCAGCTTGTGTTCGGTCCCCACCAACTGGTGCAGGCTACAGACGAGCGCAGTTATATGAAGTAAGCGCTAAAGAAGTACACTGCAAGAAGATGGCCAATTTACCACGTCATTGTACAGGTGTATTGTGGAAGCACGAGTTCTGAACTTTTTCCCACACATCACTGACCACTTTCCTGCACTTGATATAAGGAAACAACCAAATGTGCATTTAAGTATCCGACATTGTAAAGCAGCAGAAGATCTATATTTTCAACTGTTATTTGGTGAGTTCCCCGTACGAATTATGGGTTAAAAAGATCTATTTACGTTTTGGAAAATCACTGACAAATTTTATGCAGTAACACACTGGGAAGAGAAGAACCCATTCATATAAATTTTCCAAACCGTTATTTTTAATTGCTAACTTAACTAGATGTGTTTATTCATCTTGTGGTTAGTCATATTGAAAAAGTACAGGTTTTTTAATCGCTTATCTGTTGATAACACTGTATCTAGTTGGTCGTTTCATTATTGGACGACCAAGTTTTTAACTCGGTTTAATTCTTTACAAACCAGTCACAATGCTTTTAATTTAGAGTATCAGAATCAAAATGGCCGAATGATATGGGATTGCACTTTCATGCGTGCATGGAAGTAAACAACTAAATAAATCAGTGACATATGTGTGCAGTACTTTGAGGCCTAGGAAACAATAAACGTTTTCCGTGATAAACCTCTGTCAAAATAAACTGCGTACAAAATGAAAATGAAACATGAACAACCTGGGTAAAAAACCAAATAATAATATAAAATTACGGATGCAGATTTCAAATGAAGTTAACGTATTCATTTCATTCGAGGATTAATGGTTTCGTTTTAAGGGAAAACAAATTTCAAGTTTCATATCACTCTCTAATAAAAATAACAATTATTTCAATTAATTGGCCCTGCAAAATTAACAGTTCCTGATCCAGATGCATTTGCTTGGTATCTCTGACATGATTGGCTGGCAGGTTGGTATGCGTGAACACACTCCGACAGGCCTCGAAATGGAGGGGTTCATTTGTTATTACGTTGTATTCTATACTGGCGGTAGGTCAAGGACGGCGAATTTGCAAAGAACCGCGTACACCATTCAAATTTTATACAATACATACGATCCCTTTGTGCACATGATTTTCGTAACAAGATTCCGGAGCATACTAAGTTTCCAAAATTACACGTAAACACATGAAGCTAAATTTTGGTTATTTCCCTCGTCTCTTTACTACGAGAAGACCATGACTAGACTGGGGTAATGAGAATTAGGGTGTTCCAATGCTGAACGTAAGAACTTCTGTTTCATGGGAGTTAACCTAAGGAGCGTAACACATGAAGTGGTTCCAAGCTTAAGTGTTCTGAAATAAAACTACTCATAAAATTATTATTAGACGTAAATCTTAAACAATCTTATGTAAAAATAAAACAAATTCATTGTTTTTTGATAAAATAAGTAATAAACATTTTACTTCATAAATAAAGCAAATTTAATTGGAAATATTTCCACAGTGAACTTTAGAATACCTATAGTAAGAAAACTAAGGTGAACGAGTCCCTGAGAAGAACAAAACAGCGATTTCTTGCACGTCTAATATTGTATCCAGAAACTTCCTATACACAATTATACTGAATTCCAGGTGCACAATTTGTGATATAATTCCGTATGGAAAATGAGATGGTAAACATATGACCTAATGTGGTTAGTAAGGGAGATAGACATCCTTGAAAATTGGGAGTTAGAATAAGCATTATTTGCTAAATGTTATGAACTACATGAGGTTAACATCAATTGGGTGAATATTTTTTGCCTGTTTTGGTATCTGCCATTTTTGGACATTTTACGGCCGATAACCTCGCCCGCCCTTAAGTAATTACGTTGAAAAATTATATTAATAATGCTTTACATTTTGGTATTAAAACCGTTGAATCCAATATAAAATTCTTTAATTTTTTTTTGAACAATAGGTGAAAACAGTCCCACAAATTTCAAGTAGATATCTACTTAAATGCTATGTTCTTTGATTAAATGCTGATAATTTTACTTGTTAATTTCTCAACATTCCATTTTAACACTACTCAAATTTAATGAAGTGGTCAAGAGAAATAATTCCCTCTATATTTAACATAATTGCTTCATTACAAATTAAGTAATGAAATATGCAGTTTCTTTCATTAACTGAATCATTAATTCTACCTACAACTACATAGATGCACAATCATACAATTATTATCTCATATATAACTGAAATGACGGACTAGCCCATTTCTGTAATACGATAATATTTTTTTGCGTGTTTGACCAGTCAGTTAGTCCATCTCCCTACTTTCACGTGGGAAACGGGGATGGTATTCATTTATAAGCTCATCATGTCTGCTTTAAAATTACTGTATTTACTGGCTACGTCCCAATAATTTCCAGTACATTAGTAACGAAAATTATGTAAAGGATACGTGCAGAGTTCTGGAAATTAGTTCGTACTCCATCATCATTGAACGTGATAATTTTGCAGTTCGTTGACGTTGACTACAACTGAGCAAGGATGGTCATAATTTATCAGAGAGTTCAAATAGGATAACATTATGGTGTTTTTAGCGTAAACGGCATATGTTATATAATTCTGAAGCAGGGCACTGCATCGCTAAAAGTTCTTCTGAAGTTTATCCAGAGTCTCTGAACTGTGATACGCTCGCACAGACTAGATTATTAGACACATTAGTTCTTTACCTATAGTGTATTTGAATTTTATAAATGGTTTGAACTAATCAGAGAGTGAAAGTGGAGGAATCTAGAACACTGTGCAGTGTGATCTCGTTACAAAGTTGTTCCTGCTCAATTTTACTGTGTGTTAGTAAAAAATACAAATGTGTTAGCCACGTAGCTTTAAAGAGTTGTAAGTCAGACTTAAGTAAGTGATTCCTTACGTGCGTATGGCTTCTGAACATGCCATTATGAACGCAAAGTTTTGAGCCAGCCCCATGAATGTTTTCGTTAAACATTACAATGAAAGCTAAGGCCCTTAATTGTGGCACCGATCAAATTTCCTTGAAATTCTATTGCTTCCAAAATATTCGAGTGAATTCTGGATGAAACATCTCCTCTGCAATTTTCGTTGTACTGCTACCCCCACGAACCATTAAAAATAGTTTATTATAATTAGCGTCTCTAAAAAAAATTCGTAAAATAAATATAACAGTAAAAAAGAGAAATACTAAATTTTTTCCCTTCGTAATAGGAAGTCACTTTTTTATATCCTATGCGCAAAATTAAAAATTGCTTCGTCAATTTTGTATAGTATATTAAAAAATAAAATCAAAAATTTACAAAATAATGTACCGTATTTAATTATTTAATGACTTGCCCCTATTTACCGTCTTCATTCGATGTAGGGCGTTGAAAAGGAAGATGATCCAATGATCTGCAGTGTACATGGAAGAAGACAGCGTACAAAGAGGAAAGTGTTTTAAAATGTGCAAGGTTATTATTCGTTGCTGAGACTATATTACGTATCCTCATAAAAAAGCTGCAGCCTGTAACGTTAAGAACAAATACATTTTTATTATTAAAGTACCGTACAAGACAGGGTGTTATGTTGATAGGACACGTTATGTCGATAGGCCCCTACTAATTGAGTGCCGAATTAATTTGTTGGATGCAACTAATAACAGAGATAATAAGACTGTAATAGAAAGAGTTCATTAGCCTTAAGTTCTCCAAAAGCAATCACCGTTTGACTACTGACAAGTTGAAACAGCCTACGATTTACCTAGAAACTGATAGTAGCTATTACAGTCAACCAAATATGTAGAACTCCACCAGTGATCACCAATTCACATTGCTCCTTCTAATAATCTCAACACAAGTTAGAATAATTAGAGGATATTGAGATATCTTGTTTCACGTGAATTTACGAAATGTAAAATCCAAGAATTGAAATTGAACTGCTATAAATAATGTATTTCGATGTGGTTTCTTGGAGTTGAGTGGAGAGATTTAGATGGCTCTATACAACGAGGTATTGAGAGCCGATGAAAGTGACATGAGGTGAGAATGGAGCAGCGCCGGCCAGCGGCATCGTCCGTCACGATTCCCACTTGTGAATATCCGGATGTGACCCGGCCGGGGATTGAATCCAGTTCGCCTTGGTGGGAGGCGAGCAAGCAAACATTTCAAATATGAAGAGTTCAAGACTTTCGATTTAAATAAAATGAAACAATATTAGTAATCCCAGATAAATATTTTGCACGTGTAAACAATGAAATAATAGTGCAAAAAAACGAAACTAGCTTTTATTCCGTTTGCACACCGATCATGTTTAAAAGTTCAAGTGCATTGAACTTTGTGCTCTTTACACATTAAATAATTTTGCATTACCGTTTGTGTTTGCTTTGAAGCACAATAAACGACTTCAAAGGTTCGTTCCACATAAACTACAACATAACAGTGTATGAACTGGAAAAGAATCACACATAAAATGACAACTGAAGTTTCAAAAATGTGATCATATATTTATTGAACAAGAAATGATTTCATTTAATTAATTTTTTTTTTAACAAACAAGGCTTGGGATACACCTCAGGGAACTTCAATCTACTTCTATAAATAAAATGTTAAATTTCCTAAACTTAATTTAAATATTGGTATAAAACACGTGTTCACTGTAATGTTCTGAAAACTAAAAGCGTACTTACGGAAAGATATTGTTACACCAAAATACTTGATTTAAAAAGTTGCACTTCTTGGGTTTAATTTGTTTACATTTTCTTGTATTTATTCATAAAAGTTTTTTAATCAATTAAATTTGAATTGTTGTATACACAGGTACATGACAATAACGGCTGGGGCCTTGATTTAGAAACTTTTGACGTTGTTCGAGATATTCAGTATCTTTGAGGAAAAGTGGTTTCTGGTGTGACGTTGATGTGTCATCACGTAACATTCAATAAACTGCATTTCATTTCAACTTAATCTTTATAAGAAGAATTTTATTGTGAAGTGGACTGAACACATATGACACGAATGAAAAATATAGAGTTAAGGGAACGGTGTCATGATCTATTTCACGAGAAAGTTACTGCTTATTGAATTTTTTTTATACTAAGGAAATTTTATACTTCTTTTATTTGTTATTCGATTAATATGATCAAATGATAGAATTACTTCAGTATATGTAAGTTTTAAAACATGTGTACATCAGTCACACATATGACGCTTACACGTTGGATGGTATACTCACACTCTTCAATATTTAGGCATACGGATGATCTTTGTTCGCTGGAATCCTTTTTAATTGTTGTTGACTCCACGTGGTTGGTACCACTTCAAATGTATGTTTAACGCTGCCCAAGAATGGAAACAGTAACCACAACATATCATCCCACTGGTGTATTTATAACTACTTTGTAAATGTAAAAAATAAGCAAAATTTACGCTCTTATGTGACAGCTACAGAATCCCTCTAGTTCCCGAATTGTGCAACGATACAATCAATTCCTGAGTGAAATCGAAAGTGGATGTTAGTTTTTAGGTCTTGCATCGGAACACCACTCAATTTCATCCATGACAGAAACTATAAAGTTTTAACACGGCTGATGGTTCTTGTGGGAATATCGTACATTAACATATTTGTTTACTTTGAAAGCTATAAATGCCAAAATATTCATCATTTAAATTTGTAATGAATATTTTTGTGCCTGTTGACGTGAACACGTAATCCAATTTCTCTAAATAAAAAAAACGTTCTCGCAATTTCAGTTTTAAAGAATATCACACATTTACAGTTATACTTGAAGCGAATTCCACACGAGTGGGCCATTATCTCGTTGGAAGAGATTTTGTTGAGTTGTTGCAGGGCTCGCCTTCTTGTCGCGCGCCCTCGGCAACATTCGGGTCGCGTTCACCTCGGGTGGGAATGGAGCAGGCTTTTGTTCCACGGGGGGTAGGTAATGGCATCCGCTGCCGGCCCTGAGGCAGTTACACGCCAGTTTCACAAGGAATCCGCGGTGGGCGAGGTGCTTGCGTGGTTCCGGTTATTCATGCAAGTTCCCACCCTCCCAGGAACTGGGCTGGTTTATCGCTGCGACGCGATCCTCGTATACAGATCCTTGTCCTCCCATTTAAAGCCTTTCGGTGCGTTCACTCTTCTCGAATGTGTTGGACCAAATATGAATTATTTTATACTTTCATATATCACTAGTAAACTAGACGTACAAACCAGATTACAAGTAAATTAATAAAATACGATGAAACATATCGTCTCATTTTATTTTCCGTTATGGCTGGTAGCAAGTGGGAAATCATTACCTGAAATACAATTGGTTTACTCACAATTAAAACGAATAAAGAAAAACCACACAAGCAAAAACATGGTTTTGAAGAATTAATTTCGTGCATATTTTCGGTAATAATTGTATAAAAATAAAGTGCTAAAATTATTTTTAATTTCATTGTTTAAAGCATTTGTGATCAGGCGTATTCCGAGTCTTCTCTATTTTGTTAATAGGAATGGCGGCACTGCATTAGGGCAGTTTTATTTAACGGTTTGAACTGGAATTATGTGTTCGGTAAAAAACGTGTTCACGTGAAATGTTTTTCAATAATTAATATTTGCCAGTCTCACAACGAGCAAATAGAGATTTTGGCAGGTGACAACTGCGATCTACTTTCCCTCTCAGTTCGTGTCCTCCTGCTGCTGCATGTAAAATGTACGTTGCTGTGAGCTGGAAGACTTATAGACTTTATCGATGCGTCAGTCATGCGTGGAAACGTAAACTGGTAATAACATAAATATGTTGCTAATTTGAGAGTTCCTACTCTAATTCGTTTATCAGAAAAAAAACACACAATCTTGACTAGCGTAAATTTAAACATTACGTTCTCAATACAACGCCACCAGTTACAACAATTATACTTAATCCGTTGCCAAGTTAACCGGGGCCTGCACGTCAATGTGTATGGTAGCATATCCGCAGTAAACAGTAGTAATTTTTTTTTCAAAGGTTGGCTACACGAGTGCTCACATTACCGTGAAAATCACATACACGATATACGCTAATAGGCCAAGCGGGAGAAGAAATGTGCGTTGTCGAGCCGCAGTTCGTGCGCGGGCGGGGGTCGGCGCGAATTACAAATGACGTCATAATAATAATAGATGGTGGGGGGGGGGCCTGCATTAGCGCAGCGCACGTAATTGGCAATAACGCAGCGCGACATTGGCTATCGAGGGCCGGCAGTCCTGGCAGTGTGTACGCCATTACTCCGCGACGTATCACAGGGTGCCTCGTGACGGCGCTGTCGTGTCACATTACGACGTCGGTGCGTGCCTGTCACAAGCACAGCTCTCTCCACACCCGCTTGTCAAGCTGGCGCACGTCTGTATCCTCCGGCGTATGAGATACAGCACTCGCATACCAACGTCGCGTGTACATTTTCAAACGGTACTTGAGAGCGAAACAAGAGAACGACTGCGAAACGCGAACTGAGTTACGAGGAATTGCACCAGGCGATATAACGTAATGTGTTCCGTCTTGAATAACTAAATAACATTGCTGGCCTGGTAAAAATATGTCACACAAAGGTTACATTTTTTAGATAAAAAAATGTCAATACTATCACTGCAGTTCTATAAATTTGCTTAAACACTTACAACTGTGATGAATAGTTCATTGAAAAAATTCTACTAAAAGAGTTCCACAAATGCATTGTCATAAAAACTTCTTAACTATTAATGTATTTATGCAGTAACATAATTAAAATAATGTCATAATTACTCGTACTGAAAAAAATAGAATTTATAACGTTATTACAAATTGGTCACAGGCATGAAATTCTTGACTTAATATGATATTTTAATACTGAAATAAATTTTCCCACAATTCACATCTAATATTTTATAAAAATATACAAATATCTCATATTTATTCAGAATTCCTTCTGTCTGCCCAAAATTCTGTTGAAAAATTATCAGCCATACATTTACCGATTGACGTTTGTAGTTTTATGATCCTGTATAAGGTCTTTCGGTTTAAGTGAAGTTTCAATTTAGAAAAATGTTTCAACTGTAAATCCTGTAAACACATTTTGTTTGAATGTTTGGAAATATTGCTAGGTTTTAATACTTTTGTTTACTAAAAATAGCCTGATTAAAAATATTGTGTGATTTTATTCAGAGTTAAAGAAAATCTTTAAGAATATCACAGAGAGTATTTCATTTAGACTCTTAAAATATTGCATGTTGATACAAGGGGCTGAGAGAGTAAAAAATGAAGACGAAAGTGAATTACTAGAACGTAAAAAGAATAATTTTTATTTATAAAATGTACAGTATTTGATGTTGTGGTTACAACAAGCAACCATTGAATATTATGCGAAAGAATATCATGTGCGGAAAATACAAGCGCTCGCCGTCAGAATGCGTGGAGTTAGCGTCGCATAGCAGCAGCCATGATGTAACAATTACATCAGAATGCCAATGTCGTATTGATGGTAACATATATGATGAAGTGAAACAACAGGCACTGTAACAATGTGGCATCTAGACTACTTCCACCAGGTGGTAAACACGCTGCTCTGACTTTCTCCGACCATGTGCAGGACTCCATTAGAACTGAACAGCAATTCACTTACGTAGTTTACCAAGTATATTTAAGGCTGTCAACGGTAAACATAGATCGTTATAAACAAACCATAGAAGTAACCACTGTCCGCGTCTGCATCACATCAGCACGCAAGCTCTGATACTAAGGTGACAGCAAACACAAGCATTGTCAGTGACAACGTGAAAATCAGACTACTCGTCTGAAATTATGACTGCGGCGGAATTTTGTGATTTTTAGGGCCAAAGGCAATCTTTTAAATTATTAATAGCATAATTAATTGTTTTTCCTCACATTTAAGTACTTCGAACGTATTCTCGGGTGGTGGTAGTTTGCGATATTATTTTTATTTTTCCTTCGTTTCGGAATTAAAATAATGTTGCTTGCGTGGCTGGTCGGACTGAAGTGTAAATATTTGAGGAAAATATAAAAGACACTTAAGTTTGTGGCCTACAACACAAAAAAGAAATACCTTTCAGGTATGTGGACGGGCGGAATAATATATGTTACCTCCATGGAATGGTTAAGGCGTAGTTGGGTGTGCAGTAAAATATTAAAAATNTGTTGCTTGCGTGGCTGGTCGGACTGAAGTGTAAATATTTGAGGAAAATATAAAAGACACTTAAGTTTGTGGCCTTCAACACAAAAAAGAAATACCTTGCAGGTATGCGGACGGGCGGAATAATATATGTTACCTCCATGGAATGGTTAAGGCGTAGTTGGGTGTGCAGTAAAATATTAAAAATAGTTCTCAAATCTTGACATTTACTGCGCATGTAATATCTCCTTTGTAGACGCTTAATTCGTTATTATAACTTTATGCACATTAAAGCATTTACATTTTAGCTACACATTTTCGTTTATAACAATTTCACGTCTTCATTGGAATGGCATAGGACTAAAGTGATGAGATCCATGTCAATGTTAGTAATACATATCATGGAAATATACAAAATAAGTAAATAAGTATATCCTAAGCAGGGCTTTGAAAAGTGCTGCCATTAACCATGAACAGTTTTTATCACGATATATTGTGTGTAGGGCTGCCCAAGAGCGAGGGTTCCCAAGACCGGGTCCTTCTGGCGGTACGCCTGCAATATCTGCAACAGGCACTACTCATACACGCCAGTGTTCGCCTGTGTTCAGGCGCTGCCTGATGTATTTTCGACGCACTCTAAAGTCTTATTCGCTCACACCATACCGAACACTACTCTGTACTGGGCAATGTTTCATTACTGACAACCTGCTAACCATCGATACGTTTAGTTGACTTTTTTCATTCATATGTACTTTATTGTGTAAAACTGGTTGACTGGAATTTTTTTGAATCAACATATATTGGGAAAACTCCAACTGATTGATCTTTTTATCACAAGATAGAAAAATTTATAATTTATTTAAATTCCAGTAACGAACGTTACTATAAAGTATCGAAATATGAATGGGCCCAAAGTAATGGCACAGCGGCTTCATACATGCACCACAAGTAATAACAGAAGAAAACCGTGTGTTTACAGCAGTTCGGAACCTACGACGCATATGACCTATATTTTGTATAGTGTTTTATTTCTCTATGTAAAAGGAATTATGAACAGTGCTGTCCTTTTTAAGCACTAAGACATGTGATTTTTGCCATTCTGTGGAGTCTTTGTAAGTTTCTGTTACGCAATAATGGAATAACGAATTAATTATTTGAGTTGCGCTAGATTGTTGAGAATCCTCCTGTACAAATGCATACATCTCTAAATAGTATAACAGAATTTCGCTTATCCGCGTCTGTCTGTGTATTCGCTTAGTACTTCTAAACTACTTAATGCATCTTAACTCGGTTTTCAACGTTATTTATAAAATGTTTTAAGGACGGTTTTGATGTATAATTCATTTATATTTAATGTAAGGATAGTAGAGAAATGTTGAACCATTTGCAATAAATTCGTAAATAACAGCTTTTAGGGGACTTACATGGCTNGAAATGTTGAACCATTTGCAATAAATTCGTAAATAACAGCTTTTAGGGGACTTACATGGCTTGCGCTGACTAAACCATAAGAGATATATCCGATTAATGAACCACAGAATTGTAGGTCTGAAAAGGTCTACAGAAAATTCCGCGATAACATATGTTTATCTTTGAAGGGTGACCCACAGTAATCATTTTTGTCTTTCAAAGTATCGCTATAAAAACTAAATTGTTACGGGCGAAGCCGGGTCAGTTCCCTGATAATGCTAGTTAGCAAGAAGTGAGACTGCAAAATTTTGAAATGTTTGACCTAGTTGATACAGGGATGAATAAATCATTTATATGTATTTTTAATTGGGACTTTTGATGCCTGAGACATGAATATCTGAAATTAGGGGCATTAGAATATTTGATTTAAGAGAACTAGCTACATGTGTGTGCGAACATCCGTTAAATTCAGTCCCTCACATAACAANTTTGATTTAAGAGAACTAGCTACATGTGTGTGCGAACATCCGTTAAATTCAGTCCCTCACATAACAAGCAGTAACTCTTCACTGATATGCAGTTGCGAGTCACACATAGTAAACTGGACATGTTTCACTGCTTCAAGTCACCGGAGCTTCAATCCACTTTGCTTGGAGAGAAACGAATGTGAGGACTTACTTGTTTAATGAGATTCGGATATGGTTTCATAAGTACAGATCCCACTAAAACTGTTTTGGTTTCACCACTTCAGTATCATACTTATCGTTTACACAACTTTATATAAATAATGAATTTTACCATTTTTACACATTTCCCTATTGATGGTTTAATTTTGTTATTATAATTGCGAGAATATGTATCAATATTTTAATAATAGTGGTAGTTGTAACTTAATGCAAATTTGAAAAGTCATAATTTATATTTTTTTCAGGAAAAAGTAATTGTAAAAAACTCTGTGGTTGTATGTCCTTTTTTTATTTAAAATACTTTAATAAAATATAAAATAATAACTGCAGCATTACGGCCAGACGTAGCCTTTACAGACATATCGGCAACGCAGTTGTCATATTGGCATTACAGTTGTCATATTTTTGTCCATTGTTGCCAATAAAAAAGCTCTGAGAACATAGGAACAATGCTCAAGCGTGAAAATTATTCAATATTTTACACCCTCATAGTATCAAACGTTATTTACTTTTGCTCGTTAATTTGGTTTAGCATACTACGGTGAAGCCAAATGACGAGACTTAAAGGTGCGAGAAATAGCGTAACATATATGCATCGTTAGGGCAATCATATCTCCTCACAAGACTAAAAAAAATCTCTTAAAGGAAATTGAAATTTTTTCTTTCCTCTGCATTTGCTTTGAAAGCCAAGGCGTGGAATTTGTTAACATGTTCAAAATTTGTTAATATTTAATGCACGTAGTAAATTTCTAAATGTAGCCGAAGCTATTGTGTCAAACTGCATCCTAACGGTCGCACTTTGTGATGAAATCGTTACTTCATTATAACACTTTTAGAACTAAAAATATTATTTTTTGTTAAGAGTAACAGGTTTGAACAAGCAAAATGCCTTAGTCAAGCACACCTGCCACACTGGACTATCGCAAATAAAATTTTAAATATAAATTTTTTAGAGGTATAATAGTTTCAGTTAGCAGACAATATTCCATACTCTATGTTACAAGATAATTAATTCGAAAACACGATTATTTTTCAGTTGTGGCAATGCTGTACGGAGTTATCGAACTGCGTATCGTAGCGGAGTGTTGCAGCTGAGTGGCGGAGATGAGAGAGGCTGTGCCAGTGTAGCATTACCAGACACTCAGGATAACAAAGGAAGACATTCGCTCTGGAAAAGGAGTACTCTTACTAAATATGGAAGACAACGCTATTTAATTTCAGCCGTAAATTTGCTGGAGAAGAATATATTAATCAGTTTAAGTGCAGTGCTTAATGTTAATGACGTTGATGAAGCTTTTTAATTGAGTCGTTAGCATTTCAAACAAATAATCTTAAAAAGTTTAATTAATAACATAATAAAATGTTCGTATACTAGTATGATAAAATATTGAAGATAAGTAGCATAAAAATAAAGTACGATTATTACATTTGTTTCACACAACAAAAAAAAAAAAAAACACACGCACTTTAGTACAAAAATTCAATACCAATATAAAGTGTTTATCAAATAATAAACAGACGATATCTTATGATTTAACCAATTGTGTGTTAATAACACTAAAATGACAATATTTGCTGCACATGAAGTAATAACATCAAAATAATAAGCACGCAATTACTATCTTTTATCACATCGAAAAGCAGGGCAATTTTGGTCAAAACGAAAAACCCGGCCGGACGCAAAAAATCTTAACAAAAGAGGACTCGTCCTCGTATTGGCGGACGCCTGGCAACGCCGTGTCGGTGTACGTGCTGTGCTGCGATGTGCTATCAGCGCTCCTGGCGGCCGCTCAGCGAGATGGGCCTTGTCGATGAGAGCAGCGCAGGAAAGTGTCGTTTCCTGTGCGGCCATAAACAGCGACCAGCCCAATATCTGTCCGGAACTGCCACCTCCCCCCTCCCACCATATCCTGCTTGTTTATAGCCCTATTACTGGCGGGTGCCCCACTTTACTACTGCTGCCTGCAGGGAAACACACGTGTTATGTTAACCTCTCTCCCTCCTCTCTCTCTCTCCTTCCTCTCGTGTTTGCTGCAACACGCCTTCTTCGCGCTTCCGAATTAATTCTCGGCGCGAACAGCGATAAGCTCGAGTGTTGCCATAAACTAAATACGCACTTTTAAACTCCATATATTATTTTTCACGCTCACAAAACACTCAGACTCACTCTGACCTTCGTGTACGTTCAGTGTACGATCAGCCATTCCCAACCGAAGTCCTCCCTGAGATGTGATTTATACACCGTACACACCATCACAAAAAAAATAACGTTGCTCAATTTATTTGACATTGAAAATAACGTAAAGCAACTTCAAACGTCAGCATCGTATCACGGCGGAAACTTAGGGATTTTTAACTATGTGCTGCAAATTCGTTGACGTTCAACCTGTGATAATTCACCTCCACAGCTTGCAGGGACATGGTTCCCGGCAGTGGTCCGTCGTGGATGCATGTCTGTGCTTGAGCGGTTTTCTCGGAGGTCTCCATTTCCTTAACTAATTAATTTGTAGTCACCTTTTGTTAAGTATGCAATATTTTTTCATTGCTATGTCACATGTCGTTTATTTCAAAACTTTTTTGGCGACTCCGATAATAAAGTATTTAATGATAATTATATTAAAAATTTTGAAGGTGAATCTTTCATAAATTAAATAAAACTCAACATATTTTAAAAAAAATGTATTTAAAATGACATGAGGAAACACACAAGCCCTTGAATAATAGTCATTATATACACATCGAACTCTTCCACAGCGAGTTCACCTTTCGATNGAGGAAACACACAAGCCCTTGAATAATAGTCATTATATACACATCGAACTCTTCCACAGCGAGTTCACCTTTCGATGTCCATTTCAGCGACACAGGAATTGTAACAGACAGGGAAACACCACCACTTGACAAACTCCCTTCCATTATGTAATTTCAGCACCTTTACCACAAAAACACATCTGGAAAACTTCGTCGGCTGGATCTCCTCGGTGAAGAGATCGCGACGGATGGATTGGTTGTTCAGATCTTCGAGATAGTAGGTCCTCGGAGCATAGTTGTGTATATGTCGTACACGAAACATATCGTGGCTCTAATTCGCTGTGAACCCTTTCTCGAAGTAGCCTTTCTGTTTGGAAATGCGCATAGGGTCGAAAATCATGGCTTTAGGCTTACGTAGGCCCCTCTTCTTGTGGATGGAGTAGACGTTCCGAAGCAGGGAGTCGTCCTTGACATCTTCGATATTCGTGTGAGTGGTGGAATTAACAGTAGAATTATACTCGTGGAAGAATCTTGGAAATATTTCAACCCACTTGTAGTTTCCGTTCGCCTCGAAATGCTTCCACATATTGCCCTTCATAGTGCTGTTGAAACTCTCGAGNCAACCCACTTGTAGTTTCCGTTCGCCTCGAAATGCTTCCACATATTGCCCTTCATAGTGCTGTTGAAACTCTCGAGGATAGATGCTTTGTGATTGCTCTAAGCGGAATAATGATTTATGTTATGATTCTTCATCAATGCCTATAACTTTGCATTGTAGGATTCCTTGCCCTGGTTGGTTTGCAAAATAGTCTTGATGTGTCCTTCGCGCAACATATCCGTTATGGCTTCGGTGACAACACATGCATTCTTCGACTTGACCGGATTGGCCCAGGTGAATTGGCTATAGGCATCGATGGCTGTAAACATGTATTTGAGGCCTGGTTGACCCGAGCATACAGTATCATCTCTATGAGGTTGGCTTGAAACAGGTCTTGTATCCCACAAATCATGACCTTGTGATGGAGGTAGTTGCGCTGGCGGCCACATGCAGTTCGTGGGCGACTCTCATCCGAATCATAGTATGTAGACTCCATCCTTGAGTTCTTCGACGACGGATACATTCTTGTTGGTGTGCGAGTAATTTCTAACCCTCTGCGAAGCAACCAGTAGTCGTAGTATATCCACCAGTTCGTCTGGGTCGTCCCAAAACACGTAGCCGATGTTATTGTCACCATCTATCTTCTTTAGAGTGTCCCCACTTGTCAGTGCTAGGGCACTAAAGAGGTCTGAAGTATGTCAATTTTTCGTGATCATCATCCATATAAGCACTGGTTTCGGGATTATTAGAGTTAGAGCAACGTCTCGTATCCCAGCATGTCGGATTCTGTCAACTCCCAGGGCTCCATACGAAATATAAGTTCGTAAATCCCGGGCGTTCCATGTGTCATGTAATAGCATACTAAGATTATCCCACCTGGTAGAAACTCTATTTCATCAGTACCGAGGAACCATTCATAATTTTGCCTGAATACACCATGCGTCATATTGTTATTATGAGACATGTGCAATGGTAGATATCATCGAGCCAGAGCATTAGATTTCAGGGTTTTCTTCCATACCTTTTTCTTGTGTGCCAAATCCACATCCTATCATTCATCCCGACCTGTTTGCTTGTCATGATGTTTTCTTTTCTTCGTAGGCTCAGCTGTATCGTCGACTTCGGTCGTCACGACTACGGCTACTCCATCACTCTCCCTGAGTACATCGATACAGAGCACAATGGGTTTAAATATTTCATCATTTATAAGGTCGCGCGAAAGTCTAGCTATCTTAGCGAGCAAATACTTCCAGAGAAACGACTCCATCACTCTATGCAGTTCGCTAGTAATGTCATACGTCGTACTGAATAAAAATGGTTACTGTTGCTCTCTTTTATAAGTTAATTCGTGAGTATTCAACAAACGGTTTACGATCGTTTCCAGCCGATCGCTGGGAATATGAGGTAGTGAATGCATGCTCTATGGAATCTTTCAGCACTTTTGGATCCTCATAATTTTTTGCCGATGCCACATTGAGACTGTCGGTAATTTCCTTTGTACACTCATTATTTACTCGCCCAATGGCATCAAATCGCGAACGATCTCGATATTCACACGATCCATCTTCGCCCCGAGCTCGAACATGTTAGTACAAAAAATTTGCTCTGATCAGGCAACACATTGTATAATTCCCAGATGAAACCATTTCTAGTTTCGGGGACTAAATGTTTAGTAGCAGCATCTTCGGATCGTTCTGGTCCGCTAACATTGCGAATTGTTCTTCTGCCATCATCGCCAGTTTCATCGTTTCTTGGTCCAAGACAACCTCTATCTACGTCTTTGTCCAGCCACCGATTGAGGCTACTTTGCCCGAATTTCGATATGCTGTAAATCATTTTTGATGGTCGACGCTGAACTTTTCGAATCCATGTCAGCACCTGCCATTATATAGAGGCCTGTCTTTTACGATCGTCAAAAATCCATACTTGTATTTCCAGCACAAAGAATACAGGCTCTTGAAATACGATAATGTCATGCCCTTATTGACATGGTCATTTTACACATGTCACAAATTCATATCGTCCAAGAAAAACAGCACTAACACACTAGCATTATCGCGAAGGAGTTGTTTGGGTATGCACGAAGAAGTATGACCGAGGTACACTAAGTTCACGTTCCCATGCCATCCCATGCCAAAGTACTCCTGTATGCAAGTCTGTTTCTCATATGCCACATCGTCGAAAATAAACACTGAATTTGGCAATGCTTGGCTCGATGGAATGATGTCTTCGTTATCACTACAATGGAAATAATCCACACCATATATGGCTTGCAGTACTCGTACCAGTCGCTGGTATTTCGGTTGCTGGAGCGATTTGGAGTACAGGTACATGATCTCGAATCGAAGACCATTCTCTTATTCCAGCAGGCTGAGGACACATATTTTCTCACAATTTGATGGTCCTGTGATGATGCAACACTTCGTATTCGGAAGTAGCCGTCCATGTCGTGATTCAAGGGGTATAGCTTCATCTTCAGTAGTAATGTGTATGAGTAGAGTAACATATTGCTTGATGATATGTATGGTACCACTACAATCTTGAGGAGAAGATAAAGAAGTTGTGGAGCATGCGGATGGATTGTGGAGCATGTGAAGATTGAAAATTATGGCCTGATTGTATTTGCATATAATCAGTGCTACAAATTTTTGAATGTATCTTTAAACAATCACTATGAGTAAATTGTCTCTGGCAGATTTTACATTCACAAGTCACACCGAAACTTTTCATGCTGCAGGTAGTAATTTCATTTCGTTGTAAATTGCACAAGCCTGTAACTGCATAACACGGAAACGACAAAGAAGATGCATAATTAGCACTTTATACTGTTTCAAGTCTAGATGATACTGAAACAAAAATGTATAAAAGGAGCATATTTATACTTTTCTCTGTCAGTTCGCCTTGATGTTTCGAAGTTTCGAAGATGTAAGTCCATATCTGGGAGCAGGATCGTCAATACACTAATCAACATTATACCACTCGAGCTGCACATACCTGGATACAAGTTCTGCTAGCCAGGAACAATAATGGCTAAGAGACTAACATGCAGTGACATGGATATCAATGCACTGGACGAGGAATGCAAGGAACACGACATCTCTTACTCCCTGAACAAGGATCTAAAAGCTCTGCACCAGGCAGACAAGATACTTGCACAGAAGGCCAACAAGATAAAATTGTCAGATAGCGGGCTCGGAGAAAAAATGGCCACATGGGGCATTTTCAGTCTGCTGAAGGCCATGATGAATTTGGCCAAATGTGCAAAGAGCAAGCAGAAGGCCCAAGTAAAACGAAAAGTGATTAAAAAGGGAAGGAAATAATGCATGACCAAGAAAACACATACTGGCTGAATTTTTCCATTACTTTTGCCTGCATTCGGGCCCCTCGGGGGTCTAATCGGAGCCACGAGCGGTATCGTCCGAGCTGTCAACACAACATCGAAAGAACGGAAGCTGTTGATGGAGGCTCAAAGGCACAATGCAAATACGGACGCTATCGCCATGGGTAAAAATATGGCCGATGCCTCTACCAAAGATCATACATACCCAGTGGGAGGAGGAGGTGTGCAAAAGTGATCCAGCAGGATGAGGCGATTTTGAAATCTTTACCAAAATGGCTGCTAACTAACATGGACTTGGAACTGCTTGCATGCAATTTGAAGATACCTCATTTCACGGTGTATTCAGGCGAGTTGCTTTGCCACGGACACCCAAGAGAGAAGAATCAGCCATAATGAATCTGGACACGAGAACCAGGCCCAGTAGGCACTGAGTATCTTATGGTAAATGTGGAAAACGTGCAGACTACTACGACAGTATTAGTAGTTTGTGTCCCCCACCCTAGCTGCGACTGTACCTGAAAAATTGCAAAATGACTTACAACTACTAGATGGAGCAGATGCCGAACATGTGGATTTACCGACACTTGTGTCTTCGCTTCCTTGTTCATTCGTACAAGTAATTGAATAAAATTGCTATACTTGGACCGGAAACAATCAATCATGTCAATAATGCATTTTTGATGGGTCATAGCTAGGAGCTGCATGCTGTACACTTTCCTCCACTCGGCCTGGAGGGAGAATGGCGCATAGATTTAGTCGATATTCAAAACGACAATGCGACACTGGATATCGATTAAAAAAACTGCAAGGTGTATCTCATGAAAAGCGGTAATGTCTCCTGCGAGGTGACATTGCTCGTTGGCTCTTTTGAATCAGACGACATTGTAAGGTACATTGAAGATTTGCTGTCTCCTGGCCCATAACTCGAACTACGTTGAAATTCCAATACTCTGGAGAGTGCCATCACATGCAGCAAAGATATCGACTTTACGAAACCAGATTACATCTAAATGGTGCTGGGGTTCGAGTCACGCATATAAAAAGCAGGAAAAATTCGCGAATCGTCGCAACCCTGCCTATTAATGTGATACGAATAAACTGCAATTTGGCGAGCGGTACGTATCTCAACGGTAGGCCGAGCAATAACTCTACGAGTTTTGGCCGATGGTCCATCCAGGTTATAAACTTATCGTGCCACTGCAAAGCATAATTTATATTCTGGTCGTCGCGAAGAGAGCTCACGAGGTGGTAGTGAAGATCGTTGTCCAGCATGGTGGGTTGGTGAACTTTCGAAACGAGGAAATCACACTATGCTTGCATTTGAGAAGATGGGGTTATTAGTTTTATGATGATCAGAAGCCATAAAACAAAGCAGCTAATCAAACCGGTAATTAGTATGCTCCAAGTCACCAAGGTGTGAACATGTGCCAACGAGATTATCCCTGACAGTCTTGTAATAGAGGTCGATCGCATGAAAAAAGACATAAACATATATGATCCAGTCATTTTTAAAGACAGCATCACGAAAGATGAACATCATGCACACCAGACATTCCTGATCGGACCATACACAGTACCATAGTATGTTCAGATAGTGGTCCAACAACACGATATCTGCACTCTTGCCTGTCAGTCATTCCTGCGATTCAGGGGACACTGACGAAAATAACGAGCAATTGTATTATCCACATCAATCAATCGTATCACATATATGCTGAATGTTGACGAGGTAGACCAGACGAGATATGTCGGTATAACTACTGCGATCAAAAATCATTTCTCGCTCATGCCGAACGATCTGTCTGAAGTCAAGATGGCAGACTGGGGGATAGAAGATAACTACAGTGTTCCTATATACCATTGATGGAAATTAGAGGTCTGCATTCCTCTAGCGATGTTGCTGATATTTGCCGAAGACTACAAACGAATGATCATATATTCGAAGCAGTAATTGGTATTGCTCCTTACCTACATGCATGCAGGTATCATCAATTTGAAGCAGGTAGTGGAACTGCTCCTAGCCAATATGCACACAGATGTCATCATGGTTACGGGGGAAAACCTGGAGACAGTGGAACTGAAGTTAAAGTCTATTGAATGGATGCTGCCTCATGTTCAGCTGAGTACAACTGGACCAACCAATAAGCTGAAGTATGTGAAAGATGGCAAAAACATCGATGAGGCTTTCAGGTCGTGGCATCTCCAGGCCTACCCTAGACTGCCCACAAGACAGTGCATCAACTGGATGGTGAAGTCCAGCTTTGCCACCGAGAATCCGAGGTACATAATCGTTGGGCTACAGACTGGGAGACAGGAAAATGTGAGTGAGTCGTTCGCAGTTCGACAAATATCAAATACAAAATGTGAAAATAAATTTGAGTAGTGAAAGTTATCCGCATGGGGACATGAACATTAACTTTGAAAATGATCACTACCAGCCGGCATATCAAATGTATGCTCAATTCCAAAATGCTAATTATGGATGCATCCAATCCCCGATACTGAGGTAAGATACCTACAACAGTTTGACCCCGATCATTGTGTTCTATGTTTCTATGTGAGTAAACAGGACGAGCATATAATTTCGAATGAGATCCACTGTAGGATAGAATTCACTATACATGGAAACATACCCCCACACACATATGCTTTATGCCTGTTACTTCACGACCTACTTGCATCGTACAATTGTCGAGACAAAGTCGTTAAGATACTTTCGTGAATGCCGAAGTTGGCATAAATACGATAGTGCATAAGCGATTCCTGGTTAGTCAGCTTCGAGCATAGACAGCAGCACGATGTACTTTAATCGGCAAGCTTCCAGAGCCAGAGTGGCTTCATGTTCAAGAAGATCGCAGTGTCCTACAACGACGATGGCAAGATGCGCACGTGCTCCTTCCGTCTTATTGTTGGAAACTGTTGGACGAGTAAATCAAGAAGACGAACGACTGGCTGGCCAAGTACGGCCACAGACTGGAGTGGGGCGAAGGCAAGATTTCGTACCACCAAAAGCGAAATGTGCTGCGCGACTTGCTAATCCAGTATCTGCAAGGACTGAGATATATTGCGGGACCCGAGCAGAAGAAATGGTTGAGCCACTTGTGCAAAAGCGAAGTGGAAATCATAGATGTACATATCGAGTACAGAAATCCTTCGCTAACTTGTGAAATTTTCCTACGACCAGCAGCAGCACGTCTGTGACAGGTCAAAACCTGACTGTACATGCGCATGATGGAATGCACAGCTACTCCGCAAATGGTGCGCCTCGTAATTGAAATGTGAATATGCTGCCCATGTCTAGGCAAGAAGTTAACCAGACATCAGTTCTAAAGAACATTAAAAAAAATAAGAACGGAGACTGAATTTTTTTGTGTAATGGCATTTAATTATTTATCTGTATAATAAAGTCTGTGTAAAACCATTTAAATGTTGTTTTTTACGCCAACTTATTTGGCTACCATATTTTTCCTTAAAGAAACCTTAAAAAAAATACCACNTAAATGTTGTTTTTTACGCCAACTTATTTGGCTACCATATTTTTCCTTAAAGAAACCTTAAAAAAAATACCACAACCTATTTAACTGCATGAAGTCTTGCGTCCATATACACCTTTCACTTAAAATACTAGTTTTCTGGTCATATTGTACAGAGAACTGAAAACTCACAAAATATTTTATATGGAAAAATTTTGAAAGGATCACAAGTTTGTGAACATTTGCTGTGAAAATAACTAAGTTTTTAAATGATTATTTTTATACCATTATATATATATATGAACTCTAAGATAGTTTTTTTGCTACTAGAACGCCAAGTAATTATTCATATAAAACAAGGGCATTTTCGTAATTTCAAGACAACAATTTACTTTAGTTTTTGTGATGTGTAATACTAAGAAAGAAAGTTAAAATATGTATGTCACAAGAGGAAATATATTTCTGTGTTCTTCAACTTTGTTAGATGGTTGACAATGTGACAGCAATCTAATGGTAATAATAAGATAAATGTTTGTCCCTGTCTGTGTGAATGTATCTGCAACAGCATCCAGCCGCAGAGTTCGAGATGTCAGAATACGCATTCACCACATGAATAAACAGGGTTCGATATTTGGTGCTTGGTTTTCCACATGTTTCCAGCTAGTTTATGTGGATATTGATGTTTTACCAACAAGAGCAGTTCTCCTGTTNGTGCTTGGTTTTCCACATGTTTCCAGCTAGTTTATGTGGATATTGATGTTTTACCAACAAGAGCAGTTCTCCTGTTTCCCGTCTCTACATTACAGCATCTGTATCGACGCACAACTGTGAGAGTATCCCACTTCTCTAACTCTCAGCTAAAATTATACTCATTAATAAAACACTTCGCTTCTATAACAGAGAAAAATTATTCCTTCGNTTCTCTAACTCTCAGCTAAAATTATACTCATTAATAAAACACTTCGCTTCTATAACAGAGAAAAATTATTCCTTCGACAGAAGAACTTCGGCGATATTTCCAGAGTTCCTACAGTATACAGAATGGTTATACTTTAAGAGGCTATTCTGTTACTATTACGTATAGCATGTTTTTAACATTTTATATAAAAATTCACATTTTTAATAACAAGAATTTATTTATGTATATATCTTCCATTTTATGGGGGCAAATACTTTTGTGAAGTTATTAAAATGTCAGATGGTAGATGGGTCATGCAGTCTCGTTGATAGCGATATCATTAATGATGCAGCCATAAACAAATGTAAAATTGGTGAAATAATTACAAATACACGCGTGCCTTGCTGGGACTCAAACACAAAACGCCTCGTACCTTAAGACGACGTGCAAACAACTACATCATGTAGGTAGGATTCGGAACATCAACTTCAATGGTAATTAGTCTTACGTTTTGGCAGATTAGGATTATCAACTTCACATATATACAGGGACATTATTCTGGAAACCACCAGGTGAGTCACTTAAATCATGTGCGTTTTCGTGGCTCGCCGTAACACTCCTTGTGCACAGAATTCGATGGAAATTGATTGTCCGTTTTCCGATATATGGCATTAAAGACTTTGTTTCTCGTTTGGCAGAAACAGCTTCTGTATAAACATGTATGATGCATATAATAAATATTAAAATAGGTGAAATTTTTATATATATGAAAAACATATTAAAATAATTTATATTGCACTATTTTGAAAAAAAAAANTTGCCATGCCTCAACTGATAACTCGCTAAAGTTGAAATCTCTCCCACTCCACAACCACAGCATCACAACCAACTCATTCCCTCATCAATCAGTTCAGGCAGTTACATTTACTCACTATAGTTCGACCAATCCACCCCATCACTGTATTTGAATGACTATTTGTGAGTACTCATCACCCTGACAACCAACCTGCTGTATCTCGACACCCGTCACTTCCAGGAGAGTGTGCTTGTGGGGGAACATTTAATGTTGAGGTCGTCAAAATGCTCGCTCGTAATTGGCTGTTGGTCACACGACATCGTGACCTCTGCTGATAAGAAGGCCAGAGTCGCGCCATGTTATAGTTCTTCGACTGAATCGACAGGATTTCTATCTCCTAATCTTCACAGATATCATTCTGGTAAGTTATAATGAGTAGGACTCCTCAATCACAGCAGACATTNTTTCTATCTCCTAATCTTCACAGATATCATTCTGGTAAGTTATAATGAGTAGGACTCCTCAATCACAGCAGACATTCTAATATCATTCATGCTGTTACTTATGCAAATATTTTTGAACTTAAGAAAAAATCTGCTAAAATTTAATGTGCTGTTCGATCCAGCGAGCTATTTGGGAGAAGAGCGCAAGATAAATCGTTCGTTAACTGTGTGCCTGCGTCCAGCTCATGTCCTGATTTCGTCTTTGGTATTACCGTGCTGACTTCAGCAGAACTGCCTATGATGTCATTGGTGCCATCACAAACTGACGGAGTTAGAGCTTTGCAAATTTTANGCTGACTTCAGCAGAACTGCCTATGATGTCATTGGTGCCATCACAAACTGACGGAGTTAGAGCTTTGCAAATTTTAGTTTATATGGTCATATCAAGTCCAAGCAAACCATTATAGCGTCATATGATCTAGGCTAATTTATAAGAATAAATTACTATCATTTTCGAACTACTGCCGATAGAGCCACCGAACTAAGATCATAAGTAACATTTGAGACACCGATAGCCTGAATCAGGTGAGAAATTCTTAAATAATAATTGCAAGTTTAACACACGGATAACATATTACCATATATATATATTTCCAACCTTGTACACCANGTTTATATGGTCATATCAAGTCCAAGCAAACCATTATAGCGTCATATGATCTAGGCTAATTTATAAGAATAAATTACTATCATTTTCGAACTACTGCCGATAGAGCCACCGA
Source organism: Clitarchus hookeri (assembly GCA_002778355.1). Classification (NCBI taxonomy): domain Eukaryota; kingdom Metazoa; phylum Arthropoda; class Insecta; order Phasmatodea; family Phasmatidae; genus Clitarchus; species Clitarchus hookeri. The sequence goes on from NQII01003913.1 coordinate 29,838, forward strand.
ACTAAGATCATAAGTAACATTTGAGACACCGATAGCCTGAATCAGGTGAGAAGTTCTTAAATAATAATTGCAAGTTTAACACACGGATAACATATTACCATATATATATATTTCCAACCTTGCACACCATTATAAATTCGATTATGTGTAAAGCTTTACCATATTATACTAAGCATTGTGAATTAAATCATGATCACATTTGCTAAGTACCATTAATGATTAAGAATCGAAACGCGTGTGCTGGCATCCTGAAACTACTTTAAAATAGATATTGATGTTTTTGCGAACACATGTTAATTCGTCAGAGATAAAATACAATTAATATATATTAATTTATCTTGGACGAATAAAAATGTGTTGGCATAAACAACAAAATCTATTTTATAAGGGATTCAGGATACCAATATCCGAGTGAGTGCCCATTTTTAAATATTTTTAATAATGAATTAACATGTTGTGTATATGATATAAATTATATTACATGTGATTAATTTGGCAAAGGTAGTTAGGATTATAATTTCTTAAGCTCCTAATTACGAAATTTTCGGCTTTTCGGCGTTATATTTTAAGAACTATAATCACCTGAATAAAAATATTTGCATTCATGTGGTCCTCATATAAATCTTTTTCAAGTAATGAAATTGAAAAATCAGTGGTATATGTTTTTAAGCTAAGTGAATGGTTAGAAGTATAATAGTAACCATAGAACACATTTCGTGTGCACAATACATGTCCGTTATGATTTCAAATTATAGATTCACCCCGGTACAGACAATTTGGCGAAACTGTTTTTGGCTGTAGACCAGAGACACATATTTGTGTTGCATAAATGTGGAGAGGTTGAAAGATATAAATTTAGAGGAATTTACAGATAACAGATTACTAGCAGACATTATTAAAGGCTATTCAAATTACTACGATCGTAAAAGAGTGGCAAGCGTTTTAGTGAAAACTCGAACCCAAACACTACTTTATTTTTAATGTCTATCATTGTAAATACCAATGACCGGCATGCATAATTACTTAAAATATAAATATAAACTAAACATTTTGTCAGGAGCTGTCACAATTTGTACAAAATACAATTTTTTCGAAACAAATAAATTTCATTTCTGCATTAAGTAAACAGTAACCTCGTTGGACCACCAGCGCATCTTGCTGTGCACATTTTCTCAATGTCAGACAGCGCTTTAGGTGATACCGCTCTCTTCGAAACCTGAGTAGAATTAACCTTAGCCATAGATTACTTATTTATAAGGTATGTGAGTACGTTACGAAAATTGTTAATGTGGTATTTAATACCAACTGATCTTTCTAACTTGATGTTGTTTGCGATTGTATTTGTACCTATAAAATACATTTCTGCTAAAGAGCACTGTGTTGACAGCAGAGCGAATAATTCCAACAACACGTCGTCAATATTATTTAGATTGCTCCTTCAATGTCTATAAATGCAAGAAATTTACAGAAAATTTTGCTTGAGACTGTCCTGGAAATAGATCACAGAACAATAATGTCAACATTGCTCTGCGGATGTCTCTGTTATGCATTGATCATGCACATGGAGCCAGGTGTAGTAGTGGTATTACTTCAGACTCATGTTCGGGAGGATCTGGATTCGATCCCCGGTCTTGCCATCTTCATATCGGTTTTCCATTGTTTCCGGAAATCAGCCAACGAGAATGATGGTATGATGGTCCCTTACTGCAGAGTGTGAAGGACGATTCCTTCCCATCCCTGCTTCCCTGAGCAACTTGCTTCGCCTCTAATGAGCTAACTGTCGACGAGATATAAAGCCCTGCCGAACTGTCTCCGACGAAGCTCAGGTCACATGCCTTTTTCTGGTGACAAGTTATTAACCCATCAACCAATAAAATAATGAATTTACTGGGGTCTCATATCGTACTAACAAGGCATGTTGGACTTTATTAGAGTGCTCCCATGTATTTTGTTTCCAAACTTTGAAGGTACCTTCATGGCGAATCTTAAGCCATATCGCAGTGGGTGAGGTGTTTCCGAGGTTTTACACGAAGACGTTAGCAATAATATTCATTTCTGGTGACATGTTTCGAGATAGGTAGGAATCATTTTTTGGTATGTATTGTTGGTATTGTATATTGGTCTTACTGTTTGGTCTGGTATATTAGACTTGCTGGTTAGTGTAGAAGATTAGTGTTGCAAGTTGGTCTGGTGAGTTGGCCTGATTTGCTGGTATGACTGTTTAGTCTGGCAAGTCTAGACTATTTGCCTTTCCTATGGTTCTTTTCGGTTTGGCAGAGTCAGTTTGACAGGATTCAGCCTCGACAGGAGTTGGTCTTGGTGGTATAAGTTCTTGGGTAGAGTCAGTCTGTATTGTTGACCTGATCTGTTTTACCAGTCTAGTGTGCCGGTTTAGTTGGGTGCTATGGTCCTTTGGTTAGATTAGCTGATATAGTTGGTGTGCATAATTGGTATGGTTGGGTGATCATGATGTTTGCTAAATAGTATGGCTGGTATGCATGTATAGTATAATCGTTTCGTATGATTTGCTGGTATGACTGATTGGTACTATCGGTTCGTGTTATCCGTGGGTATTTTTTNTAGTATAATCGTTTCGTATGATTTGCTGGTATGACTGATTGGTACTATCGGTTCGTGTTATCCGTGGGTATTTTTTTGTTTTTATGGATGGTTCTTATGGTCGGTTGGTATGGTTGTCTGGCATTGATGGTTATTATGGTTGGATAGTATGGTCGATTTTTATGGTTTGTCTTCCCCATTGGCATGTTCTGTCATCCCGGTGCTGGCCAGTTGGCTTGGTTTGATGGTACAGGTGTTTTTTATGGTCATCTGGTATGGACAATCTGACTTGTTGGGAGGTATTGATGTTTGTTGGTGTTGATTTGTCTAGTCGGTATGCTAGTGTTATGATTTGCTGGTATGGACGGATTGTATGGCAAGTTGGTGTGGGATTGGTCTGGTAGGCAGGATCAGTTGCATCAGTTGATGGCCGTTAGACTGGTCGGTTTGTATGTACATTTTTTATGGATGGATAGTATGGTTTGCTGATATGGTTGACTGATAAATTCGTTTCAATTGCATGATGGGCTTGTATGGTTTCCTGGTATGGTCGGCTTGTATAGGTGGACGATGTGGTCGATTTTAAAGGCTACCCAGTATGGTTCGTATGGTAGGTGGGTATAGTTAGCTCATATGGTTGGCTGGTATGGAGTCATCCATACCAGTCCTACATACCTAAACCCACTATATGAACTAACCATACCACCCGACCTTACTAAATGACTGATGGTCATTAGGCTGTCCAGCTGGTATAGGCATTTGCTATTGTCATTTATATTGATTGCTGGCATGGCGGCCTGGTATTATCAGTTCATAATTATTGCTGGTATGAAAATATTTTTTGGTTGGCTCGTGTAATTACCTGGCAAGCACAGTTCGTGATGTTGCTTGGTATGACTGGTACTTATGGTTGGCTGGTAAGGTCTGTTTGTATAACCAGTCTTTCCCAATAGTGTGCTTAGCTGGCAAGTGGGAAAGATTGGTTGGTATGGGTGTTTCGTGTGGTCATCTTGTATGGAGACTCTGTATGGTTGGTATTGATGGGTGGTTGTCGGTTGGACAAATGATTGGTTTGTTTTGGTATGATCAGACTGTATGGCTATTTAGTGTGGTTGGTTGGTTTGGTTGGTCTTATCCATTGATATGCCCAATCGGTCTTGATGGTCAGTTGCTTGGTTTGTTACTATGTGTTTTGGTAGGAGGGTAGGTATTAATGTGTGGTCGGTTGATCTGGTTCATTGGTCAGGTCCGCCTTGTTGTTCTGTTGGTTTGGTCACCTGGTAAAACTTTTTGGTCTGATCGGCCTTGTCGTTTGGAATTGTCTATTGGTCATGCCAGTTGCTAGGTCTTGTTGGGTGATATGTATAGTCAGCCTTGATTGTTTAATGGTCCATTGGTCAGGTTGATCGTTGGTCTTGTTAATGAGTATATACAGCCAGGTTTTATGTTCGGTTGGTATGGCAGTTGACAATAGTCAACTTGTATGAACAGTTTGTATGGTAGGCCAGTATGTTTGCTCAGTCGACCTTGTTGGTTAGTCAGTACTGCCAGTTGATATTGCCTTTTAGTTTGGTTTGTGTGCTCGATCGGTATTGTAATTTACATTGGAAGGTGGGTTTGGTTGGTTTCACTTATTCGTATGTTCAGTCAGCCCTTATGTTCGGCTGACCAGATTGGTATGAATAAGTTCAGTTATGTATGGCTGGTATTGATGAGAAATGTGATCGGTTGGCCTTGTCGGTTGCTTGGATCAGTCCTGATATCAGTTCGTGTTGCTGTCTTATCTTGTTGGCTGTTAACATGCATATTTGGTATGTGGTCGATACCTATGTTGGCACAATACACTTATACCAGAATTAATAATACCGGCTGATCTATAGTTTTCTTGAGCCGCCATACACAAAGTTTTGCCACCTGCCGTGCATCCTACCCTTTCCCCTATATTTTACCCACCTCTGATAGTTCACACTCACTTTAAATGAAAGAAACACCAATTCGTTTCGTCCTTATGCACTTACATATATTGTGGCTGTAAGGAGCGAGAGTATTCTGCAGAAACCATGATATACCTAGCGTCATTATAGATTTCGCAACCGCTAACTAGTATTCCGATCATCCCAATTTTGCTTAAGGGAGGGTGGTACATATAGGCTAGCAGTAGGCGGGAGCAGCGGGCGGCAAACAAAGTGGCTCGTTCATATTTAACGTGGCCGCCCCGGGGTAATTAACTGTTACAGTTAACTGCTCGTACTACTTAGTTAGTCCCCGCAGAGCAGTGAGGCGCCCAGGCTAGTTCGTGGCCCGCCTACAGCAAGCAGCCTTCACCACGCCATTGTTTTGTGTGTTCGTACCGCTGCTGCAATTTATAGCCGTCTCCTCATTACTCTTTCAACAACTCCCTGTCTCCACACACCGCGCCACGCAGTTATACCGCAGAGGGAATCTGCAGTAGAGTGAGCACGTGGGCTGCGGATTAGCCCCTTTCCATGTTCTAACATAAGACTGCTTTCCTACCAACATCACTATCAAAGCCAGTGTGAATGGGATTTGAGGGTTTAGATGTTCGCACAATTTCTCTAGCCTAGTTGGGGCCACGGTAGTGTAGCGATTCGACTACTCGCCTCCCACGAAGGCGAACTGGGTTCCATTCCCGACTGGGTCACCCCCAAAAAGAATAAATGCGTGATTTAATGACACGATGGCACAACTTTATGTGTCTCTTTGTCGGCATGTGCAAAAATATTATTTCGTGGAAAACAAATTTAATTTATAATGTTAGACTCAAAAATTGGTGACTCATTTGAATTTGCTCGCAAAGTAACGATTTATGTTTAGCAACCATAACAATGTTTTCTTCTTCTTTACTAAAATTAAATTACAAAATATTCCAGTCTGTGTAACCGGGCGTCACTGCTAGCTGTGGTCAGAAGTCAAAATGAGCGGTGAAATACTTCATTCACCGCATAGTTAGTTGAAACCAGCTGTGACTTGATGAGATAGGGGTCGACTTATTCGAAATATGATAACACTTTTTTGGCAGTCCTACTTTTCTCTCTCTCTTTTGTTTGCATACTCGATATCNCTTTTTTTTGCATACTCGATATCTCTTCTACGCGTGTAGTTGTTTAAACTACGTGAACTTTACGCCAAGTATTCGTATGACGTACAAGTAAAAATTTTAAGTTGTTAGAATCATATATTTGTTATTTTCGTTCCAATTATTACTCATAGATATGCATACAAAAAAGGGTGACAAAATGTTTTCTTTTCAATAGGACTTTACATCAAGGAATTGAGTGCAATAATTCGCTACCAACGTTATTGCAAATATGTGATTCTGTGTTCACGTTAAATCTAAAAAGTGAATATATTTTTATTCACAAGCTTACTTCAGAAGCACTCATTTCATACTGAAGTAGATTTATAGGTGAGATACACGTTACTGCATTAACTAGTACATTCACATAGTTGACGGTTGTGGACCCGTTGCACGTGAGTGACATCTGGGACTGGTGCAGTACAAGAGAGAGGCTTCAGTGTCAGTCTTCCTCGCGTCTGATGTTGTCTGCGGTTTGACAAGAGTGGATAATGTCAATACTCTGGATCACGCATCACATTGTTTACTGACAGCTGCTCAACAAACACACACCGCATACAAATCATTTACATTGTAGCAACATGCGAACTTACAAATTAATGTGGGACCGAAATGTTTCATGGAAATGGTTCCACTACCGCGATCATCTAACACTGCTCAAACTTCTGAGCGTGTGAGCCCAAACTAGGAAGCGGACGAGAAAAATGTCGAAGGACGTAGATTGCTGCAGAAACTCCCAAACTGGAAACTTTCGCCGTACTTACATTTCAGAAATTTCGTATGAAATCAGAGGCTGAGACCGAAAATCGCAGGGAACGTGGAAAAGAGCGGTATTTTCGTGTTCAGTAATGGGTGGATTGTAAGTCGTGAATTATGTGGCATTAATTGACAGGAACCTAGAAATATTTGTTAGTTACTGTGATTATATGCATTAAAAGATGCGATAGACAATCGGGCTTTGCCGAGTCGCTATCTGTATACACAGTACTACTGTAAGGGCTGTCAGTATCTCCCATACCAGTAATTGATTCCCAAAAATTACTACTGTTCTGTGTATTGCATTGTTTAAATCACCATCTGCGTGGATTTAAATTCTTATCTAAACGAATTATTTATACACTTCCGGATGTCCTGTTACTTCAATGTACTGCAAGTCACAGCTTATTTCGAATATCGCCATCACCCGTTCGCTTTATTAGTACGTCGCTTAAGTATAAATGTGAATCATTTTAGGAACGCATGCATCTTACTGGTATGCTAGTAATGACAAGTACGTATAAAAAGTTCAATTATATGAAGTCAGTAACTGCGAATTAAAAAATCACACTTTTACCCTGGCGTTGATAAGTGGGACTACGTTTCGTACAGGTGATGCCAACATTAGTGGCAGCATGCTAATTACTGGGAAGTTGGACAAGGAAGAAGCTAGAAGCAGGGATTATTTTGTAAAGGTTGATTTAATATATATGTTCATTTCACATCATATCACCTATACCTCAGCTTAATATGTATCCACAAAATTTGTCATTAGTAATGAGCACGATATTATCTGATTTTTATATATTTGCGTTAAAGATATTCATGTGATCGTCTTCAGCAGAGTACCATCACGCCAGAGACAACATTTCAAATAAGGACGACCAGTCAATGGAAGCCACAAGACGAATACTGTCAACCGAGCTGTATATGAACCTCCCTCACCAGAGGCCATATTCTCATTACCGTTCCCGCTTATCGGCAACCAATTACCGCATTGTAAATAATAATCGGGGAGTGAGTTGCCATGTCACTCAGTGTAGAGGTCACCTGCTAGCGAAGCTCACGTTCTCGAACACTATTCACTACCGTGAATAGCCTACATTGCTATAAAATATATCACATTGGAAACAGACCTTCTGCATAAAATTGCTAGAAATATTTGGAAAAAAAACTGAAATTATAAAATAAATACAAAGCAACGTAATGTTTTCAACTAACGTTTCACTATACCCAGTGCGATGTAGGATCCTGGTGATTAACATAATATTTGAACGTCTTAGTTTTTAGTATAATATTACACAACAAATTTCTCTTATGTAATATATGTATTATTTCATAAGTAATGTAATTACAATTTGTATATATATATTTCCTAGTGTGGTACAGGACTAGAAAGGAATACACAAAAATAAATACTGCTTACCACTACAAGTAGGTTCAAATATGTTCTGAGATAATTAACTTATTTTACATGTAAGTTCTTTTCACCAACTATGTGATTTAGAAATGGTATCGTATAGTTGCAAAACGTTGATCCGAACCATTAAATTAGTCATACTTAATGCCTTTTTATATATGAATACATTGTCGTGTATTATGTTTTAATTTGTTCATTCCAGTAATGTTGCCAATAGACTCACTACCATTTCACGATTTACTATGGTACACCTCAGACTTTAAACGGAAATACTTTTAATATAGTGGTATGATTGGATCATCATAATTTGACATGTATCGAAAGAATTTAAGCCAATGGCAAAAATTAATATCGAGTGCCAAGGATTTTTCATTAATTACAAAAGTTTATTTATTTCCAATAGAGATAAGACGCCAATTACAGTTTTCTACTTCTTCAGTATGTACAGTGATGTGAAGTATAGCCTGATAGAATTGTATAATAACATTAATTGTAGCTGAACTTCACATAAAACATTCCCAAAATAAAGGCATGGAGTTCATAGGGAGTCTCAAATATCCACAAAACTGAATTCTTGTTGTTATAGTCCGAAATGGGAAAGGGTAGTTCTAATGCGAGGAAGTTAGAAAAACTGCCTGGAAAAAAAAAGTTTCTACTTTCTGAGATAACAGCTATTATTTCTGAATTAAATATTAATTGGGCTGTGAAAATTATGCCTGTGCTAGTACTGTAATGTAGCAGCATTTACAATAATAATAGAGATATGTAAAAATTTTAATAGGCGAATAGGTTTTAATAGGTGTTTGTGCTTCATCAGAAGGCTGTTGGAAATTACATCTTACGAACGGGAAATGTGCTAATTGACGTCACTTAAATTTTGGAATATATATATTCTGACTCATCTGAAAAGTTTCTTCTATCTTTATACACAAACATGTTCGTATATATAATTTTTTTATAGTCCCTGTTATTTGCTACTGCTATTTGTAAAATCTTCCAAATGGCAGATAAGTCACGAAATTCCACACATAAGAATGCATCATACGTCTCCTTGAAATATTACCACTATTTTTTTGCACCTTTGGTTTTTTCGTATAATTTAATTTGCACAGGGTGATGGAAGTCAAAGTCACAATGTGGAAGGAATAAACTCATTTTATATGTAAGAGTGATTACAAAGAAGGTCATTTGTAATCGCCAAATAATCGAAGAAAGATGTTAAGTATTACATATTTTATTTGACATTCAGACGCATCGACAAAAACACATTATTTCCATTTTAAATCTCCATTGTGTTACCGGTTGTTTATCGGAGAAATTATACAATTTCTTGCTTACAAAATTTTCCCTGATATTGTGAAGAAAAAAAAGCATTCCATTTAATGTACTTTCTCAGCATTATACAAATTTTAACTTGTTCCTATTCCATATCTTTCACGGTATTTCCATATATTCGTTTAGGGCTTTAGGTTACGGCGCATCACAAATTTATCATGAAGGTGAAATAATACATTTTGCAGTCATGTGACTATCGAACCACACAAGTACAACTCTATAATTCATTAATTCCTGCCTGAGCTATAATAAGGTTGCATCACAGGCAGTGTGAAATGAAATCAGCGCCTCTCAAGCACTACCAAACTTCATACGCATAGTTATTATCATTTTGAAATGTTTTGCATTTATCAAAGTTTTGTATTTGACTGCTGTACTTCTAATGAGAAGGAGAGAATCATTTATGTGACATATAAGTGACACATAATGCACAATCCCACGTTGCTAATAAAATACACTCGACATAATGAAACTAGGCGACTAGATGCCTCAAAATGAAGAGAGAGAGAGAAAGAAAGAGAGAGAGAAAGAAAGAGAGAGGTCAATGTATAAGAGGTGAAGTGTTGAGCGGCAGAAAGCAAGGAAGTGTGTGTTGCACAGGACCTCATCCTGCACCAGGAAATTCCTGTCTTGGGCCCCAATGGCCTGAATGCCAAGAGTTCCAACACCCCGCCAAGTGATCGGGCCTAGTTACTAACTATCGGCCCAAGCTATCACGGCAGATACCCCTATCCAGCCACGAGGAAGGCAAGGAAACATCAGACCCTCCCCTTCACATTGACTCGTCGACGGCGAGGTAGCTACCCTCTCACCACCTCAAACCGAGAGTTAGGAACGCCATCCAAAGTGTAACACCGGACATGCTGACAAGAATGTGGAACGAGTTTGATTATCTCGTAGATGTCGTTCGGGCCACTCATGTTGGTCACATTGAACATTTATGGATGTATGGTTAACAGACTTCACATTTCTACATTTCATTTGGTGTTCAACCAAGGTTGCAGGTTGTTTGGTTTGATATTATAGATTTTCAAAGTTAAGGTATTCTTTGTTACTCGTCCTGTATTTCCACAATGAACTTCAGACTAATGGTAATAAGAAAACTGAGATATACGAGTCCCTGCTAAGAAAAAACAGCGATTCCTTGCACGTCTAATGGTGTATCCGGTAGCTTTCAATGCACAATTATACTTACCTCCAAGTACACAATTTGTTAGTTAATTCCGTATGGAAAATGAGATGGTAATCACAACGACCTATGTTCTAATATGGTTAGTAAGGGAGATAGACACCCTTGATAATTGGGAGTTAGAATTAGTTTTATTTGCAAAATGTTATAAACTATCATGATATAACACAACTATTTCGAGAATAGTGTTCGCCTGTTTTGGTATTGGCCATTTGTTGACATTTTACGGGTGATAACCTTGTCTGCCATTACGTTATTAGGTTCAGACATATTATAAATAATGCTTTACATTTTGGTATCAAAACTGCAAAATTTAATATAAAATTATTTCATAATTATTAGAAATGGATGTTATGAAATTTTTTTTATGAAATTGTTCATTTGTAAAATAATTGTTTTATTAATATTATTTCTAGGGTTTGAGGTTACTGGAATGGCTGGCCGTCGATTGGGGGCGTCGAGAGGGGAGATGAACTGGGCCGCGGTCTTCGCTTGAGATGTTATCCAAGATGTCGACAACTCCGACTCCGAAATCCTGAAACCTGTGTCCTCGCAGCCCCATAAGCACATTACTCGCAAGTATACTTTAAACTTTATAAGGCATTATTAACATTTCCATAGAAATAAAATTGTAAAAAAAAAACGAATTCCATACATAAAAGAAGCAATGTCGCCAATATTGCCAACTTATAATTTCCTGGTCGTACGTCGTACCGTCATATAATGTAAATATTAATACATATTTCGGTACATTCCTAAAAAAAAATCATTATGATTTAAAAATTACAAATTTCGTAGCGCCAATTTTTGTCGTATTGTCAAAATTGTTATATTAAGTCGGAACGAAAAACATTAATCAATCTGATATTTGCGAAATGAAATATAACAAAACTTATAAAATAAATGATTTTCATATACCGCTTTCTATATACTTTTTGAAATGCAAACTGTATTACTAAACATATGGTTTTAACCGACGGTCTCACAAAAACATTAATTTCTTAATTAGTATTGAAACCTAAAGATTATAAGAAAAAAATTATGTTAAAATAATATATATTTAATATCTAATACTGATTGGTTAATAAATAACATAACAATATTGCAACGTCTGTGATTTTTAACCGTAACATTAATAAGAATAATTGTGGTGACAGAATTGTAAGTTGTTTAGGAAACTAATAAATAAAGTGAAACGTAATTATTAGTATTCGTCCTATATTCTAATGATAGGAGCTGAAAACCCGCGCTGTGGCGACGCGTAGAGTAATTACCTCGACTAAATTTCGTTTTCAAAGCAATTCTGTCAGTTTTCTACTCTTTTGAAGGATGATAGTGAAGAATATCGATATGGACGCGCCGTAGTGAATATGAATGACGTCAGGTCAGCAGCAAAGCGTGCACTCGGCGCAAGCGTAGGTTCAGGTCACAGGTAATTGCAGAATGACGTGTGCTAAAATTAAATGAAGGTTATAGCTAGGGACTAGGACATTTCGCATTTTGAACAATGTGTGTGCTAGACTCCACGCTACGTGTTATCGAGTCTGAGCTTTCTCTTTGTTGGCTGCTGCATTTGTGTGTAGCCAGTTTACCTCAGACCAGGTGGCAAGGCATTCGCTGCGTGCTTCCCTACGGGTATATTATTGACTCAGGTTTCACCTGGCAATGTTTAATAAACTGTAGTGCAATTGTAAACATGACAGAAATATACACACAGGTGACAAAAGTCATGGGATAGCAATATGGAAATATACAGATGGCAGTAGTATTGCGTAAAAATGTATAAATTGGCTGTGCATTGGTTGGGCTTTCATTTGTAGTCAAGTGATTCATGTGAAAAGGTTTCTGACGTGATTATGGCCGCACGACGGGAATTAACAGACTTTGAACACGGAATGTTAGTTGTAGCTAGACGCATGGGACATTCCATTTCGGAAATGGTTAGAGAATTCAACATTACGAGATCCACAGTGTCAAGAGTGTGCCGAGAATACCTAATTTCAGGCATAACCTCCCACCATGGACAACGCAGTGGCCGACCACCTGCACTTAATGACTGAGACCAACGACGTGTGCGCAGAATGGTCAGTGTTAACAGACAAGCAACACTGCATGAAATAACCATAGGAATCAATGTGGGACGTACGATGGACGTATCCGTTAGGACAGTACGGCGAACTTTGGCTATACTGGGCTATGCAAGCAGAAGACCGACTCGAGTGAATTTACTAACAGCACGAAATCGCCTGAAGCGCCTCTCCTGGGATCGTGGCCACATCGGTTGGACCCTAGACGACTAGAAAACCGTGGCTTGGTCAGATGAGTCCCTATTTGAGTTGGTAAGAATTGATGGTAGGGTTCGAGTGTGGAGCAGACCCCACGAATCCATGAACCCAAGTTGTCAACAAGGAACTGTGCAAGCTGGTGGTGGCTCCATAATAGGGCTGGCTATTTTTACATGAAATGGACTGGGTCCTCTGGTCCAACCGAACCGATCATTGACTGGAAAGGGTTATGTTCAGCTACCTGGAGACCACTTGCAGTCATTCATGGACGTCATGTACCCAAACAACGACAGAATTTTTATGGATGACAATGCGCCATGTCACCGGGCCACGACTGTTCGCGATTGGTTTGAAGAACATTCTGGACAATTTCAACCAATGATTTGGCCACCAAGACCGCTTGTCATGAATCCCATCGAACATTTATAGGACATAATCGAGAAATCAGTTCGTGCACAAACCCCTGCACCGGCAACAACTTCGCAATTATGGACGTCTATAGAGGCAGCATGGCTCAATATTTCTGCCGTGGACTTCCAACGAGTTGTTGAGTCCATTCCACGTCGAGTTGCTGAACTTCGCCGGCTAAAGGAGGTCCGACACGATATTAGGAGGTATCCCATGCCTTTTGTCACCTCAGTGTACATGGGCATAAAGCCTAGCTTTTCCTCAAATTAATTCGCGAAATTTTTCAGTCCATAGTTATAGGAAAACCCAAGAATGTTGAGTTGATATGAAAGTTGGCTCTTAACAACGAGGTCTTGAGAGCCAATGAGGACGAAATTATGTTATGATTGAGTGGCACCATAATGCAAGAGCAGTGGAACGGCAGATATCCGAGAAAACCCGCCAAGCAGCGGCATCGTCCGGTACGAAACCCTCTTGCTTAAAATCCTGAGTGATCTTACAGGGGACAGACCTAAGTATTCATTAGCACTAATACAGTATTGAATACAGATAAATCCTAGATGCGATGTAACCTACAACAAAACCCTTATAAAACATTTTGAAATACTTGCCCAAGCCTTTTGGAATCAAATTCTTAGTTGATTTCTTTTTGAAAAACTTTGTACACATTTCACTTTAATTACTTACTTTCTGGGCAGATTGTACGGAGAACTGAAAAATGACAAAATAGGGTACACACAAAATTTTTGAAAGAATAAGAAATTTGTGGACATTTGCTTTAAACAAAACTAAATTTTTTAATGATTATTTTATAACATAATATATAAAAAAAATTCTATGAAATTTTTTGTAACTAGTACGCCGATTAATGGTTTCGATACTATAGGGAAATTTTCTTAATTTCAAAACGACAATTTACTGCAGTTTTTTGTGAGGTGTAATACAAACAAAGAAAGTTAAAATAATTATGTCACAAGAGGAAATATATTTCTGTGTTCTTCAACTTTGTTAGGTGGTCGACATAGTGACAGCAATCTAATGGTAATAATAAGATAAATGTTTGTCCCTGTCTGTGTGACTATCTGCAACAGCATCCGGTCGCGGTGTTCGAGATGTTAGAATACGCATTTACCACATGGGTGGGCAGGGTTCGATATTTGGTGCTTGGTTTTCCACATTTTTCCAGTTAGTTTATGTGGATATTGATGTTTCACAACCAACTGCAGTTCTCCTGTTCCCCGTCTCTACATTACAGCATCTGTATTGACGCACAACTGTGAGAGTATACCACATATCTCACTTATCTTAGCTAATATTATAATCAGGAAAACCTAAAACACTTCGCTTCTATAACAGAGAAAAATAGTTCCTTCAACATAAGAACTTCGGCGGTACTTACAGAGTTCCTGCGGCTTAAAAATTGTTACATCTTAAGAAGCTATTCTCTTGCTATTACGTATCGTATGTAGGCCATCTTTTGTACAACAATTACCTTTTATAATATCATGTAGTTATCAATGTAACTATAGAGCCTACTTTCTTTACATGGGTGCAAATATTTTTGATGGAGTTATTAAAATGTGAGAGAGTAGGCGGGTTTTAGTACCTCTTTGCTAGATATATCTATATATGTGCAGCCAGAAATTAATACAATACTGGTGAGATATTTACAAATACACGCGTTCCTTGCCTGGGACTGGAACACAAACATCTGGTAACATACGTCGACGTGCAAACAACTACATCATGTGGGTAGCATTCGGAACAACATCTTCGATAGTAATCAGTCTAAAGTTTTGGTAGAGTAGGATTAAAACTTCAAATATTTACAGGGACATCATGTTGGAAACAGCTATGTGAGTCACTTAAATGGTGTCAGTTTTCATGGCTTGCCGTAACACTACTTGTGTGCTGAATTTGACGGAAGTTGCTCTATCAGTTCCCGAGATATGGCATAGAGCTTTTGTTTCTCGTTTGGGTTAAACAGGCTCTGTATAGGCATATGTAGTACTTATAATAAATACAAACAAATTTCAAAGTTTTTAATATATCTTTTAAACATATGTAAATTATTTACGTTGGACCATTTAAAAAAAAAATGTCTGACCAACTGGAACTATGAAAGTGTACAGGCACGCTGTATTAATCATTGTAAAAACTTTGGTGGGAAATAGATGATTGGTTGCCGGTAAATGGCATAAACGATGCATTTTACCACCCGGCACTATCTTAAAGAAAGGCAGCATAAGATTATCTCTATGTGCGTATTTAATACTTCTTATGGATACTTTCAGTATACATAGTTTAGTTGTAATCCGTGAAATTGTTTGATATACATGCGGTAAATTTAAAATTATTTATATCGCAGCCATACTCTAAGTAAAGCCAGATAAACTTTAATTATGCCCTACTATAGCACTTCTAGTGAGAAAACTCAGTATAACCTGGTTGTTTGGTCCAGAAAATTTGAAAACTTCTCCATTTTCCCATGTGATAGCGTTTTCATTGCTGGAGAACAAAACAGGAGATATTTTTTTCTAAATTCTATAATGATCATAGACACTGTTTAATATTATGTCGGTTGAAATTTTTTGGGAAATCTGGTATACGGTCATAAAATATTGACATTGCTGTAATTTGGAAAATATGTGACTACTTCCTTAAATCACATTAATTTAGTATATATTGTGGCCCGAATTGGGTGGCCGTCAGTTAAAAATTTCCCGAGATAGCACTACGGATAAATTATCTTATTTTTTATATATTATTTTTCAATAAGGCGGAAAAATGATCATATATAATCGCTTATTTGATGCTTGCAAATACGGGTATTTTGTCAGAATACGACGGAATTTGGTTGCATTGTTTTGTAGATATAGCATACTCTTCTTAAAGGTTTATGAGGGCACTATTTTGAAAATAAGCAACTGCCCTTCTTATAACATAGGCTATACATTTATATGACCTACCACAGTATTTCTTGTCGCCGAATTTTTAAGGAACTGGTTAATTATTTTTCGAAATATGATAAAACTTTACTTATTTATTCGGCACTCTCTTACCAAATGAAGGTAAACCAGACTCTAGGGGAGACAATTCTTTTAATGTAATAAATACTGCCAGCATACAAAGTTAAGTTGGAATGCGTTACATGGTTTCGTAGCTATAGCACGATATTATAAATTGTTAATACAGTCGTCATTATTAATATAACTGTCTCACACACCAAAACATGCCAATTTACATGGCATTGAGTGCCATTTCATAGGACCCGTTGATAGTTTCCCAATAAATATATTATTAAAATTTATTTTTAATTTGGCGCTCTCTTACATAATTACGTAAAAAAGACACTATGTTTTGATACATTTAATGCTAGTAAAATATAATTTCAGTATAAAATGTATGGTCGAAATTGGACAAACAGCATAGTAGATATTGCAAATAAATTTAAAATATTTGTATTGCCACCATTTTCAAAACAAGCTACTTTTCTTTTTAAATTGCATATGTGATAGTATTACTTAAATGCCAAATTTGGCAGAAATTTGTTATGAAATTACCGAGATATAATAAAAAAGCTTTATTTTTCATGTTGCACTATCTTCCAAAAGGTCTGTGTGATAACATTATCACTATTCAGTGCATACATCATGCACTGTCAATGTACCAAATTTGGGTTTAAAGGGCTATATAGTTATAATATATAAAGGAAATATTTTATTTTTGAATTTCCACAATCATACAAAATGGTGGACAAATAACATAATGGGTTTCTTAATTTAATGTTTTCATCATGCACTATTATTGTACCAAATTTGGTTTAAATCGGTTAAATTATTCCCGAGATATAACGGAAAAGGTCTATTTTTTAAATTTTGGTATGTCTCAAAATGGTGGAATAATACAATTATAGTTTTATAAATGTAATGATTTTATAATGCTCTGTTAATGATCAAAATATGGTTTAAAATAGGATAATTGGTTCCAGAGACAAAACATAGCGGCCTAAATTAAAAAAATGGTCGCAATTTTGAAAATATGTACCTGGCGTGATCGAAAACTATAAAATTCTGATGTCCTTACTAAATAATATATGTAAACCTAGTTTGGTAATATTCGGTAATAGGGTTTAAAAGTTATTATGGTATATACAATCCAGACAAACATCTAGGATATTGTATAATCCTATCTTTCCTTCGGAATGTAGGCTAAAAATGCAATGCGATAAGATTCCTCACTGGGTCTGAGAGACGACCAGCTATCTGTATGAAGCATTTGTTAGTCATGTGAGTGTGCGGCAAAAGGCACGATATAGTAATCAACAGCCTAAGCTCAACACTACTTATTGTTAGAGAAGGCAGCCCATGACATCACTGTAATAGAAAGACATGTAAGCTAAACAGATAGGGGTGATATATGAGCAGTGTAACACAACACGCTATGGGTAACCAGCGTGCTAGCGTGTTCTAGAAGATTTCCTTAGCGATTTTACAGGAAATACAGAGACAGGAAGTGTCAAGCAGCTGTGTTGGAGCTGAAAAGACTGGAAAATGGTGGACACTGGCTGTACCCTATTAAAAGCTTTGTAAGCCTCCCGACAGACAATCAAGAGGACGGATTGAGGAGAATGCATGAAGAATGCTTGTATAGCGGACCTTTGTAATTATGATTTTTCGCAAATTATCTTCTCGGATACTGAAGTTCGTATTGTATTATCAAATATTCTCCTCCAGAACCATTCACTGTACACACCCAGCCAAGTTGCCCAGTTGTAACACGCTGGTCTCACATTATCGGTAGTACCCGGGTTGGATTAGCGGTCCGGATATCCTGATTTCAAATTTTCATGGTTTCCCGAAAATGCTCCAGACGAATGCTGATACGGTTTTTACTAACGGTCTTGACCAATAACTTCCTCTTTCTGGCTTGTCTGAGCAACTTGCTCCATCCCCAAGGACCTCGTGACGACGAAACGTTAAGGCCTGCCTACGTATCTACCAACAATCTACAGGTCCAACTTGAATGTAATCCCACCCGGCGCACCCTACTGAATTTGGCGTTGACCCTACCCTGAAAGTCATCACCCTCTACAGATGGTTCTCGGTGCAGCAGTGCACACACAGGTCATGCGGTGCAACCCGAGATAAGCAGAGGTAGACCTGCTGGTGTCTTCTGCGAATATGCCCAACAATGACCGGCCCATCGCAGGTACTGTTCAAGAGTCATAACATATGTCGAGCGTTTGTTGACGTTTGATTTTACAGCAGACCCACCCTTTCATACGTATAAAGTATTTTGAATACATTGCGTACAGTCTAGTTGCATTAAGTATAGGTCAGAGGAAGCGTACAATCATCCGAAAGCACTCACTTAGTGTTATAACCTGTAATACTACCACGTTGATTATGGTAGTGTTATTGGCAGCAAAGACCATTGTTGAAAAAAATAAAACCGCTATTGCGGAACAAACATTATCATTCCACCTCGTTGTCTCTCTACGGTACAAACACGCGATGCCGGAAGTTATTTCAGGAGCGCGGATCTGCTGCCGCGTTAATCCACTCCACTGGCGTTCAACAACACCAGACGTGAAAAAAAAAACAGGAAATAAAATACGCGAAATCATTTGCACGGTGGCTGGTGGAAATGGAGTAGGGGGAAGAGTGCTGTAAATATTAATTACTGTAACTTTTCGATGCATCATTAATGACGAGGTGTTTGGGCAGGGTCGAGCGGTCAGCAACCACGCAGTGACAACACATTGTTGACGCTGCTCCACATAATCAAATCTTTTATTTATTTATTTAATTTATTTATAAGTGTTTAGGATTTAAGTTACCACTGATATACTGATTCACGTGTTGCAAGCATGCTGCTATTTTACTGCTCCACGGTTCATTTCACTATTATAACTAGTGACAGCCACTGCTAAGATCAACAACTGAGAAAATTTAAACAAAATAAAGTTATCTGTAGACTCTACTCTATTAGCCAACTTACAGATTTCAATAGTAGTAATTGCAAATAATCTGAAAAAATGTGTTGAACGATGTATGCAATTTTTGCTATATGGCTTGATTTACTACGAAAACGAGTGCGTGTTGAAAGTGTGCATAATAAAATGTACGTGTGAAGGAAGACAACTGTGCTACATGATAGCCATGTACTCGTCCTCGTTCTGCCGATCGTAGGAGAACCTGTTTTGGGCGCCTTTGGCGTGGTAACGTTATGCAGGCTGCATAACGTGAAGTTATCAGGAGGTAACATTTTCGGATTAAGGATACATTAAAGTTAGATGACTTGTTTGCTGTATTAGTTATGACAAAGCATTTCAATAAATTACAAAGAGTTAAATAAAATCGTCACCGGAGAAACGAAAGTGTTTATATTCGAAGTGTATCTATTAAGCAATTAGAAAACTAACCACCCAAGCAAACCATTTTTATTGCGGTCATCTCATATTCATTATGGTTCCAACCACACTCGATGAATTTTCTTTAATATAAAAATACCGAAAATTTCTTATTCAATTGAAAATTTATAATTAAACTGTACCAAAGAAAGAATATCATTAACATAATTGGGAGGATACAGGAAAATGGAAAATTATGTATTCTTATTTGATTTAAGAACAATCCTAGTTAAAGATCTCGGTCGAAGCGGCCACAGGAATCATGANTAAAGATCTCGGTCGAAGCGGCCACAGGAATCATGATTTTTCCACCACATTGGTTGACGACACAGCCGGGGGTCGTGCTTGCTGGCTTCGGGTGACCATGTTATAGACAAAATTCCTCGTTTTACCAGAAAAATAACTTCAGTAATTGGCTATTTTACTCTCGTGTTGCCTTTTATCCCAATAAATATCCAAAAACATGAAAAAAAATGTTTTGCTCGAGTTCACAAATGATCATAGCAGATTCAAGACTCCTCGACGAATTAGCCAATGAGTTTANAAAAAAATGTTTTGCTCGAGTTCACAAATGATCATAGCAGATTCAAGACTCCTCGACGAATTAGCCAATGAGTTTACGAAGCACAAAGTGGTTTCGAGGTTCCTCGGTGAATGAGCCACATAGTCTTTAAACTAGCAGAATGTAACATAGTCTTCAAATCGGCAATGCAGAATATAAGCTCCGACCGAAAACCAGCCTGTGAGGTGGGTCAGCAGTTATGTTTGTTTTCATTAATGATCCTGAATATCATGTTGGATGTTTGGGACTTGACATCTACCCTAATGGCCTTGAACTCGAAAACTCGAATAAAATGACCNTGAATATCATGTTGGATGTTTGGGACTTGACATCTACCCTAATGGCCTTGAACTCGAAAACTCGAATAAAATGACCGCAAAAATGTATAAAACTTGTAAAAAATATTCACAACAATTATATTATTCGCTACAATAGCCAAGTGTGATTTCCGTGACCTTTATCCCGGGTGAAACTGATTGCAAAAAAATTGAAAAATTAAAAACAAAAAATGTACTGTACCCCTCTATTATTGACCCAGAACGATATGTGACCTTGAAGTGTTACCTTGAATTTAAAAAATAAAAATCGAAAAAAATCGAAAAAAAAATCGGAAAATCTGGAAAAAGTATACTACTTATCGCAAACGCAATGTGTAATGTGGGTGACTTTGAACTTAACCGTAGTGACCTTCAACATAAAAAATTCACAAAAAATGCAAAAAAAAAACTGCATAAACAAATTTTATATTTCACAACAACAGAATCAAGTTAAATTTTTGTCTGTTCTCCCCAACCCCATCTGAATTAATCATTGACGATAAAGTATATCAATCCGCCGACCCCCCCTTCCCCCCCAACCAAAACGAATAAGATTGCTATGTAACACACACATGCCTCCCCCCTTCCCATTAACAACCACACAACATTAAACCACACGATTCTCAACTCACTTCACCCCCTTCTACATCAACCCATTATACCATACCTACAATCTTAACTTGAAACACTGGCAATTGAGCTAATCAAGGGAAAACAGGTTAAATAGAGCAATCGATCATTAGTGCCAAATACCTTTTTTTAATAGTGGCTGAATTTCACTGAGTTAATTGCGATTTCCACTGACCTTAAAGATTCCGCTGCTCTAAGTCACTAAATACCAGTTAATTTCCTTGATCAGCCAGTCAGAAATAGCTTATCAACTGATTTTATATGAATGTTATTTCACTTATTGATGTTAATGATTCGGACTTAATAGTGTACACTCGACTATCTGCTGCCTCACCATTTACACGCCTAGTTCGACCCGTCTCACCTTCTACCATCGCCACCAAATCCCTACCTCACTCTCCATGTCTTTAACCCCTCACCACCCATATCTCTTCCCATTTTAAAACTAATTTCTTCCACTCCATGTACTCAATATAGTTCGACTGATTTGTCGGTTACCCTGTACCCCTTGCAATCAGTTGCCATACCTCGACTGATAACTCGCCAAAGTTCAACTCCCTCCCACTCCACAACCACAGCATTACAACAAACTCATTCCCTCATCAATCAGTTCAGCCAGCTCCATTTACTCACTATAGTTCGACCAATCCACCCCATCACTGTATTTGAATGACTATTTGTGAGTCCTCATCACCCTCACAACTAACCCTCTGTATCTCGACACCCGTCACTTCCAGGAGAGTGTGCTTGTGGGGGAACATTTAATGTTGAGGACGTCACATTGCTCGCTCGTAATTGGCTGTTGGTCACACGACATCGTGACCTCCGCTGATAATAGTGCCAGAGTCACACCATGTTACAATTCTTAGACTGAATTGACAGGTCTTCTATCTCCTGATCTTCNCAGCATCACAACCAACTCATTCCCTCATCAATCAGTTCAGGCAGTTACATTTACTCACTATAGTTCGACCAATCCGCCCCATCACTGTATTTGAATGACTATTTGTGAGTCCTCATCACCCTCACAACTAACCCGCTGTATCTCGACACCCATCACTTCCAGGAGAGTGTGCTTGTGGGGGAACATTTAATGTTGAGGTCGTCACATTGCTCGCTCGTAATTGGCTGTTGGTCACACGACATCGTGACCTCTGCTGATAATAGTGCCAGAGTCACACCATGTTACAATTCTTAGACTGAATTGACAGGTCTTCTATCTCCTGATCTTCACAGATATCATTCTGGTAAGTTATAATGAGTAGGACTCCTCAATCACAGCAGGCATGTTAATATCGTTCTAGCTATTGTTTATGCGTATATTATTGCCTAAAGAAAAAAAATTGCTAATATGTCATGTTCCTGCTCGATCCAGCGAGCTATTCGGAAGTAGAGACCAAGATGAAGCATTCGTTAAGTGCGTGCCTGCGACCAGCGCAAGTCCCGATTTCGTCTTTGGTATTACCGTGCTGACTTCAGCAGAATTGCCTATGTTGTCATCGATGCCATCGCAAACGAACAGAGTTAGAGCATTGCAAATTGGAATTTATGTGGTAATATCAAGCCCATGCAAACTGCTATAGCTTACTATGGTCTAGCATAATTTATATGGATAAATTACCTTTATTTTCGTACTACCACCGTTAGAGCCACCAAACTCTGATCATAAGTAACACTTCAGAAACGGATAGCCTGCATCAGACGAGAAGTGCTTTCATAAGAATAGTAAGTATAAGATGTGGTCAATATATATATATTTATTTCCAAACTAGCCCACCATTATACATTCGATTTTGTGTAAAAGATTTACTTTATTATACCAAGCGTTGTGAATTAAATCCTGATCACATTTCCTAAGTATCATGAATATTTAAGAATCGGTACTCGTGTGCTGGCATCCTTACTGTATTTTATAATATGCAATTATGTTTTTGCCAAAGAACTTTAATTCGTCCAAGATAAATTATTATTAATATGTATGAGTATCTCTTGAACAAGTAAAAAATGTTTTGGCAAAAACAACACTAACTAATTTATAACTGAATCTGGATACCAATATCCGAGTAAGTACCAATGTTTTAATATACTTGATACTTAAATAAAATGTTGTGTATCTTATATAGATAACACAGCATGTGATTTATTTGATAAAGTTAGCTAGGATTATATACTCTTCAGCTCCCATATTCAGTAATGTTCGGCTTTCGGTGATGCATTTTGAAAACTATAATAATCTTATTGGGAATATTTGCTTTCATGTGGTCCTCATATAAATCTCTTTCTGGAATTAAATAAAACAATACCGTGGTATACGGTTTTAGCTGAGTGATTGGTTACAAGCATAACAGTAACCATAAAACAAAGTTCGTGTGCACAATAAATGACCGTTATGATATCAAACTATTGATTCACACCGGTGCATAACAGCTCGTATGCATGATAGATACTGACATAGTGCATGAAGGGAATGGTTTGTATTCTATTTCTTATGCAGACGCCAAGAAAAACAGCCAATTTTGACGAAACTGTTTTTTAGCGGTAAATCTGGAGGAACATATTTATGATGCATAAATATGGAGAGGTTGCACGACATAAATTTAGCGGAACTAACTGGGAACAGTTTACTNGTTGCACGACATAAATTTAGCGGAACTAACTGGGAACAGTTTACTGGCAGATATTTTTAAAGTCTATTCGAATCTCTACAATCGTAATAGATTTAGAAACGTGTTTTCGAAAACTCAAAACCAAACACATCAGTATTTTAAATGTCCATCNGTGCTGACTTCAGCAGAATTGCCTATGTTGTCATCGATGCCATCGCAAACGAACAGAGTTAGAGCATTGCAAATTTGAATTTATGTGGTAATATCAAGCCCATGCAAACTGCTATAACGTACTATGGTCTAGCATAATTTATAAGAATAAATTACCTTTATTTTCGTACTACCACCGTTAGAGCCACCAAACTCTGATCATAAGTAACACTTCAGAAACGGATAGCCTGCATCAGGCGAGAAGTGCTTTCATAAGAATAGTAAGTATAAGATGTGGTCAATATATATATTTATTTCCAACCTAGCCCACCATTATACATTCGATTTTGTGTAAAAGATTTACTTTATTATACCAAGCGTTGTGAATTAAATCCTGATCACATTTCCTAAGTATCATGAATATTTAAGAATCGGTACTCGTGTGCTGGCATCCTTACTGTATTTTATAATATGCAATTATGTTTTTCCCAAAGAACTTTAATTCGTCCAAGAGAAATTAATATTAATATGTATGAGTATCTCTTGAACAAGTAAAAAATGTTTTGGCAAAAACAACACTAACTAATTTATAAGTGAATCTGGATACCAATATCCGAGTAAGTACCAATGTTTTAATATACTTGATACTTAAATAACATGTTGTGTATCTTATATAGATAACACAGCATGTGATTTATTTGATAAAGTTAGCTAGGATTATATACTCTTGAGCTCCCATATTCAGTAATGTTCGGCTTTCGGTGATGCATTTTGAAAACTATAATAATCTTATTGAGAATATTTGCTTTCATGTGGTCCTCATATAAATCTCTTTCTGGAATTAAATAAAGCAATACCGTGGTATACGGTTTTAGCTGAGTGATTGGTTACAAGCATAACAGTAACCATAAAACAAAGTTGGTGTGCACAATAAATGACCGTTATGATATCAAACTATTGATTCACACCGGTGCATAACAGGTCGTATGCATGATAGATACTGACATAGTGCATGAAGGGAATGGTTTGTATTCTATTTCTTATGCAGACGCCAAGAAAAACAGCCAATTTTGACGAAACTGTTTTTTAGCGGTAAATCTGGAGGAACATATTTATGATGCATAAATATGGAGAGTTTGGACGACATAAATTTAGCGGAACTAACTGGTAACAGTTTACTGGCAGATATTTTTAAAGTCTATTCGAATATCTACAATCGTAATAGATTTAGAAACGTGTTTTCGAAAACTCAAAACCAAACACATCAGTATTTTAAATGTCCATCCTTCTAAATACTATTGACCGGCGTGCGTAATACCTTAAAAACTAAGAATAAGCTTAATATTTTGTCAGGATGTATCACAATTTGGCAAAACACAATTTTTTGCACACAAATAAATTTAATTTCTGTATGTTTCGCAAGATTAAAAGCAACCCCTTTGGAATACCAGCAAATCTNTTTTGCACACAAATAAATTTAATTTCTGTATGTTTCGCAAGATTAAAAGCAACCCCTTTGGAATACCAGCAAATCTTGCGGTGTAAATTTTTAAATGTCAAACTCCGCTGTAGGTAATATAGTTCCCTTCGGAAACTGTGTAAAATCAACCTTAGCCATAGTTTCTTAATCTACTTGCAGTTATTAGGTATGCAAGTACCTTTTACATGTTGTTGATATGGCATTAATACCAACCTATCTTTCTAACATTAAGTTGTGTGCGATTGTATTTGTACCTATAAAATTAATTTCTGGGAAATAGCACTTTTTGACAGCAGAGAGAATAATTCCAACAACACGTCGTTAGCATTATTTAGAATGATCCTTCAATGTCTATAATCGCAACAAATTTACAGAACATTATGTTTGAGACTGACCTGGAAATAGATCACAAAACAATAATGTCAACATTGCTCTGCTGATATCTCAGTCTTAATTTACACAGAATTACAAAAAACTGCAAGAAGTTATTTTCTAAAAGTTGCCTTGCCCACCAACATGATACCGGTTGTTCTACATGCATTAAGATATTGATGTTGCCACTGCGTCGATACCTTAAGCAAACGTTGTAGTGCTCATCAACATGAGAAATCTGAAAAATGTTTGAAGAAGACGAGATGGGCTCTTTTAACTTCTTGCTGTTATAAGTGTGGTCGTGAGTTCACATGTTATCAAGCAGCAGCAAACATTCCACACAATATGCGATAAGTAATACATCTCCATCAGGTAAAACTATGTCATTAAGCGAGTTACTACCATAAAACAAATTGTACATATAAAGCTCATTCACCTGTATGTATTGCAAGCTTACCAAGTGAGAATGGATCCATTCTGAAAGAATCTGCTTTCCGCAGTCCTATGAAGATGTACGTTGCATTTAATTCGTCAGGCATGACGAAAGATATTTGTACATATCTTAAGCATATGAATCAGGATATTATATATCAACTTACATATGAGATGGATGTGTAATAAAATTAATGGTTGGAATGAAACTATACCAAACCAGAACCACGTGAAAATTAATATAGTGAGAGAGCCTTCAAGACCTCAAATTTGCCTCTCTATAACACATACGAAATCAAAGACGGTGTTGAAGAANATATAGTGAGAGAGCCTTCAAGACCTCAAATTTGCCTCTCTATAACACATACGAAATCAAAGACGGTGTTGAAGAAAGTGTATAGAATATTTGCCACGGGGAAGAAGAATACATGGCAAAGGGTTCCAGTTGGACATTATATATGGTAGATCAGCTACAGTTGAGAAAAAATTCACTTAGGGCACTTAGCAGAAATGTGCATACTGATTTCCCTCTACCCCACTACAGATATAATTACAACACAGCATCGACTTCGACTGGCATAATGGAGGTATAAATTACTGAAACCACAGAAATTCACACAGATTTTAAACTGACACATGTGGCACCAGTACTGTGTGAAGGTAGCAGTGAGGAGTCAGCAGTGAGGAGTCAGCAGTGAGGAGTCAGCAGTGAGGAGCCAGCAGGGAAGAGTCAGCAGTGAGGAGTCAGCAGTNAGATTTTAAACTGACACGTGTGGTACCAGTACTGTGTGAAGGTAGCAGTGAGGAGTCAGCAGTGAGGAGTCAGCAGTGAGGAGCCAGCAGGGAAGAGTCTCGTCACTCCTCAGTCGTCTGAGGAGTCAGCAATGGTGAGTCTGCAGGCAGGAGTTAGCAGTGAGGAGTCAGCAATGGTGAGTCAGCAGTGAGGAGTCAGCAATGGTGAGTCAGCAGTGAGGAGTCAGCAGTGAGGAGTCAGGAGGGAGGAGTCAGCAGTGAGGAGTCAGGAGGGAGGAGTCAGCAGTGAGGAGTCTGCAGGCAGGAGTTAGCAGTGAGGAGTCAGCAATGAAGAGTCAGCAGTGAGGAGTCAGCAATGGTGAGTCAGCAGTGAGCCTTCCTGCTGATTCGTCGTGTATAATAACGATGGTTCGAGCGCCCATAACATTATCTGAGCCTGCATCATGTTCCAAAACAGTGTGTGAAGTAGGAAATACGAGTGTTGCAGACATTTACTATGGAGGGTGCGAGCCATACAGATCGCCAGTAGTTTATGAACAACAAACATGCATCGCAAACATGTAGAGTAAAAAACGAAAAAATTACAACTATTCAGGATATCGAGAACAAATTTGTGACCTCCAAGTCTGCTGGTGATGATGTGAAATATGCATATTCTAGTGATGATGAAGTGTCGACATTTGCATACCAAAAGCATAAACATGTTGCTGAAGATAAGGGCTTCTTAAAGTTGGGACAGAAGAAACGCAGTTANCATTTGCATACCAAAAGCATAAACATGTTGCTGAAGATAAGGGCTTCTTAAAGTTGGGACAGAAGAAACGCAGTTAGGAACCTAGTACTCTGGCCCAGAGGTATATAAGAACCTACTCATCACCGAAGAACATAGATGCAGACATGTATCGTGAACCTTCTGTAAAGAGTGATGTGATGTCAAGCTACCTTTTTCTGAAGACACAAATGGCTTGGTTGATAGACTACTGGTGTTTGTTCCATTGCAGAGAAATGGATATCTTTCTGTCAGCGAAGAGATAAATTTGATTATTGATGAACTCATTATTGAATGACATATTATATTTGTGTTTGATATGGTTAAAAATATGAATACATACAAAAATAAAAAATGAACTGCTTTTTTTTATAATTATTATTGCCTAAGAAATGTATCTAGTGCTATGTGTTTATAAATGTCTGCTAGGCTGCAAGTGAATGTCTTGATACAATAATTCCACTCACTTCCCGATGAACATCAAGCATTCTCTTTGCACTTCTTGCTATGTCTATTCTGACAGAAGAGTCTCATCCCTACCAGGAAACCAGGTGAAATACCAGAGACAATATGAGAAAACCAGGGTGGAGTGACAGAGTATTAGACTTGTCCCCACCAGGATGCCAGATGAAAGAATACCAGAAGAAAAATTTAAAAATTATGGTTGAATTACAGAGCATGAGAGAGAAGTTGCATGATGGGGAAATGCACTCGAAAATTCTTCAGGCAAAATGGATGGTGCTGGCATGGAATGATAAAGTTTAAAGTTTATTGTAACCTCTAAAAACCCCTCAACCTCTCATCCCCAAAAATGAGTCACTTAGCCACATTGTGAAGTCATTCGCGTAAATTGTGCAAAATTCAGCCTCATTGTGCAATCACTTTTTTTGAGAATAGTTATACAAGTTTAGAGGGAAAATTCAGGAAGTTTTGAGGCAAATCATGGCGATTATGGCTGTTTTGAAAGACAACTAGGTAGTTCGATGGGGGGAAAGGGAAAACATTGCCATATGACATCATCCAACATGGCCGCTGGCTTGTCCCCTTGTGCCCGCCAGGACACCAGGTGATGCGGAACATACTATTTCCTACTACTGATAGTTACAACAAATTTAGTTAGTTACATGTGAAGTATCGGAAATCCATTAAAACTATTATAACATTTTGATAGTTATCGTTGGCTTCCCCTATAAAACTCTAGTTGGTACACTAAAGTAGACTGCGACAAGAGATTCCTTACAGGTTGTACAAAGTGTACACTTGAGTGAGTTGCCATTGTTTTATAACCTCGAAAAATTCAACTAATGTAATGTTAGGAAATATTTATTGATATTAAGTATAACATGCTTATATCACTTATATCTTATGTAATTCAAAATATGATGTCAACTTCATTAGCTAAAATATTTCGGCTTTTACATAAGATTTGCATTTATTTCTTAGCTTGTTTTATCTTAGAGTTTAACGTTGTACAATATTTCCCAAGTTTACGTACATCCAGTTACACAAATATTCCGATATTGGATTCTTGTGAATTTGTTAATATATTACTGTTAGTTGTAAAATATTGCAATCGATATTGGTCACTTTGTTTTCAATTTTTAATCGTTTATATTTATATTCACCTACCTATTAGTTTAGAAATAACCAGGTAAGAGACCCGTAAATACCATCTACTTATTCCTCTTGTATGTGGATAATGATACATGACAAAATGCGATAGGGACAAGTTACTGAAGAGAAACTGACTGGGTGGCGATAAGAGAGGGCGAATATGTTATTACTGTGGGTTTAACTGTCACCCAGATATTGACCAAAATATTAAGTGTTTGGGAAATAAACGTGGCTGGGTAATATTAATGCTTACGTGTAAAACACCCGGATGAGTTTAAGACAAATATCGATGGACAATCTGTATTTGAAACAGACAAGAAAAAGGAAAGTATTTGCTAGTTTCATAGAAAAAATGTTTTCGTTTTATTTTGGAGAAAAATAAACCTGGAAATTTNAAAAAGGAAAGTATTTGCTAGTTTCATAGAAAAAATGTTTTCGTTTTATTTTGGAGAAAAATAAACCTGGAAATTGTTTCAATCGGCATGGAAACGGTATCACCTAATTAACCAGAGTTCCAGAAAACCTTGGTCCTGGTATCTCCTCCAGTGCAAAGGAGGGTGGAATCATATTAGTTTGGGTTTCAAATACCATTTCATATCGTAACAGTTCTGCCGGCTGTTGAAAAATGTCCGTTATTATTTAATGAAAGCACATATATTTTCATGTCATTCTAATTTAACAATAAATATTTAACATTAAAGTAATAGGAATACTTTGATAGAATTTATTATAAAATAAATGCATATTAATTATGGTGTTGTTATTATAAAGTTAACAGTGAAAAATTATCTACGACATGGTGCAGGATTATCCCATAAAAATGAGTAGAGCATTAAAATAAAAAATATTAACACATACATTTACAATATGCAAACAGGGCTTTTATATTTGATAACGTAGCTAGTATGAAATTAAACATTACGCATATTTTTATATGACGGTATAATTGTCAGAGGTATACCATTTCTACCTAATGTTTAATTTAATTAATTTATTGCTTTATAGTGGTACGGAAACATACTACATCCAAAAAATATTTATTAATGGCAAGAATATAAATATGTACTTAAGAATTTTTAAGGCTCAAGGTATTTCAACGTACAAATTTTGAACACAAAAAATGTTGTCAGCAAATTTTACGAAGTTTTGATTCAATTAGGAATGCAAACATTACAACGGAGCTCCAAAATTACATTTTTCAGTTGATAAGTTAGCTTTCTGGGAAACCAATTCCAGACACGGATATGCATGCAATGAGAGAAAATCCAACCAAATATATGTTTGTATAGGGCCAAAAAACTATTTAGTTGCCCCAAATATATACATTGTCGGGGAAAAAAACATGAAAAAGACACACTTGCATCTATTCCTCTAACAAAATATACACTTGAGTGAGCAGAACTTCTGTGTTAAGCCAAAATAATTTAACTGCCAACAAAATATTTTGTTGTAACAATTTTATGTATTTATTTGACCACTCAANGTGTTAAGCCAAAATAATTTAACTGCCAACAAAATATTTTGTTGTAACAATTTTATGTATTTATTTGACCACTCAATTGATTGCATTATTTTGAAAACACAGCTCCAGAGTTTATTTGTACTTTTTTGTGTAAATTATAATAGTAAAAGTGTTGGTTAGTGCAATTATTGGTACATAACAATGGCATAAACATCCAAATTAAACAAGTTCAACACGAAACTAAAAAGTCTAAATGTAAAACATAAAGTTGTTTTTGCGCACGTTGTTAGTAGGGCGTAGCTTCGGTTATGCTCCCGATATTTTTGTATTAACTGAAACTGTTTAATTTAAGTAGAGCCAAACAAATATTTTGTTGCACAAACAAGATCTTTGTTTGGGGCAACCAAATAAGAACAACAAAATAATTTGTTTTCGACAACAAANATTTTGTTGCACAAACAAGATCTTTGTTTGGGGCAACCAAATAAGAACAACAAAATAATTTGTTTTCGACAACAAAATATTGTATTGCCCCTGTACAAACTATTAATTCGGTTGTGGAAAACAAAGTTTGTTTGATTCCACAAAACATTTTTCTCGGTGCAGCTGCTAAACAACGACTGCGTTGCCATGTCTGAAGTGTCCTGTATTAGATGTTATAACGTTGAACGTCACCTCAAATCTGCGGCATTATTGTTCTAACAATGGAATTCTAGCTAACCATTAAATATTCCTTTGGTGGTCTGTCATTTATGGAATGGTACTATGCATTTTCTAATGCCTAATTTTTACGATTTTCACAGTCAGTATTGTTGATGGCTAATCAACTATGTGAAAATAACAAATCCTTCTTTTTTGGAGTTCACAAAGTATGATTTATATATTCTGCCTATGGTAAGTGTTATGAACATCCACTACCCAAGAATTTCATTTAGAAATTTAATCACATGCTGAAATTCTTTATATGCATGTAATTTGCCTAGTTCGTGTGTACTTTTCCACAATGTGAGTGCATGTGTAAGTATTTGATGCGTATTCGATATAATTTTTGCTTAAAGTTTCCTGTACTAGATGACACAAGAAGACTTTTACCCATCAAGTAGTAATTTCATCATGCCAACATCACCATAATTAGGATGTTATTTCATGTTATTAATACTCTGTAGAGTTATAACTGCATNAATTTCATCATGCCAACATCACCATAATTAGGATGTTATTTCATGTTATTAATACTCTGTAGAGTTATAACTGCATGTCAGTTGAAAATATGTAAATAAGTGTTTATTTTTATGTGCGTAAATGTACAGGATTCAGTAATTACAAAACTATCGTATTATAATTTTTGTGTGCATAGTGATAATAATGTCCACAAACATTTTATCATGGTTAACATAAATTATCTTAATGCCAATATATATATATATATATATATATAGGATGGGTTAGGTACCACAATTGTTAAAATACATAAATGTAAGATTTTCGCATTTTTTCAATCATGTCTATAGGGACAGCGAATGTGTGTGGGGGCTTCGACATCTGAGCATTTCAGGTTCTAGTAAGTGAACATCTGTTTGCCAAATTTATTAATGTGCATATAAGACGCTGAAACGGTGGGTAATTTTCTAAAAGGATACTTCGAGTTTCCGTTTCTAAGTTTTAACAACTAAAATCTTTCCTTAATAATCATGTTCTAAAAGACTGTCCTCGAGAAACCAATTATTGAAATTGTAGCGTTACCTACATGACGGGCACGTTGTTATCGGGTATACAATTTTCATATTTCTGAGTTGGTAAAACCTGTAAAAAGTGAAATCCTAACTAACCAAATTAAAGGAAAAAGTATTAAAAATAAGCGGTTAAGGATTGTGCTAATAACTCTTTTTTTTATATTTTATTTTTTCTGAAAAAATTTAATAAAAAGTTTGCCCAAAACTGTTTACGAGATTATTGGTTTTCTTNTTTTATATTTTATTTTTTCTGAAAAAATTTAATAAAAAGTTTGCCCAAAACTGTTTACGAGATTATTGGTTTTCTTAGTATGTCAGTGGTCACACGTGAAGAATGTCACTTTACTCTATCATTGTCAAACAGCTGTTTCAAGGAGAGTTTTAAATTTAGTAAAACCTCCTTGAGTAGAACATATATTATCTGAGCTGAACCATTATTTATCCTAAGAAGTCATGTTGAAGGTAAATACATTTTTGCTTTAACACATCCATACAGCCTACGGATGTTTGGTTACGTTGAATCCATTTCCCGAACACGGGCATAAACAAAATGCCCGGTTCTCGAGCAGTGTACATGCTAATTCTTCCAGTAATCTGGGTAGGCCTNTTTTATATTTTATTTTTTCTGAAAAAATTTAATAAAAAGTTTGCCCAAAACTGTTTACGAGATTATTGGTTTTCTGAGTATGTCAGTGGTTACACGTGAAGAATGTCACTTTACTCTATCATTGTCAAACAGCTGTTTCAAGGAGAGTTTTAAATTTAGTAAAACCTCCTTGAGTAGAACATATATTATCTGAGCTGAACCATTATTTATCCTAAGAAGTCATGTTGAAGGTAAAGACATTTTTGCTTTAACACATCCATACAGCCTACGGATGTTTGGTTACGTTGAATCCATTTCACGAACACGGGCATAAACAAAATGCCCGGTTCTCGAGCAGTGTACATGCTAATTCTTCCAGTAATCTGGGTAGGCCTGTACAGCAGGCGAGGAATGAAGTAAAAAAGCAAATGAGAATATTAACGAGGCCTCCTCTTCCTCGGAAAAACAATTTATGGGCAGAAGATATACTGCTGGGTGGGTGGGTAGGTCCTGCAAATAGGCATTCAGTATCACAATTAAAATTTTGTATGCGAGTCATTGAGTCACAGTTACAAGCACCGGAAGTGCNTTTTGTATGCGTGTCATTGAGTCACAGTTACAAGCACCGGAAGTGCTCTGCTCGCTCATAAATGCTTCCCAAAGACATTACCCAATCACACGCAGTCTGAGCGAATGCATATTGTTATGAATTGATGATGTATAAGTTATCTTCATTATCTCCCATACCCTGTAAGTGCGAGATAGTACACAAACAGGCAAAATATTGAAAGGATTTTCAATAAAACTAAATGTGAAGAAAGATAAATAAATTCACTTTCCAAACGATTATGTAAATTTAGGACATATAAGTAATTTCTTTAATTTCATTCCCATATTCAGAAAAAGCACTACCCGCTAACGCAGACGTAAATCCCACGGGCGTGCCTCCAACACAGGACTCGCATTTTGGAGAAACTGGGTCGGAATCCCGATACGGCCATCCTGATTTAGTTTTCGCATGGTTACCCGAGGTCACTCTAGACGATTGCTGGGATGGTTTCTTGCTGCAGGCAATGGGCGATTACTTCCCTGTTCCGGATTATCTTTGCATCGTCTCTAGAGACCTCGCTGTGGACGAGACGTTCAGCCCGACCTATCTATCTAGTCGACACAGTAACTCCCTAATTTTATACCTATTTACTATTCAAGTGAGATTAAAAGTTGTTTCTGTATGCAGATGGAATCGTTCCACGTTGAGTTGAAGTTGGATGGCGTCCGAGGTGCGTCTGGAGGGTCCAATAAGGTGACGGCACCCTGCGCTGACGACGCGGAGTGCCCTTGACGCTGCTACGACGACTGACGTCACAGAAGCCTCTTCCACCTCACTTCCGCACTGCTTGCAGATCTACGTGAAACACTGCAATGCACTACGGAATTGAAGTAGAAGGACCGCTGGCTCCACTGGCCTCCGATGCCCGCTGCTCCACTCTGCGCCGCTCGTTCCTGTCAACTGACACTTCTCTAGCGCCGTGTGTGCCACGCTGCGCAAGTCACACGCAGGCTTGGGCGGTACCTCCTGCGAGACCTGCTGTCAGAGCCTGTCCTGGTACTTACTGCCACGTGAGTCTACGCAGGCACAGCTAACATGCATGTTTGAAGCAGACTTGTCATTCGCCTTGCCGAGCAAGCTTGTTACATCGTATGTCATTGAGTCATGATTCAATAGTAATGTCGCACGATTGGCACATACTTGCTAATGGCCAGTTAATGGCAAGGACTGGATTATACTTCCAGTTTCCAAGGCAAGCTTATAGAAAGTGTAGATAAACAAGTTTGCTACAATATTGACATGTGGAGAATATAGTAAATTCACATCGTTACTTCCAACTTTTCTGAAGCGCTGTGAAAGTTATACTATCAGGCGGCTTTGACACCTCATGTAAACAACTATAAATTAAATATTATTATTTATTAATAAAATTATGTAAAGATCGGTTGAACTAGAAATTATATATTTTTTACGTAAGCAGAAAAACTCTTGCCATAAAAATACATTTAGGAAATAACCAAACTTTTTACACATGGGATAAATTTTCTAAGTTAAACTCAGAAAATGGTAGATACTGCGAATATACTAAAGTAGGTTTGTCCCAAGCTTGCCGACTTACGCAATGAGCCTGCTTCAAGCTTACAGGCTTGTCACGAGAGCTTAATTGCCATTCTGAATCAAGTTGACTATGCCATTTAAGAGTGTTGATTTTTATTTTACTTCTGCAGCTGTGGTTATAGGTAAGACTTTACTTAAAACTTCAGAGATATTCCTTAATGCACAGAGCATTGTTGTGGTAACAGGAAATTTGTGATGCTAAAAAATGCGCAAATTTGAAAAAACTTTTAAATAATGTTGTTGCAGCACCAGCAAACATTACCGCGTTTTACAAATAAACTTTTACATTGTTCTTGTTTAATAATCTTTTCGCGTTTTTATAAAAACAAAATAAACAAATTTACAAGTATGGTCGATAACACACTCCACCATCGTCTCTCTCATTCGGTATTAACCTTGTAGGGAACCTTTCACCGATAATTGCACACGAGACCGTCCACGGAAACGGCCATCAGTTGGCTAAATCTTCCATAGCACCATCCGTGCAAGCGGCCATGGAAGCTTGCATGGAGTCACCGAGGAAACTTCGGTCGTGGCACATAGGCTTTAGTTCATCACTACTGCACAAGGTCTCGACTATCCCTGGCTCGCTATGACGTCAAGTCTCGATCTGTGAACCACTATTCCTTACTAACACTACATTTTACATTTCTTTATATGTTTTACAAAACATATCTTTGGAAACTAATTTCCAAGATAGTTTTTGTAAAGCTGCAAAGTAATTAGAGCAAATGTTACAACAAGTTGGCGTGTAATGCGTAAAACTAATGTTGAGTTATAACAATCACATAGATACTACAAAATTCAAGTTTATTATTAACAAAGATTTAGAAAAACACATAAAAAAGATTTTTAATGTTACAAATTGTAGGAAAACGAAATTTATGACACAACCACACAACTTCAAGGAAAGAAGCTAACATTAGCTGTTGTCAACAGTTTACCATAGGTCTTATGACTACATAGGAACCTAAATGTGTTATAGTGAAATCCAAATGAGATAATAATACGCTGCAGGAAGGGGTGGGGTTTTACAGGTCAGTAGTGACGGCGGCCTAGAGCGGCTCGGCGAGAGCTGTGCCGCCCGTGCGTATTACCTGTTCAAGAAACGTAAGACGCGCAGCGCGGTTGCAGAGAGCGATGTTATCAGTTTGGTGTGTATAGCATCAGCAGTGTCACGTGGTCTCCCTCCCTCCAGCTACGAGTGCTGGGGAGAGCCCTCCCCTACCTTCCCTCCCACAAAGCTGCGCCAAGATTCACTATACTAATGTGCCATTTCGCACTGTCACATTCTAACACAAAAAAGAAACAAGCCAAATTGATTTATTATTACATATGTAAACGTTGCACTCGCAGTAGAAAGCCAAGTTTTCTAACCATTTTACTAACTTGGTTGCCAACGTAGGTTGAGGTCTGTGTGCCAGTGTGTATGGCACGCACACAGTCTCATGGCTGCGGTATGCGTGCTCAGTTTACCGCGAATAGCTTATACATTGATGCGCAGAGAATTGTGCAGGTGGAATGAAGTAAGTAATATCAAAGTGAGACAAAATACAACTAACGGAAATGCTAGTAATATAACGTCGATAGCCCGCGTTCATTCATGGCACATGACTGAATACGGGAGCACCAAGAATGCCATGTGTTTATAAGACATCTTTAAACGGGAGATCTCTCGTCTCTATCCTTCCTGTGCGTAACCGAACGACGTACAACTTCCTTACAATCAAAGTTACATACTATATGAAAATGAAAATTCATAGTTTTATTGCGATTAGGAAATTATCTGTTTTAAACTGGCAAGTAAACAACACACAAACATGACATAAACTAATTATATAAAATGTATGGGGGCCGCGGTGGTTGAGCGGTTAGAATGCTAGCCTTCCACCAAAGCAAAGTGGGTTCAATCCTCGGCCGGGTCACTCACGGATTTTCGCAAGTGGGAATCGTGAAGGACGATGCCACTGGTCGGCGGGTTTTCTCGGAGATCTCTCGTTTTCTCCGCCATTGCATTCCGGTGCTACTCCATTATCGCCTCATTTCACCCTCATCGGCTCTCAAGACCTCATTGTTAAGAACAACCCAAATCTCTCAAATGTCTGAACTATAAAATGTACTTTTTTAATTTTGATTTTATTGATGTTTAAAAGACCTTGAGCTGAAGCTCGTTACCATATTTTCGAAGTGACCTTATATGCCAACACGTCTGCTAGTGTATTCTGTATGCACGAATAAACAGCGTAGACGTACTTGCAATTTTGTGTTTTATTTAAGAGTACGGCCAGCTCCCCCGTGGTCAAACGACGGTATACCTATATCCGTGTAAATCTAGATTGTCATTACTCAGTCAGTTTGTAACATGGCACTACACTGTTTAGAGCCGCCATGTTCGTAACTTTCCACCGTCTGTGTTAACGATTGGAAGTTACAACTCGGGTAGCTCAGTGGATGGAACATTAAACTCTTTTAAAGCGCCAAATAAATAAATTCCTGTTCCGGTTTATTTGCTTTATACTTTTATTTATTATTTAAATTAAGCAGTTCACCTATAGTTTGCCGGTATTCAGAGTACGAAAAGGTTCACAGATAAAGAGAAAAAGTAGCAGCGCGGCAGTGGTTTATTATCTATTCACATCTCGAAAACATGCATCGCGAGAGTAACTAACGACCTCCCACAACCACTGAGAAATAAAGGAGCAGGATTAAGTTGCCGGTGTGGGGGCTAATGCAAGGCCCGACGAGGCCTGGGCGAGTGCTGGTTGTCCTCGTCGTTCGAGCACTGAGAGTCTACTGCTCGGCCGTGGTCCGTTATCTGCTGGAGCACTGGGTGTCGACTGCTGGACGGTTTTTTATTTTTCTAACCGACTCTAAAACTAATGGGAATTATTGCGTCTCAGGTATAACCCCTTACGCTTACAAGGGAAGGAAAAATATGCAAGAAGACGTGCATCGCGGCAAAGAGGGATTGGGTTTCCAATGACCTAGTTTGGCCATGAAAAACCTACTAGAAGAGAAAGGGAAAAACCGGCACAGACGCCGTAAAAACCCTTTCGAGAGGAAATAATAAAAAATTGTTACATGCATTATGAGAAAATGCTACAGGAGAAAGATAGGTGGGTACCATACACTTTATTATTGGGAGAGGAGAAACTAATAGAGGGATGGCGGGGGACTGCTGGACGGAGACACGCACACGAGTATTTGTCGCAGCGTTCCTATCCCCACTCCTCGCCGCAAACAAAAGCAAGGTGTTTACCGGCCTCTCTTCCCCAAGCTATTCCAAACTGCGTGGCCACATTGAACTGCGTCGTCAGTTAAAAGATAATCGAAACCTTTTAGAATACAAACTGTTGACGCACTCGGAAAGTTTCTAATCTAATGATGACGCTTACTGAAAACTAAGATTTCCCGAAACGGCAATCGGATGCCCGATAAACAAACTACCATTTCAAATACCGATACAATATAACGAAGCCCCGTTAAACTAAAAAAAAAAAATAATGAACCGCTTATCCCGAAAATGAATATTGCTGCATCACTACAGGTTTTCATGTTCGAGTTTTTGAAAGAAAAATTAAAAGGTAGAGGTTGAAGACTACAATATCGCTACAGCAGCCAAATTTCTATTAGACGCATTTTTTTTCACAATTTCTAAAAATATTCTACATTTTAAAGAACAAATTGTTTGGAATTACAAACAGTTCTTAGAAAATAATTTGTCAGTATAATATTTGTAAAACTACAATTAAGTAAGTGAAAATTTTACAAAACGTTATTTTGGAATGTCTAAAAGAATAGCAGAATTTGAACAATTAAATATTGTAGATTTAAAAATTATTATTAAAATTACATTTTTCCAATATTTTTATAAACGATTATGTTGTAAGTTTGCAAAACTTTACTTATTTTACTTTAATAATTTGGCAACTACAAATCTCAAAAAAAATCTTGCACAGAAGTGATTTTTTAGTTACTGGGTTGCACACAGTCCAACAGAAAGTATGGGATGAAAACACACACTGTTTGTACGGCATAAAACACACACTGTATGTACGGCATAAAACACACCGTACGTACGGCATAAAACACACAGTATGTACGGCATAAAACACACACTGCCTGTACGACATAAAACAAACTGTATGTACGGCATAAAACACACACTGTTTTACAGCATAAAACACACACTGTCTGTACGGCATAAAACACAAAGTAGGTACGGCATAAAACACACACTGTCTGTACGACATAAAACACACACTGTCTGTACGACATAAAACACACACTGTCTGTACGACATAAAACACACACTGTCTTTACGGCATAAAACACACACTTTCCGTACGGAATAAGACGTCAGACTTGACGATTGTCTTTTTGTAATGCGTCTGCTGTGCCAACGAACATCCTTCATGTGCAACCAATCACAGACGGCGCAAAGCTCTAGTTCGAGGCCTGTAAACTGAAATAACAGCTGACTTATTATTCATTTTTCAAAGGTAAAAAAATTATATTAAGTAACACCAACGAAGTGTTTTGTAGATTAAACATAACTTGGAGTACAAATAAATTGATTTTGTTCATCTAACAAAATACAAATTAATAAAAAACCTTTGTAATTGTGCCAAAAAAAGTAGACTGTCGGGAAATATTTTGTTAAATGAACTTTATAAAAGTGTTTGGCTACTCGTTTGATAGCCGTCCTTAGGAAATACAGCTCGAGAGTTTGTTTGCATTTTTCGTGACAGTTTGGATATTATCAGGTTTGTTATTGCACTTATACTGGTATATACATCATATTAGATCACGTTTAACAGTAACGCGGTGAGTAAGGCTGTAAATTTGAAATATTTATTTGAGCACGTTGCCCAGTGTTTGAATGGTACTCGTGTGTATTTAAAAAACATTGCAGAATCATCAGTAGTCAGTTAGGGTTTGGTTGCGAGGCCTGGCGCTCGGGATTCCAATCTTCGTTTATACTAACTGAATCTGATTAATGTACCAAAAGCCAAACAAATCTGTAGTTGCACCAACCAAACCTTTGTTTGGACAACCAAATAAGAACAGCCAAATAATGTCTCTTAAACAACAATATATTTAATTGCCCCTATACAAACAATTAATTTGGTTACGCTAAACCATGCTTCACTTGATTCAACAAACCATTTTCTCTTTGTAGTTTCCTTATTGCTTGTAAAACTTACAAAACTGTTTTTGCTGAGTAGTAGACTGCATTACTTCAGACACACACACAGCCGTCGTTACGACCAGTCCCAGGAATACATAAAGTGAGACGAGATACGCTGATAAGCAAAGGTCCTAGTGGTAACGAGGGAGCACTCTGAGGAAACCTCTATACTACAGCAGTTTCTGCAAGACGCCCAACGTGAGATATTTTTGATCATGGCCAGCTATACGTTTGACCACGCGTGGCATCCCACTCCTAATATGACCTTTCTGAACAACATATCGTTATAAAATGTAATTCACATTTATTCAAGTTGTTGGGCTTTTATTTGGGCCTATTGTTCTCTGTGGGACCACGATATTTTTAATTTAATTATTTTAATTTATTTCATGAATTTCACCACTTAAGTGACTTGTAATTTTATACCTTCGTACACTTAGTGGTTAGTTCACGGTAACTTCCAACTTTTCTGAAGCCCTGCTAAAGTTATGCTTTTGGGATATTCCTCCACCTCATGCGAACAAAGCTTAACCGATTAAGATAATTACACCAGAGAGTCAAAGCACCCCATTCGTGCGCAATCATTCTAATAACATTTTGTATACCAACTATTTCTTACAAGTAACTAACAAGACGCATATTTTCTCTCTGTTTTTATTCAAATTAATTGTAAAAGAAATATTATTATAAATGAATAGAATATAAGTAGAATTTCAGTTTAACAATAAAACAATTTTGTTTTAAGAGATGTATAAAATGCTTGTGATACATGGCAAATTCAGGAAACAATCAAACATCTCTTACATATTACACAGGGTGATTTTTCAAATGTTTAATTACCGCGTAGCTCGGATCAGTTCATGGTCTGTCATTCCGGTCGGTCTGCGGCCATCTTTTCTGCTATTTTATATACAAAATAACTTGTTTTACCCCAAAAATCACTTCAAAATTAATTATTTTACATAAAAATGGCCCCCCCTCCCCCAAAAAAAAATTCCAGAAAATATAAAACTTTCCCGCTTGAGTCGTTAAATCTACCTCATAATCCTCAGAGCA
Organism: Clitarchus hookeri; assembly: GCA_002778355.1. Taxonomy (NCBI): domain Eukaryota; kingdom Metazoa; phylum Arthropoda; class Insecta; order Phasmatodea; family Phasmatidae; genus Clitarchus; species Clitarchus hookeri. Next base: position 71,182 of record NQII01003913.1, read on the forward strand.
GTATAGGTTATTCACAGTAAAGCGAACACTTTTGAACGCCCTCTAATTTTGAATAATAGTCAAAAAATATGTTTTATTTTTGCATTAAACGTTAACCTCCGATTGCAGTGAAATATACACGCTGCGTAGTTACAATATTTATTTTAAAATGTTGTGAAAGGATTAAAAAACGACTAAAAAGAAAAATTTACAAGGGCCTTGGAAGTGCTCACTTTACCGTGAACGGCCTATAGAAGAGGATTCGAGACTTGGAGTGAGGTCCAGCGGATCAGCGAACATGGCTCCTGCCTCCCCCCGCCACCCAACGATTCCGTGACCGTAACATTTGACCTTGAAAATCCCAAAAAGTAAAAAAAATTTAAAAAAGAATTTTTAAAAATTTTACTTTATAAGAAAATTACATAACAAATGTATAAACAAATATTTTAAAATTTATAAAATAACTTACATTTCTTCAGGTTGCCTGCCCCAGCATCACGTCCAGCAGACACCTAGCCTCCCTCTTATCAACCCCATTGTAGTAACATCCACCCCCTACCCCCTTGGTCAACCATCACAATCCTATAAATTCGAAAAAATTGCAAAAAAAAAAAAATTAAGAGAATTTTAAAAATCGAGGAAAAAATTACATTGACGACTCTGACCGTCATGTTGGACGCCAGTGACCTTGGCCTTTTCCCAATAACATTAAAGACAAATATAGAGAAAAAAAACTACAAAAAATTACAAATATATAACATTACTGACTGCGACCCACATGTTGAGTGTTGCCGACCTTAACCTTGAACCCAGTGACCTTGACAGAGCATGAACTGCTCTGAGCTCTAACGCCCCATGCCCTTGTGCCGAACTTCCCTAAATCATCTTACTAGTCAATTCACGGTATTAAACATTAAAAAAATTATGCCATGAGTGACGTGTTTGATTGTTTCCTAAATATGCCATAAATCACAACAATTGTATACTTCTGTTAACATGAAAGAACATTATTTTTGGTCAAATTGCACTTTTACTTTTATTCTATCTAAAAGCTACAATATGTAATTATAATTGATTTCTATAAATAAAATGAGGGTGAAAATAGGTGTGTTGGTAATTCCTAGTAATAATGTGTTTTTACACGAGATTTTATTACGCCGAGTGCGCACATATGCGGTGCGTTGTCCCTTCGGTGTAATTCTCTATACTCGGTTAACCTTTGTTTGCACAAGGAAGTACCTCTTTAGCAGGGCTTGAGTAGAGTTTGAAGTAACCGCGAGCAGCGTTTATAGTGGTTGAAGTTAGCACAGGGTTCCCGCACGAGAGTGCCCGTCCTCAGTAGCCTGGCGTTAAACCCGTGACCCCACAATAGGTTACCACACACAGACGAGATGGCGTGGCGGTTCGTTGTCTCTGATTGGCTGCGCGAGGCTCTGGGAACTGATCTTGCATCTTCATGGCTACATCACGCTGCAACGTCTTCCCTAGTGGCGTGTAAGTTGCCAGGCACTTGTTGCAGAACGGCGTATGCGGCTGGAGCTTGTGAAACAATATGCTGCTTCACCTCTGTGTTTTTAAGTACTCTATGCCGGGATCAATTGGTGGTTAAATGGGACTAGTCACTTTTCACTGCAGTGAATGACTCCACCAATACGATAATTCTGCATCCATTTATTGTACACTGAGTCGAAATCTCTGTGGCATAGAACAAGGCATAATAATTTTAAAAGTTTACATTTATCTGCACTGAAAACCTACTTGCGGAACATAATTTTAAGAATTTTGACCGTGATATTACAAATCATATGTACATTAAAAAACATACTGTTAGTTGGTTGTGATCTTATTTTATTTCCAAATATTTTAAAAAACTATATAAACCTACGGTATTTAAATAAGACGAACGATACTATGAGGACTAACAAGAAGTAAGTGATATAAGTGATGAGGGTAGCGTCCTCTACACGGGGGCCTTACCCAAGACTCGAACACAGGAACCCTCGTACCATAAGGTGGTGTGCAGTCAACTGCATTACATTGGTAGGATTCGGAGTATCAGCGTCGGCTTTAGCTGACAGGGTTTTGTGAAAATGGGTTGATTGGTCCCTGGGATATAGCATAACAATTTTATTTTATTATTTAACGGAACCTTACAGAATTGACGAAAAAAGTTGTTCTGTATGCGATGCTTCTTGCAGTTATTGCCAGCGTAAAGCAATTTTGTTGGATTTTGTTAAATTGTTTATTTATATGATAAACTTATCAAAATATTTATATATTTTGAAAATTAGTGTCTGACTCCATTAAAATTAAGGAAGTTTACACGACTAATGTTGTGCAAAATTTGTTGGATAAATGTTGCATTGCTCGTGAAATACTGCGAAATAATCGATTACTTAACGATGCACTATTTTGCATAAGGGTTGGCAAAAGAGCTAAACTACATTATTTGTATTAACAGTATTTCAAAATGTTTACTCGACCTAAAATATGTTAGTTAACAGGAACTACTTGCATGTCAAATCTAACGGGAAGCTTTTTATTGGTCATCAAAATATGGCACCAAACCTCAATTTTTTTCATGTGTCGATCTGCATAAATGGAAAACCAAAATGTTTTGTATTAGCACATACGATGATTGTCATAGATAATGCCAGTTGACGAAATTAATTTAAAATCGGTTAAAAAATTACATATATACCGTATATCAAACAATGCTTAAATGTGTTTTAACTAAAGCTGGGCGGGGTCCTGAGTTTGCGAGAAAAATTCGGGAAATATATTTTTCTAATAGGTCGGGCAGGAAATAATTTCACCGTGAATTTTTCGGGATTAAAATTATTAAAGCTCTTTTGCTGTTATTTCTGTGTTATAAAAAAACAATGTCAGAGAGGGCCTACATGGCCCTAATATTGCCAGCATAAGTAAATAATAAATAATGCAAGTCAACGTACCTATCAGTATTAATGGCTTCATATAAACATAATGCATACAATGTTTGCCACCGGCCGTCGTATGTAAACAAACTTCTGTGTGCCTTCCTAAAATAAATAACTGGTCATTCCTCTAAATGGTATTCCCATTTCGCTAATGGTATTTTTTCTGCCATCCGTCGCTTTAAAAGTAAAACACTTGTTATAGAATCGTAAAGTAGGCCGTATATATTTTTTAACAAACGTATTGTTTATTGATAGGAAGGCGTTCAGTCGTGTATGAATAAACATTTTCCTCTCCACGTATTTTAGCGGATGATTTATTGCACACTGCTCACAACCATTAAGAAAGTCACGTTTGGAATTGTAAGCCCGTATTGTTTAAGAATCCAGATGGCTATGAAATGGGTCGCTTACTTTTCACGCACTCCTAACTTTGTTTAATTTTGCGAACTTCTTAGAAACGCTACCGAATAATTCCATCGCTGGCCGAAAGGCCTATCAAACGCGTACATGTAAAATTACATTTGAATTGACGTGATTGCAATCGCATTTACACGTAAGATCATAAAAATCAGAATGATGGTGCATTTCTACGGCCACATGATTCTTGTTCTTGTGGGTTAGGCGGCCACCGAACAGTTGCCGAACGCGACACATCTTCATCTAAGGTGGTATTTTATTGGCCAGAACTTCACGTGACGAAGAATGTCGTCCAATGATAGTCGTTGTTAGGAACAGTACTGCTCGTGTTTTTATTGTGCTAGTCCCCGTACATGTTATTTATTACATGATGTAACCCAATAAAATTTTTGTCAGAGATTATTTTTTATCAATAAACCTGTAGTTTTGAATGAAAGTATAAATATTGTGCGTGATTTGTAGCGCGGTAACCTATACCTATGACACGTTAATTGGTTACTAAACATTATTTATAAGTTTGTTTTTAATGTTTTATTTACTCACTCTACAGTTTGTTTACGTAGTTCGTTAGAAACAATATGGGTATAAAAAATAGTGGTGAGAAATTCACAGCGCCTATTCGACATTTTTACGAAAAAATGCCACACGTGTCAGCTTGCTCTTAAGTATTGAAAACAAATTTAGTCAGTACATCTGGCCGTCTAAGACACATTTCTCAACATCATGCGTTCAAAAGTGAACTTCATAAAATGGAAAAAACACGGAAATCCTGCACGGACACGCAAACTGACATCCTAAATGAAGCAGCAGAACCAAGACAAAACCACTTCGCTTAGATGACACTTATAAGTGGTCATCTATACACGAAAGTGCTACGAAAATAACAGATAATATAAACGAATAGATAGCTAGTTCCATGTTACTGTATAGTGTCATTGAAAGCAAAAAATTTCATGAAATTCTTAAAGTGGCCCGACCACTTTATTCAGTTCCGTCCAAGAATATTTTCAAGGAGGATAATACCTGACATATCGAAAAATAAGGAAACAATATCGGATCACATAGCTGAAGCAGTTAGCAAAGCCAAAGTCACTTCGTTTTCCTTCACACGTGACTTGTGGACTTCTGCCAGTAATGAAGCCTTCGTGTCATCGACATGCCATTTAGTGAGAGGCTTCAGTGTGAAGAAATATTGCCTGGGATGCTACGGCATTCCTGAACGACACCGCCGAAGCAATCGGTGAAAAAGTTCACAAATGTTTGGATGAATGGAACCTAGCAAATTTTACAAGATGATGTAGAGTTATACATTGTTAGTGATTATGGACGGAACATCAAACAGGAGATGTCACTCTGTACTCTTACATTTAACAAACTACAGTGTTTTGCCCATACACTGCAATTAGTTTTGAACGATGCGGTTAAACAAAGTAGAGACATCGGTGAAGTTTTATAAAAGCCACAGTCTATTGTTGGGCGGTACAAGCACAGCCAAAAAAACTGGTACACCTGCCTAATATCGTGTAGGGCCCCCGAGCACGCAGAAGTGCTGCAAGACGACGTGGCATGGACTCGACTAATGTCTGAAGGTATGCAGGACGCACAGAAATCTGCGCCAATTTGAGAAAGGGTTGCACGTCTGTCACGTTTAATGATTCTCGTCAGTCGTCGTTTGTCCCGTTCTTTCACGACCTTTTTCCGGCCGCAGCGATGTCGAAGATGTGATGTTTTACAGGATTCCCGATATTTATGGTACACTCGTGAAATGGTCGTACGCGAACATCCAAAAGTTATCGCTACCTCAGAGATGTTATGTCCCATCTCTCGTGCGCCAACTATAACACCACGTTCAAACTCACTTATATCTTGATAACCTGCCATTGTAGCAGCGGTAACCGATTTAGCTGCCGACCGCATCGCGTTACTCTGATTGGTTCCATACCTCTGTTATTTATATACGCAAACCAATACCAGTTTATTTGGCTCTTCAGTGTATAAACTAAAGTTAATTTTACACGAATATTTAACATATGTTTTATATAACATAGAACTACATAAATTTTCTGAGTGTCATGTAAATTAATTCAGCAAATTGATTTCTTGGTAATAAAGTTATGCAAGCCTCTGCCGCTCACCTCCCACCCTGATGACTGCTAAATGTTTGCAATATATCAAGTACACTAAAGAACATAATTACATGGGTATTATATATATATGTTCAAATGTTTTTGGCAGATACTAAAATACTGTATTTGTAGTAAGGGCACTTGATATCACAAAATTAATCATTTATATCTGTACCAAACATCATTCTACTTGTATGCTTTGTATGTAATGACATTTTTCTCGAATACAAAAGTTTACAAATTATAATATTTGAATAATTTAATGTCACACACAGCATATTTCTGTTTTTCCGAAGCTGCAATAAGAAAATACTAACTAAGTTGTATAATTAAAAAATATTGCAAAATAAACTAATGCCATTGGTTACTGCTTGGCATATATGTAATCACCAAATATCAGTTCATATAAATTAAAAAATATTTTAAAAATGCAAAAAGGAATTTTTTTAACAATTTTATATATATTGCTGGTTATTTGGTTATTATATATGAGTCACGTGGTAACCCATGGCATTTGTTTACTTTGCAATTTTTTTCATTCGTACAACCATCCGACAAATTTATAAAATATTAACAAAAACTAGTATGTTTGCAAGCTTCAGAAAAAAATTATTGTTAAAGAATCTGTGTTTTTAAAATTATTTGTTGTATTTCCATTGCATTTATACATTCCCTTAAAACTAATTTGTGTCATGATGTATTCCAAATTGCAGGACGAAGTCAGGAACTTACTCTGGGGAGTATAGTTAGCATGCTGGTCTGTCGAACTCAAAAGTTATTACGTTCGGATCCCGCATTGGCAAGCATAAGATTTTGATACCTCTTAATGTGTCGAAAAGTGAATGAAATGGATATATGTTAAGAGAAAATAAGCATTTACAAAAAATGTTATTCGAAAAAAGTAAATATTTTTTGCATGTGTGCACTGATCTTTGTGTGGACACCATGCCGCTACAGATCCGGCACCTTGCGACATACAGCCGCTGAAGACCTGGCACCATGGCGGAGAAACAGTATTGTAGTTACTTTCAGCCACCACAGGCTCCCCCACCCCTCTCAAAAGTTAGGTATCCATTTTGTGTCTTATCAGTTCCAATCCAGGATATTTTTGACACTGTTGGCAAAAGGTTTGCCAACGTTCCATTTTTAGATCGGCCCAGCTTCCAGCATTAGACAGCGTGTCATAATTAGCTGGCTGTTGTCAGTCGGCTAGCTTTCACCGGCCCAATTCTGGCCCGTACCTTTCGTGTTTGCTCGGTAAGCTCTGTATAGACAAATTTTACGTGTATTATATATACTGCCAGCATAAAAAGTTAAGTTGAAATTCGTTTCGGAGATTTGTAGACATATTATACCAAGCATATATATATAAATGTATGTCCACCATTTTTTAAATATGTGTCTGAACCACTTAAAACACATAGGTTTACTTGGCTTGACATTGTTCTACTTGTTTTCCAAATTTGGAAATAATCTGTTGGATGTTTCTTAGTTAATGCTGTATTAAAATTTTAATTTATCGTATGATGTTATTTTTTAAAATGGCGAACAAAGGAGAATCTGTGTGGGAACATTTGAATGTTGTAATATATTATGCCAGCATACAAAGTTACATTGGAGTAAATTATATTGTTTCGAAGTTTCAACATACAAAGCTAAAAAAAAATCTATATGACCACCATTTCGAAAATAAGTATCTGACATACCAAAATCCTAGTGGTTAACATTACCTGTCGCAGTACTACTAGTTTGTCAAATTTAGTAGGAATCGGCCAATTGTTTCCCGAGATATGATATAAAAACATTATATATACTTATAATGCTATCTTACAAAACAGCGCACACATGTTGTGGTTTTTGTCATTTATGATGCTTGTAATTAATGCAGTCAGTATACAAAATTTGGTTGAGATCGGTGGAATGGTATGCAGTTATACCAATTATATTAGAAACCAATACCATACAGCTCGACGATTTCTGCGAGAAAATCCGGCAATGTTGTTACGTCCAGCCAGTAGACAGCAGCACCTGTGTTTAGAACTACATTCCACTGATATAAGTAACTCGATACCAACATGGTGGATGTGAAGACCAAACTTTCTTTCCTCCATGGAAAGTTTGTTTAACGATGTCTAAAACCTAAACGACGAAAACTAATACCAATACGTCAAATGTTTTAGAAGTGGAAAATATTTACTGACAAATGATAATAATAAATAATGCATATGCTATTTCTATAGAGCTGTCCGGTATTTGTCTCTAATGTATTTTGTTGTATAAAATGAATCAAAAACATTTGTATGACTGTCATTTTAAATATTAGAGCCTCATTTATATGATTTGTTTACGTGTAGAATGCCTACCATGGTAATACATGGGTGCTAAATTTGGTGAGGATTGATTGAGTAGTTTTCCAGATATAATTTTAATGCTTTACATTTTCATGTATTGCTATCTTCCAAAATAGCTTACCAACAACAATAGCCATCTCTCAATTCGATACTTACACGCCGCGTTGTCAACGTACANAATGCATATGCTATTTCTATAGAGCTGTCCGGTATTTGTCTCTAATGTATTTTGTTGTATAAAATGAATCAAAAAAATTTGTATGACTGTCATTTTAAATATTAGAGCCTCATTTATATTATTTGTTTACGTGTATAATGCCTACCATGGTAATACATGGGTGCTAAATTTGGTGAGGATTGATTGAGTAGTTTTCCAGATATAATTTTAATGCTTTACATTTTCATGTATTGTTNAGTAGTTTTCCAGATATAATTTTAATGCTTTACATTTTCATGTATTGTTATCTTCCAAAATAGCTTACCAACAACAATAGCCATCTCTCAATTCGATACTTACACGCCGCGTTGTCAACGTACAAAATTGATCAGCTCCCGAGATGCCACATATCACCCTAAATATTTTAATTGCCACAATTTGGAAAGTAAGTGCCTGGAGTTGCCGTAAACTATAAAGGTCAGGTGTCTTTACTAAGCACTATATGTGTACCGACTTCAGTGAAATTCGGTTGCAGCGTTCAAATACTGAAAAAGGGGACACACATGCTCACAGATGCATACACACACATACACACGCATCAATACATGCACATACTCACATACAGGAAAGGATCTAATAAGACTTTGTTTCATTCGGGAAGTAGGCTAGAAACTAGGAAATGTACGTAGAGTTTCCGTGAATTAAACGGAATGTTCAGTAAAATTTAATGGAAATCCTTTTTGAAAAAGAAGGAAAAAATACCCGTAATTTTGAGGAGGCCCATGGAAAATTTCCACAAACATTTCTCCTTAAAGAAAATGTGTTGACAGTGCACTCGAAGTATCGTTAACAGAGACAGTAACAGCGACTGAGATATCTGTTGTGTGCATGTCTATGACTGTACCTGCTACTAAACATGCAGTTCCAAGAACAGAGCAACCTGTTCTTGCTTCAGAACCGACTGTTCCTTCAGAGGAACAACTTCAGCAATGTTTGTATTTTCCCCGCAAAGAACACAAGTGTACTTAACTAACAGAACATTCTGATACTGGTACCAAAGATTTTCATATGGTACCCCGACACTCGATTAAGGGAACTCATCTGCTTTTCACTCCTCCGCACAATTTTATCGGTGTGTAGAGGAGATAAAGTTATGTTCTCGTGTCTTTATTGTATAGATTTGCTATTCAAGGTATGTCAGCTAATCCTGGTTGCGTTATTTTGGAGGTCTGTTTTTATCGTCGTTCACATAACAATCCTGGTATTCCTGTTAATCATTTCAGTGAAATTGATGTTCGTGATATATTAGGTTGGCAGACTTTTGCTTTACATAGAAGTGTTATTAATGAAACTGCAATTGTACAGATTGCTTAGGCTCCCGTATTATTACAAACTAAAAGAATGAAAATGCAGTTAGGTGATGAAATATGGATGATTCGAAAAATGAGTTGGTACTACTGGTGATATTCTTGCTCTTGGTTATGTACGATATGTTTACACTACTTAGATAGAGGATTAAAAATTATGAATTGCTATTAATTACTTTTTAATTAATTATTTCCCCTAGTGATCTCTTTAACACGTACGGAAACAGGTTTGACCTTGAACCAGCTGCATGACAGGAAGTTTTTATCAGCGCAGGAAGGAGATTGCACAGTTCCTATGCCTTTGTTTTCCTTCCCGATGCTCTACAGAGACACTGCACTGTGGCCTCGCTGCAACTTCCCTTAACAGAGCATTAACCCTTTCCTTACATTCAGCCATTGATATCTCCAACTGCTCTGCTAAGATTATATAGGAAATATTCTGAACCCGGGGAACAAACTTACTTAGATTGCACGTTATGCAAAATGGGTTAGAAGACGTAATACGACCTGTGACCCAAAGTTATTAGTATGGGCGAGATGCCCTTGGAAATTGGCAATTAAAATTACGGAAGTAATAAGCAAAATGTCAGCAACTACGTCAGATGAAACAACAGTTCGTGAATCGCGTTGGCGGGATTTAATATCTACCTTCTGTCAGCATTTGGAGAGTGATAACAACAAATGACATTAGGAATATAAGGTATTAAAAAACAAATGTTAGTAACCATGGTTACTGTTATTTATACTATAGATTGGGAGGATTAATATTAAAAGTTTCGCAAAGGGAAATTTTGGCCCCTAAGTAAGCGCTAGTGTCGGCAGGGAACCATATTTTCTTCTAATCGTAAATAAAATATAGAATAATTTGTAACTAATTAAAGTGTTTCTCTTTTATAATTCGCGTATGTTGCAATTCAAATTTATAGTCACCTTTCGGAACACAGCGCTCCTAGCGGCGAAAATTTTCACTATGCTACAATTGATTTATTCCGAACCTGTTATAGAAATAACATTATCTATGTGTGATTATCGACTGTTGCCCGGCTAGGAAAGTAATGCACTGTATTAGATGTACCGGCCAGCGTCGAAGTTACACCCTCAACCAACACAATTGTCACTACGTGAAGCATAAAGGAACCATTTCCAAGTGGTTTTCGCCTGGTTTATACCGCGATCATCACGCTTATATCTGGCACGTAGTTGTAACAAGAGGGCAAGATCTTTGGAGTTTGTTGGGCGACCAGTGGAGAAAATACAAACAGCACATACGGAAGCGATCTTGAAATACAGCATGGATCTCTACCGCCTACTGTTTCACCAGTCGAGACCTTTACGCGGGTTTTTGAGAGTTAGGTTAGTTAAGTTAGTTAAGTGGTTTCATGACAATTTTTGGTCATTTATTTCCTATCAACTTAACACTATTATAATATAGGTTTCAAGAAGGGGTGACCTGACACCTTCAACAGGTGGCCACAGGTTACACAGAGGCCAACAGGTTGATAGAGTACCTAAGACATTCCCATAACCTATCCTTGGTTGTCTATTTGCATTTCCTTTGCCTTATAAAAACTGAAGAGGTATGGTCGGACGGGACGCTGCAGGCGAGGAAAATGGAAATTCTACTTCGTCCAAAAAACAACCTTACTTTACAAATACGTATAAAACCCTAGAAGAAATATTCCCATTTAAGACAGCCTTTATTTGAAACTGGAATCTCAGTGACTGAACATGAAAACAATGACACAGATGCGTTCATAAATTGCATCCAAGTGAACGTCTATATTACACACAAATTACTCAATCTGAATCTCAATATCAATTACTTCAACAAATATATCTAAAAGTGTCATTATGAAATACATATATCGTTTTAATATTCATAAATAATCTATGTTTATCTTCCTAGTCAGTTAATAGAGTTTTGATGTGCGGGGATATGTATCTGTGCATATCCGGAATTTAGACATTTTTAAAATAACTCAGGGGTTGTGGGTCTCCATAGCAAATAAGTATTTTTAATTTTTCCTGCGCCTCTCAATGTTGTAAAATTAGTTAATTATATTTTTTTAATGAATTATGGCGTAATTAAGCAATGAATATTAAAATGGAATGAAAGAGATGAAAGTCGCTGTAACTATGAGCAATCAAAAATGTCCAGCAAAAGTTGGTTCAAAATATGTCTGAGTATATCAACTTCAATGACTTGCCATAAACTGGAAATGTACCACGTGAGACGATCTCGGTAACAGGTATAATAGCAGAAATATTTTTTTTAGACTCGTTATTTTAGTTAGAATACATTTTTCTTTGTGCTATCCGAATAATAATAAACAACGTGTTTGTCAAATTTCATTTGTTTCAACAAGAAGCACTGCACAGTAGGCTTGCCACAAACATGTCTTGGTTTGATGTATACAGTGATGACTGCGATTACCTCGCATTGTCGGTACAGTAGTTCAGTTATTCTTATTGAGGTAATGTCAGTTGCTCTGTAAGAAAAGTTTGCTCAGTATAACAATCGTAATTTGCAAATAATAAAGAGGTAACAAATATTTCAAAATTATATTTATTAAATGAAACAACTTAGCTGGCAGCAGGACTTGAACCTCCAAGTGCTGTATTACCAGCCTAGCACAATGCACCTTGTTGCGCTGAGATTACTTTTGATACATAGGTTATTCCAAGTAGTAACATGAGCAGGGAAGAGTTGGGGTCAGTGACTTGGAGAGTCACTGCACTGCACTTCATTACTATATGAAACATCCACAGGAGGCCTGTATATTCACTCTGCTGCAGTTTCGTAGCCGTAGAATATATTGGTTTATGAATGTTTATGTCGGGACCTGAAAACAACAATTTACGGCAGAACATCATTAAACCCTTACCGTTGGTATGAAGTAACTTTTTTTTTCTGTGAACAAAACCGTTAAAAGAATGTTTATTTCTTTCCTATAAAGAGAGCTCATATTACCATAACACAAAAACCTACAAAGAAAACATTTATTAACAGCAAACCCATATTTCTCTGCCTTCGTCTTTGAAATAAAGTAATATAGTGATGCTGTAAAACAAACCGCCTCAAATAAATGGTTTTCTTTGCAGTAAAGAAAACTATCTATGGATTTTTTGTAGTGTGACGAGAATCTATAGCATCTGAAGGTTGCTTTATCTAACAATATAATCCCATACTCTTAGTAATATGTAAAAATAACTTCTCTTTCCTTTCAAATTTCATCTCAATTCCCCGACAATACAAGAGCCTATGTCGACGATCTACAAAGGAAATAACGCTTGCCAGGACTTCAGCCAGATTAAAATAAATAAAATGCCAAAGGAATTAATCAAGCCTATTTGGTTTTTTTTTCCCGAGCGACGGCGAATCAGGCTTCAAACAGCATTGATTGAATTTCCGTTACGCTGGTGAAATGCCTTAATCTATCTGATTTCTCTTATCTCTTGAATTTTCGCTGTGTCAGTAGACTGGGCGTAATAATAGGTGAAGAGGGTTGGTAACCTCCCTCCCCCTCCTACTAATACTATCGCTCCAGGCTAAGCCACTCATTATCTGTGCTCCGCTTTGTCCCAGGGCGCGGCAGGCCCAACTTGTGTCCTTGCCTACCTCTCCTCTGGGTCGCTCCTTCTTTACACGAGCCTGTCGGCAAACCCTCGTCCTTATTCTCTGCTTCGTCTGCAGGACTCTGATCCACGTGCATTCCGCTGACGCCTGCTTCACCTTCCTCTCTAACCACGTGCGATGCCACCCGACCATCGTCTCAACGTCACTTCACACAATCAAGTGTTGATTCAAATTGTGTCTAAATGTTTACAATTTAGTTCCTTGGAAAACATCTCATTTCACTTCGACGTCACAACCGTGGCCATTTTACCTTTCAAGAAATTGTTTGGTTCAATGTTCTTCAATAATTTTAGTTTTAGTCATTTGTTGTACAGTATATTATTAAAATAAATTTTTTGAACTACCTATCAGGAGTGTTCTCGAAGTAATGGGCCTATGAAAACGAAGTCTTACGATTAGTTCATACAAATTAAATAACAAATATGTTATTTTGTACAGCATAAACACATTATATTTGGATGGTATTTTAAATAGCACAATGCACTCTGAAAATGTAAATATTTTTCGGTTAAGCATTTTTTTATATATATTAGACAATGTAAAACTTAGTTAATTTTTATAATCTGATTCAGTATATTGGGTACTTAATCGTTTGTGGCTGTAGTAAATTGAATGTTTTCGGACTTATTTGTTCGGTTAACATAAATATAATTATGCCGCGTTTCATAATAAGATGTACTTATTTATAAGGTAAAATTAAAGTTATTATTATCCAGTTGAGATACCATTAAATATATAACCTATTGAGGACTCACTTACCTATAGTTTCCTAGCCAGGGTATATAAATAAACATTCATGGAAGCTTTACAAGAAATCAGCATGACATTAATGAAAATCCACCATTATGACACAAGTAACTTCAGCAAGTAAATTATTTATTTTATTTCATTTACTGTACATATTTGGTTTTATTATCAAGCCCTTTAACAGTACAAAGCTTTGATTTATTAATTTTGTACACCTGATGTTTCAACAACTTTCTTTTCTATGATTTTTTTTTTTGCTAAAAGAAGTAACAAAAGGCCGTTCAGTTATCGATTATATATGTAATTTTTGGAGGAGGGGTTAAAAAAATGGCATTGCATAGTCAAGCGTTTGCAACATTTTCTAATGACAAACAGAATTTAATGGTAATGGCAAAATGCATTTAATATTAAAAACAGCTACACAAACATTACATGCAACAAAAAACTGAATAATTATATATGTTCGTTCGTCCTGCATTTGGCGGACCCCTGTTAGACCAGTAACCACACACACCACTTCAGAATTTGCAAATAGGAAGATATTCAAAACTTTAACGATAGCTGCTTTTACCTAATTATGATTAGTTCTCCTGTTATGGCAATATAAAATGAACATATACTTTAGAGGATCTTACTCTTATATTGAGAAATATGCAAAGAATTTACAATGCTTTTTGAGTGTTGTTCCTCTTATTCACATAAAAAAAGCACGACTACTTAAAAATAACATTAGATGTACGCGTCATTAGTTGAAAATTATATAGATTGTATTTCAGCGGATAACCATAAAATTTTAAATATTAATTTTAATTGAGATCAAATATTTTACGGAAATCCAGGTTATGATAAACGTACAGTAAACGTGCTCGATTATAGTTTCAAATATATTCCATTGGTCCACATACATGCTCTTATAAAATAGAACCGTAAAATATATCCATAAAAATAAATAATATATAAATTTATGTGTAAATAAAATCGAATTCCAGTGCGAGGATACTAGCTAATGAACGGCTGTTTTAGTATTTGACAAAACTACTAAGATTGAAGTGGAGATGAACATGTTAGCAGTTTTCGAAAAGTGTCCTTCTGGAGCGACAATTATTTGCCAACGACTCGCAATTCTTTAAACCTTATGCGTGAAGATACGTGGCTCCTGTGAAGAAAGGAAGTCCTGGAAGCCACTTGCAGTACTCTCCCTGTTCTTCAACACGTCGTCCTTCAGGAACTGACAATGATTACGTTTACACACCCTGCAGAAGTACTTCACTTGAAACATGTTCAACTCTCCACACGAGTACACTCGCTGCGAACATATTACGATCTCTATCACTTCTTGTTACAATACATTTATCGTATAAATACATCAACTCCACTCTTGTTCTTTCTTGAACTCCGGCTGAAACTGACGGGATTTTCTGCATTTGATGAAATTAATACAAATCTAGTTCACTTAGCATCAAACGTTGCATTATTACAGTAAAAAAATTTGTTGTATTAAATTTAAAAAAAATAAACGCAAGAAAATTTAGAAGCAGGTCTTATTAATTACGGGTTTTTTTTTTAGTTGAGGATTTCATTTTATTTGTATTAAGTGACGGAGATGTTTCCATAAAAACATGTTCAATATGANTTTTTTTTTAGTTGAGGATTTCATTTTATTTGTATTAAGTGACGGAGATGTTTCCATAAAAACATGTTCAATATGATAATAAATTAATTTTACGTTTACAAATGGCCGCCGTAGCATATTCTTTATGATAACCGCACCCTTTGATATTTAAGCTTGATGTAGCAGAATGACGCTAAATCAGGGCATTTAGAAATTGCGGCATTACTTCATGCCTCAAATTATTCAACTTCTGCTTTCCTATTTTTGCCAAGTGGTTTTTAGTGTTTTCTACTTAAAGCACAGGCCTATTCCTATTGACAAACGATGTCTTCTTTCCATACACCTGCATACATTTTATTCCTGTACAATAAATTGCAGTGACCTTCGGAGAGCGCCAATCGGTTGACGTGGACAACCTTCGGCTTCGTCCGAAAGCCTTGACGACAAATCCCAAAGACCACATCATTGAACTTCTTCAGAATCCTGTATGGGCCTTTTCATTATTTCTGTCACTTCGGGCAGTAACCTTTCAGCATATGTGGGTTGTACAGACACACCAGTTGTGATTATTAAAATACCTCGTGGGTCATTCTCATATCATACCGTGCCTTCATCCTGTCACTATACAGGTTGATTCTAAAATCATGGTACAATCATTGAAGGGTGGTAGAGCTCACTAAAACAAACAATTATTGTAAAGGAATATATGGGCGGGAGTGACACATTGAGGAACAAACACAAAAATAACCCCTGAAATGCAACATATTGTTTATTTACAACGTTGCCTCTAAACGCCTTTTTACAGCACTGTTTATAATAATTGCTCAAAACTGCTACCACCGACAGTAATGTAAGCTTGGTAGCGTCGGTGGAGTGATCGGCGAATNTTTATAATAATTGCTCAAAACTGCTACCACCGACAGTAATGTAAGCTTGGTAGCGTCGGTGGAGTGATCGGCGAATAGATTCAAATACGCCGGGTATTTCACGCACGCCACCATTGTCAGCCAATCACGCCATATGTAGAGGTCGCCAAGCATGCGTGACTGTTGGTGGATGCATTTCCAGCAACTGTTTTACCATGTTCGGTACTGAATCATTCGGTAAGTATGCTGCTAATGAACATTTTATGTTGCCGTTAATGTGTTATGTTTTTGTGTTTGTGCCTCAACGCGTCACTTCCTTCCATATATTCCTATAGAATAATTGTTTGTTTTAGTGAGCTCTACCACACCTCAATGTTTGTTCCACGATTTTAGAATTATCCTGGTTATTCTGAGGTGCTGTCGAGCAAAATGATGAATGCCAACTAGTCTGTGACGTACTACGCTGGAATAATCCGGGGCTGCAGCTTCCTCTTCTGCTGGTCGGACAAACAGCAGGTCAGTAACCTACGCCAGCTCTCTTCCAAACAGCATCCAGGATGACGTTACCCTTCTAGACTCGTACCAAGACATGCATTTAGTTTCAAAGTATCTTTATGCAGATTTTTATTTAACTATGCTTTACTAGAATTTTGTGTTTATTTTCCCAACGAGCAAAAACGGTTTTTACTCTTATAGTATGGTAGTGATTCCAAAATGACACCATCGGTATGTTTAGGATGTGCTAATTTATACTCCTAAGAAGTAGCAGAAAACCCTCGAAAAAAATATAAATCCATAATGACACATGTTGGTGTCTGAAATATCATACAAAGGTATCAGTGGACGGATTATTTGTCCTATTATAAACAAAGCCCTTTTTTTAATTCGTGATAGATTATATTGCTGGCATTTAGGAAATGTTAAGGAAAATTAAATACGACGGATTAATATCCATTTTCATTTAATGCATGTTTCAACCATAACTAATTATTACTTCTATAGCTGCAAATGCTATATGCGTGATTTACTTCATTTTTAATATTATTTTATCCCCACCTTCCATTTGAAACTACGATCTTGTTTTCAAGTACAACTTAAATGTAATACAATCGTTGTGATATGGAACCAGTACTTGTGAAACGTTGTTGACATCATTTGATTAACTGAAATATTTTATGAGCATTTTCTTATTCTTATTTCAGGATAAGGGTAGATTAATTTTACGAAATTGGTTTCTGATAAAATGTAAAGCTGAAAACTAGCAGAAAATCTTCTGCGAAAGAAGGAGTTTTCGATGAAGTTTAAATGTTTTTTTTTCTGAAAATAAAATAAAAACGAATGGAACAGACAGTGCCAGTAACAAAATCAGACAACTCTCGTAGCTATTAGCTATTTTGGATTTTTGGGGTAATCCGTATGGATGAAATAAAATCCATTATTAAACAAAGAGAGATCATTAGGTATTTCCTGCCCGATGCCCCCTTTTTTTACTGTTTAATACAATCACCAACCCTTAATATCCACAAACGTGTGCAAAGGGATTGCAAAATACTGGAAGGAATTGGAGACGTTAGTGATCGTTTGCTCTATCACACTCTCTATTGTATGCCACTTTTAGTTTCCTTAAGCTTCTGTTCCTCAGACAGCATACATTGCAGGACTGGTATAATTAAATTAAAATATACTAATGACTTTAATAAAGCATCCTGTCTATTCAAGCCACCAAAAGTTGAACGATAATTCGAGAGAAAATAAATTGTTCAATATCGCGTAATATTTTTTTGTGATATCAGAGGAAAGTAGGCTGTTTCAAATTTAGCCTCAGGTTTACGGAAAAGAATTCAAACCCATAAAATTATGGCGAAATACGAACCTTTAAAAACGACTGTTCTGGTAAATGCAGCCTCATTTTGAAGGGTTGTAATAACGAAGAAACTACAGTCTCGATACGGTGGCGATAAGTCATACCTNAAGCAGAGGACTGCACCTCAGCAGTGTAACGAACAGTGTGACGACCAACGCCTGGTCTTAGAAGAGCAGGTCTGGACCGTGGAGGGAATACAGCGTAGAGTGCTCGTGCCAGCTGCGCTGTAACCTCCTCTGTGTGACAACATTGAAATACTTACATTCCTGCACATCTGTCAAAACCATGTGACTTCAAATAACGTTGCTAAAAATAATTACTTTGATTCGCTAGTAAACCAATTTAGTCTAAATTAAAAGGCAAATTAAAATCAATATTACCTCGTAAAATCAACTGAATAATAAATACAACAACAAATATACGTCTGTTCACAATTCTAGATTCATATTTTATATAAGAGCTCTTCCTGTGAAAATTTTCGTGAATGGAAAGGACAGCAAGGACAAAGTATAATTCTTGAACAAGAAAATGCGGTGATACTGCACAAAATGAAATCTGACTAATAAAGCATGCAAAAGAAAAGCTTAAAAATGAACCATAATACAAAAACTCAAACAAGAGTTCACACAGATAGAAAGTAAAATATGTGAATGTAATAAAAAAATGAAATACACGAGAATAAAATAAACAAACAATGAAATTATGTTAAATTAGANCACGCCATATGTAGAGGTCGCCAAGCATGCGTGACTGTTGGTGGATGCATTTCCAGCGACTGTTTTAACATGTTCGGTACTGAATCACTCGGTAAGTATGCTGCTAATGAACATTTTATGTTGCCGTTAATGTGTTATGTTTTTGTGTTTGTGCCTCAACGCGTCACTTCCTTCCATATATTCCTATAGAATAATTGTTTGTTTTAGTGAGCTCTACCACCCCTCAATGTTTGTTCCACGATTTTAGAATTATCCTGGTTATTCTGAGGTGCTGTCGAGCAAAATGATGAATGCCAACTAGTCTGTGACGTACTTCGCTGGAATAATCCGGGGCTGCAGCTTCCTCTTCTGCTGGTCGGACAAACAGCAGGTCAGTAACCTACGCCAGCTCTCTTCCAAACAGCATCCAGGATGACGTTACCCTTCTAGACTCGTACCAAGACATGCATTTAGTTTCAAAGTATCTTTATGCAGATTTTTATTTAACTATGCTTTACTAGAATTTTGTGTTTATTTTCCCAACGAGCAACAACGGTTTTTACTCTTATAGTATGGTAGTGATTCCAAAATGACACCATCGGTATGTTTAGGATGTGCTAATTTATACTCCTAAGAAGTAGCAGAAAACCCTCGAAAAAAATATAAATCCATAATAACACATGTTGGCGTCTGAAATATCTTACAAAGGTATCAGTGGACGGATTATTTGTCCTATTATAAACAAAGCCATTTTTTTAATTCGTGATAGATTATATTGCTGGCATTTAGGAAATGTTAAGGAAAATTAAATACGACGGATTAATATCCATTTTCATTTAATGCATGTTTCAACCATAACTAATTATTACTTCTATAGCTGCAAATGCTATATGCGTGATTTACATCATTTTTAATATTATTTTATCCCCACCTTCCATTTGAAACTACGATCTTGTTTTCAAGTACAACTTAAATGTAATACAATCGTTGTGATATGGAACCAGTACTTGTGAAACGTTGTTGACATCATTTGATTAACTGAAATATTTTATGAGCATTTTCTTATTCTTATTTCAGGATAAGGGTAGATTAATTTTACGAAATTGGTTTCTGATAAAATGTAAAGCTGAAAACTAGCAGAAAATCTTCTGCGAAAGAAGGAGTTTTCGATGAAGTTTAAATGTTTTTTTTTCTGAAAATAAAATAAAAACGAATGGAACAGACAGTGCCAGTAACAAAATCAGACAACTCTCGTAGCTATTAGCTATTTTGGATTTTTGGGGTAATCCGTATGGATGAAATAAAATCCATTATTAAACAAAGAGAGATCATTAGGTATTTCCTGCCCGATGCCCCCTTTTTTTTACTGTTTAATACAATCACCAACCCTTAATATCCACAAACGTGTGCAAAGGGATTGCAAAATACTGGAAGGAATTGGAGACGTTAGTGATCGTTTGCTCTTTCACACTCTCTATTGTAAGCCACTTTTAGTTTCCTTAAGCTTCTGTTCCTCAGACAGCATACATTGCAGGACTTGTATAATTAAATTAAAATATACTAATGACTTTAATAAAGCATCCTGTCTATTCAAGCCACCAAAAGTTGAACGATAATTCGAGAGAAAATAAGTTGTTCAATATCGCGTAATATTTTTTTGTGATATCAGAGGAAAGTAGGCTGTTTCAAATTTAGCCTCAGGTTTACGNTTGTTCAATATCGCGTAATATTTTTTTGTGATATCAGAGGAAAGTAGGCTGTTTCAAATTTAGCCTCAGGTTTACGGAAAAGAATTCAAACCCATAAAATTATGGCGAAATACGAACCTTTAAAAACGACTGTTCTGGTAAATGCAGCCTCATTTTGAAGGGTTGTAATAACGAAGAAACTACAGTCTCGATACGGTGGCGATAAGTCATACCTGTCTTATAGTAATTAGACTACTGGTTAAGTGACTACAGAAGGGAAAGGNCTCGATACGGTGGCGATAAGTCATACCTGTCTTATAGTAATTAGACTACTGGTTAAGTGACTACAGAAGGGAAAGGAGCAGATGACTGCACCTCAGCAGTGTAACGAACAGTGTGACGGCCAACGCCTGGTCTTAGAAGAGCAGGTCTGGACCGTGGAGGGAATACAGCGTAGAGTGCTCGTGCCAGCTGCGCTGTAACCACCTTCTGTGTGCCAACATTGAAATACTTACATTCCTGCACATCTGTCAAAACCATGTGACTTCAAATAACGTTGCTAAAAATAATTACTTTGATTCGCTAGTAAACCAATTTAGTCTAAATTAAAAGGCAAATTAAAATCAATATTACCTCGTAAAATGAACTGAATAATAAATACAACAACAAATATACGTCTGTTCACAATTCTAGATTCATATTTTATATAAGAGCTCTTCCTGTGAAAATTTTCGTGAATGGAAAGGACAGCAAGGACAAAGTATAATTCTTGAACAAGAAAATGCGGTGATACTGCACAAAATGAAATCTCACTAATAAAGCATGCAAAAGAAAAGCTTAAAAATGAACCATAATACAAAAACTCAAACAAGAGTTCACACAGATAGAAAGGAAAATATGTGAATGTAATAAAAAAATGAAATACACGAGAATAAAATAAACAAACAATGAAATTATGTTAAATTAGAATATGAGCGCCATTTTATATAATAAAAATATTTATTTTGCATCCGGAATGGGCAATAGACCACAACGAACACACGGTTCTCCTCGCCTTGATTGATCCGAAACTGGTGTGTTGAAACGGCAAAGCACTGAAATCAACGCATTAAAAAAAATTAAAAACATTTCCTTAGGAACCGAAAGTTGTGCTCGTGGAAATGGCCACCTCGACCGAAGTGAAGTGTGAAGCCGTGTTCGACATAAACGAGCAGCAAGGCAAAAGAGTATTGATATCCATACATTCTCCTACCATGGAAAGCTAACGATCTTATTCGCTGAGTTGATGACATACGAGAGCTTTTGTCAAAATGCTCTCCTTTCTTAAAACCGCGATTGTTGTTTGTTCGTGTGTACTAACAGCACCTGCTAACACGTGAGTAACCATCAAGCAAGTGTAAGGGGAAATGNCTTGATTGATCCGAAACTGGTGTGTTGAAACGGCAAAGCACTGAAATCAACGCATTAAAAAAAATTAAAAACATTACCTTAGGAACCGAAAGTTGTGCTCGTGGAAATGGCCACCTCGACCGAAGTGAAGTGTGATGCCGTGTTCGACATAAACGAGCAGCAAGGCAAAAGAGTATTGATATCCATACATTCTCCTACCATGGAAAGCTAACGATCTTATTCGCTGAGTTGATGACACGCAAGAGCCTTTGTCAAAATGCTCTGCTTTCTTAAAACAGTGATTGTTGTTTGTTCGTGTGTACTAACAGCACCTGCTAACACGTGAGTAACCATCAAGCAAGTGTAAGGGGAAATGCTCGACCACTCAGGTAACTTCAACGGCGGTATAAGATTTAAGCACTTTGTTAGATGGAAGCAGGTTCACTATAAAAAATATTTTGTAGTATTAGGTTTATTTACGTTAAAATGTTTGTGAATGTTAATGGAAATATAATATCTCTATGTATATTATCAAGTGCCCCGATTAACTGACTTACTTACAGACTGACTCTCTCTGTCTCTCTCTCTCTCTCTCTCTCTCTCTCTCTCATCGAACCACAGCCCAATCGGCTCGTCGCAAAATAATGAGATATGGATGGCTTTCCCGTGGAGAATGAATTTTTCGAAATTCTTACCCTTAGAGGAAGAAAAGTGTAAAATATATTTTCAAGTACTCCTCAATAGCTTATTGACCCGATTAGATATCACTGTGTTTAACTGCAAAAGATAGCGTATAAAATAAAACCTAATTCAGGATTTNAAGTGTAAAATATATTTTCAAGTACTCCTCAATAGCTTATTGACCCGATTAGATATCACTGTGTTTAACTGCAAAATATAGCGTATAAAATAAAACCTAATTCAGGATTTTTTTTTTTCAAATTCAAAAACTAGAAATGCAAAAGGGATAAAATGTTATTTGAGGTCTCCTCAATCGCCTATTAATTCGATTAAATATCCTCGTACTCTTACCCTCAAAAGATAGGCCATAAAATTACCTACATATCAATTTCAGAATATTTGGAAATTCAAGCCCTTTCATGGGAAAAATGGGTGAAATGTGTTTACAAGGACTTTTAATATCGAACTGTTGCTATACGAAAGCGTTACTCTCTTCTCTTCAAAAGGTTTCCTGTATAAATAACTACAAATAAATTTCAAGGTTTTTTTTANTACGAAAGCGTTACTCTCTTCTCTTCAAAAGGTTTCCTGTATAAATAACTACAAATAAATTTCAAGGTTTTTTTTAAATTCATTTCATAGTGGTTGAAAAGGGGCTAAATATGTTTTAGAATACTATTAAATAGTTCAGTAACTAAACGAGAGATTGATTGCCATTTGCTTTGAAATGTAGCCTATACAAAAATCTAAACATTTATTTCAGTGTTTTTTTTAAATTCAATTTACAAAGAAGGTGAAAAATATTCAAATATGTTTTCGACGATAAGTTTCCTACATTACCTTATTTACAATGCCTGTAACCCACAAACGAAAATGTTCTGTAAAACTTATAAAAAAAATGTATGAGTAGAAATGAAACCCGTCTTTTACTAAGAAAAAAGTTTGGTTTCTTGTGCAGGTTGTAGCTGCAGGGAAATATGGTCAAATCTGAATAGAATAAATAATTAAATAGCTTATTTTTGTAGACTGCGTGGTTAGTGAAATATATCACGCTATGTTCTTTTCCTAATATGGTTCTATGTACGTTATTAAATTAAATCATATATCGCTGTTAATAACTAAATACGTGATTCACAATTAAGAAAGTAATGGGAGTTCTTTCAGATACACAACAGCCATATTTGTGTTGCAACATTCAATTGGTTTCTTGCAGAATTAACTGCAAGAACTATGAACTTTCAAATCATCAACAGAACTGCCAAAACTGCATGTTATAAAAATAGCGAGTATTTTTGTTTATACTTTGACTTCCAACTTTGCAAAGCAACTTTTCATTACCTTAAAATTCAGTCAAGTAAACGAAGATAAATGTTTATAGACAAATAAAATTGGCAAATTGTGAAACGTGAATTGCATATTTATGCAAGTAACTGGTTTATATATTTCTTGAGTTATGCAAAATTTNTTGGCAAATTGTGAAACGTGAATTGCATATTTATGCAAGTAACTGGTTTATATATTTCTTGAGTTATGCAAAATTTTATTGTTTATTTTATTCTCGTGTATTTCATTTTTTTATTACATTCACATATTTTCCTTTCTATCTGTGTGAACTCTTGTTTGAGTTTTTGTATTATGGTTCATTTTTAAGCTTTTCTTTTGCATGCTTTATTAGTGAGATTTCATTTTGTGCAGTATCACCGCATTTTCTTGTTCAATAATTATACTTTGTCCTTGCTGTCCTTTCCATTCACAAAATTTTCACAGGAAGAGCTCTTATACTTAAGAATTTGTATTTATTCACAATGAATAGTTTTCCTAATCATAGCCNTACGAAAGCCTTACTCTCTTCTCTTCAAAAGGTTTCCTGTATAAATAACTACAAATAAATTTCAAGGTTTTTTTTTTAAATTCATTTCATAGTGGTCGAAAAGGGGCTAAATATGTTTTAGAATACTATTAAATAGTTCAGTAACTAAACGAGAGATTGATTGCCATTTGCTTTGAAATGTAGCCTATACAAAAATCTAAACATTTATTTCAGTGTTTTTTTTAAATTCAATTTACAAAGAAGGTGAAAAATATTCAAATATGTTTTCGACGATAAGTTTCCTACATTACCTTATTTACAATGCCTGTAACCCACAAACGAAAATGTTCTGTAAAACTTTAAAAAAAAATGTATGAGTAGAAATGAAACCCGTCTTTTACTAAGAAAAAAGTTTGGTTTCTTGTGCAGGTTGTAGCTGCAGGAAAATATGGTCAAATCTGAATAGAATAAATAATTAAATAGCTTATTTTTGTAGACTGCGTGGTTAGTGAAATATATCACGCTATGTTCTTTTCCTAATATGGTTCTATGTACGTTATTAAATTAAATCATATATCGCTGTTAATAACTAAATACGTGATTCACAATTAAGAAAGTAATGGGAGTTCTTTCAGATACACAACAGCCATATTTGTGTTGCAACATTCAATTGGTTTCTTGCAGAATTAACTGCAAGAACTATGAACTTTCAAATCATCAACAGAACTGCCAAAACTGCATGTTATAAAAATAGCGAGTATTTTTGTTTATACTTTGACTTCCAACTTAACAAAGCAACTTTTCATTAACTTAAAATTCAGTCAAGTAAACGAAGGTAAATGTTTATAGACAAATAAACTNCATGTTATAAAAATAGCGAGTATTTTTGTTTATACTTTGACTTCCAACTTTGCAAAGCAACTTTTCATTACCTTAAAATTCAGTCAAGTAAACGAAGATAAATGTTTATAGACAAATAAAATTGGCAAATTGTGAAACGTGAATTGCATATTTATGCAAGTAACTGGTTTATATATTTCTTGAGTTATGCAAAATTTTATTGTTTATTTTATTCTCGTGTATTTCATTTTTTTATTACATTCACATATTTTCCTTTCTATCTGTGTGAACTCTTGTTTGAGTTTTTGTATTATGGTTCATTTTTAAGCTTTTCTTTTGCATGCTTTATTAGTGAGATTTCATTTTGTGCAGTATCACCGCATTTTCTTGTTCAAGAATTATACTTTGTCCTTGCTGTCCTTTCCATTCACAAAATTTTCACAGGAAGAGCTCTTATACTTAAGAATTTGTATTTATTCACAATGAATAGTTTTCCTAATCATAGCCTAGAGGTTATGGCGTTACTCGTTCAGAACAAGTGCTTATAATAGTGCGATTTCACAGAATATTTATGAGTTAATGAGCTCTTGTTAGCCGTAAATACAATAAATTGATTTCTTATGGCTGATCACTTAATACAACCGAAACGAGGCACTGGCAAAAAATAATTTCTTGATTATACATATTACCGCAAACTTTTTTGCTAACACCTGAAATTCGGCACAAAAAATTGCACTATAAAATTGTATTTTGCGTGCAATTAGTTAAATACATTTTGAGAGTACGTGTTTGATGCCAGGGACGTTTATATAAAAAAAAACGTATGAAGAATATGTTTCAATTTCTAAACCTCTAAACCACCTGAGAGTTTTCATTCGTAATTTTCTTGGTTTACGGCAGTGAAACATAACTTCGACGTCAACAATAAAGGTCAGTGTACTCTTTTCCTAGTAGCTTTAGTGCCTGCCAGATTTTCTAGTGAGGTGGTTTTCGATGCATTAGATATAACCGAGGTTCCCCTCTGTTCATATCCCAGACACATTAAAATGTATTTTCAAAACACCGCGCCACATCATTATATTTTACAGAAGAGCTTATCTGGGTCAGGGTGATCGTAAAACCCATTATTTAAGCTTGCGAACGGCTTACTGCCAACCTAACAATTTAAAATTCGTTAAGAGCACGCAATTATGAGCCGGCACGCCATTGCGGGCTGCTGATAACAGAAATGGCAGTTAAAAATTCTATCGCGCAGTTTTGCAGGCAGGAAGCTGCTCAGAGCTTTGCCCGTTGTGAGCTTTATACTTTCTGAAAAGCTACAGTTTATGGACTCTCAACGTTTACAGTCTCGATAAACATGCTTGACTCCTTCACTGTTGGAAAAAATACTTTCAAAACAAACTTATGAAAACGTCAAGTGGCAATAACAGTTCCAACTGGCCGGCGAGATCAAATGTAAGTGATAACAATTGGCAGGGTTANTGAAAACGTCAAGTGGCAATAACAGTTCCGACTGGCCGGCGAGATCAAATGTAAGTGATAACAATTGGCAGGGTTGCAAACACCTTCCTGGAATATATAAACATATCAGACGAAGTTTAGTGGCACGTCTGCACTGCGGGTTTATGGTTTGATACCAAACTGGGTTACGAAATCAGTTAAAGCAAAATAAAATAATAAATTTGTTATGTTAAAATAAATATAAGGCAGCATAAGATGCGATCCATTAGTGCTCGATACTTGGATATAAAATTATTTATACATATACATATTTTTAATAAAGGTGAGCAGCGGGATTTACACATCCGCAGAAACTGGACGAAAACATATAATTGCTAATTAACAAAGACATATTTTTTTAGTAATTCTAGGAGGAAAGCGAGATTATTCAATTTAAAACATCCCTGAAGAAAAAAATATGTTATCGATTAATTTGAATTAAAAAGCTATATAAATTTTTTTATATTACTTTATCTTCACACCACAGCATTTACATATGTGTTTAAATATAGTTTATATTATAACAACCATTGAAAACATTCATATAGTTATATATATTAATGTAATGGCTGAGTGTAAGACTAGGTTTATAAAATATATCACGAAACAAGCACCGTCAAAAAAAAAAGAAAGAAACTTCAAGGAATTGGGAAATTGTTAAGTGCGTATAAAACAACTAGTCACAAAGATAATCTCTAAACGGGAGCAAGAAACGGTCAAACAAAGATGAAACAAGACTTTTAAACGTCAGAAGAAGTTGTAAGCCTAAACTATTCCTATTTCCGAGGATCCTAATCTACAGTGTGGTTCACAAGAAGACACGGCAGGCCGTTAAGCTCAAGGAAAAGGTTCTTACCTCAACAAGTACATTGAAAGGAATGTAAATNAAGACACGGCAGGCCGTTAAGCTCAAGGAAAAGGTTCTTACCTCAACAAGTACATTGAAAGGAATGTAAATAAAGAGGTTTTTGAGCAAGTTTGGTGAAGCAGATTAATACAGTAGCCAAAACCGAAACATTAACAAAGACATGAAGCTTGATTCTACTATGGAATATACCCCGTCTCTTACCTTGGTTTCTTTAAGGTTGCTCATTTCACGGCATATCATTACTGGCGAAAGATACCAGTTTCAGTGACATTGGGCAGGTGTTCGAAATACAGCAACGCTTTGTTTGTCACAGAATTACATAAATACAATAAATATAAGTAGAAAAAAATCTACTTGTAACACTGGTGAATCTCGGTGTAAATGCTCGGTATCTCAAGCGAAAGCAATCTCTAGAACGAATATTTTCAACTAATTCCCAGTGATGACAGTAGCTATTATTAACCTCTTAATTCAGTGTATCAAATTGTCAGCGACATCGAAAGTTTCAATGGTGTAGTTAATCTGGAAGAAGATGTCAACGTCAAGTGAAAATTGTGAATAGTTAACAGAACAGGACATTAAAGGTATAGAATTTTATACATTACTCTCGATATTTCATTTGCGATATAAAAACAATCCAGATGAATAAATTTTATGTTACGTTGATGTATTTTGTAAATGCAGAACTTGTAATTTGCAATCTAAAATATTGTGTCTAATTTTAGTGGTCAACCATATGTTGTTATACCAGGAATTCTTCTTTTCTAACAAAACTAGTGCGACTTAACGTCATTTTCAACACAAAATTGCCAAAGACTTTCACATGTGTAAGAACAAAAGTGCAAGTGGAAGTTCATCCAATTACTTTCTTTCCCACTAGATTTGAAAACATAGCTATGACACAGATTTTATGATGACAAGATATGCTTTTGATCTGTTGTCTCAGTTTGTGATTGTGGCTGATGAACTGTCTTACTTTTGAAGGATTGCTAATGAACGTTAACGTCCAGAGCATTCTAATCTTTCACAAAATCTACGATTTCTTCAGATTTCATTAACTCGCGTAGATATCATTTTATTTCTTGATACACCTTTAAAACTGTTTTATTTGAGAACTGGTATTAAGAAATAAATGCCTTTACGTACTGCACTGGACCAGTTTATCGGCGAACTAAACCATTGTTACAGCGTGGTCGTTAATTAGTGACATTTGCGTTCGCCTATGACGAGTGCGCATTCGCGCCTCGCAATTCATTGCTGCACTTTCTAAAGCTGAACAAGCAAAGCGCTCTTTGGGGTGCAGAATAAACTTGTATCAATAGAGCAGTATTTCCCAAAGTATGGGTCGCGACTCACTGGTTGGTCGCAGACTAAAATTTGGTGAGGCCCGAAAAATATAATTTCATACATAAACATATGCGTGAGTTATAAATGTTATAATTGAGAACCTACGCGCATGCAATGCAACTGTCAATCAGACGTAGTATACTACGCAGAGTACGCAGTGACAAGAATTGAAGTGGACACTAAAGTTGTAATGGTGATAAATTTCAATAAATTCCATCCTTCACATTGAAAAATCTGATGTTTTACAACTAAAATAATTTTAAACTAAATTAGTAATATAACACATTGTGTAATGCTGTTTGATTAGGTATATTTTTCATTAAAATTGTTCTTTAATACTTGAACTTTTTTAACTATTCCTACTCCCTTTGACTTCCTTACGATACGTAAGGAATACAATGTGAACATGATGGAACATCGTTTTACAAAGTATGAACTGTATGATACTTTGTTCCTTCAATATTGGTCAGCAAGTTTAGAATATCAGATGTTTGATGAATATTCACTAAATCAAAATAACATTGACATACATTGACAAAAGGCATCGCATTCTGCACAGCAAAAAGTGTAATGTTGTAGCAACAGTATTAACGTTACCTCACCATTACGTTTTTGTTATCTGTGTGCCGTCAGTGCTCTTAATATAATCTAATGTTAAGCTCTTAATGTTACTGTCACATTAAGTACTTTTGTGACAACATTTCCTCCTTACTGTACTGGTAACATTAAGGTGGTGTTTATGTTGCGGCAAAATATATTTTGTCTTGCGGCAAAATACATTTTGTGTTGCATTGATGTTAGCATTTGTGTTAAACGTTTTCCTGTATTTTTTGTTTTAAATAAACATTGCAGTTAAAAATTAATAAATTACAATTATTTTTCACGAAAAGAAATATTACTAACAAAAAGAATGTCCTGAGAGCTGGATACAATTGACATCACGGAACCCGGCGACCTGCCAACTGCGCTAACATGACATGTGTAATTAGGTTTCGTGTTGTACGTATTGAGGAAAACATAACGACAAATTGCAGTTCTCTTTCGTTACGTGGAAGTACTTTATGATCTAGAAGTATATTATTATTTAGCACACGTGAACTGCTTTGCAAGGCTTGAGAGCTGGTCTAAGATACACTAGATTTCAAATTGTGCTTTAAAATTAAAACACGGTGGTTTCACTTCACGGTGTCATCGCCGTTCACTATTAACCGCCATTGAGTATTAATGTTACTACAACAGTAATTATTTGTAACATGCGAACCATCAGTAACTAATGTTGCTGTTAATGTAATATACTGTAAAGATATGTAAATGTTCCATTGAAATAATAACGTAAAAACATTATATAATTTATCTACTGTTAACTTTGAGGTGGTGATTATGTTGTGCTAAAACAAATTTTGTATTGAACTGATAAAAATGGTATTAAAAATTTTGTAGTATTTTATATAAAAAAAAAACTTTCCGGTATAAAATACATTTAGTACTACGATTTCGTGATAAAAATTAGTATTATAACCAACGGAAAAAAAATTACGATTGGGAAGGGGGATCGCACCTACGTCGTCAGAGTTAATCATTCTCCACTTGACAAAACAACACATCCTACCAACTGCGCTATCTCAAACATACGTAACTGACATTCGTATTTTAGGTATTCAGTACAACGTAACGACAAACTGCAGTTCTCTTTCCTAATAAATATCTTCTATAAATAAATGCATAATTGGCACACGTAAACTGCTTTGCAAACTTTAAGAGCTGGTCGAAGATACATTTAGTTTTTAAACTAAGCTTTAAAATTTAAACACAGTGGTTTTATTTTATGAGGTTAACAATGTTCACTTCCATCTGCCATTTTACGACGACAAGTCAGCGTAACCTTGCATTGGTTGGACATTTCTTTAATGTCGCAGTAACACAAAATATTTTGTTCTTCCTGTTAATTTGGGCGTAATACAACTTTTGGTTGCGGCAACATTACTCAGATGTTTCATTAACATTATTACTTCAACAGTGACGCCTGAGCAGCGTATCTGAGTTCGTGAATGATGGAGGTCTTAATAAAAATAAAATAACCAAATTTGATTTCTAATTTATTCACACAACTATTATTTACAGCTTTATATTATCTGTCTCCAACATTACTTTTTTTATTTAACGGCGAGCGCAATATTTATTGTATATTTCAACTCTAATTAAAGTACTTAATTGTTTCTGTTTGGTTACTGTCAATTAACTCATACTCATCATTAACACGTATTCAGTCTACCTGTTGCCATCATTAATAATGTCATTCTATCACGCATCTAGTCCAGCAGTCCAGTCTGCCAGCCGCACCTTCACTGCTTGATACTCGCAGTCGCAGATTTCCCTTCTGCTTGTCTCTTCTCTTGCTGCACGTCTTCTATCGCTTGGAAATCAGCCACTCGTTCACTCAACTGTCCTTACTCGTCGGCTTGGAGGCCTGCCTCACTTATATATCTGTCGCCCTGTCCATCTGGAAGGTTCAACGCACCCCGAGTCATGCTGAGAGATCGAGGTCAGTAATCCAGAACATTCTTCAGATAAACACAGGAATCCTATCCACGAACGTCAGGAGAGGCGAGCCGCCAAAGGGTTATCGTGGCAGAATGCCTTAATAACTCAGAACGCTGGTAGGATTATCGCTCGCCTTGGGGATACGCCATCCCGCTATCATATCACTACTCTGTCCTCTTCCGCCCGCTCGCGTGTGGTGGGCCAAGGTCAGCGGCGCAGACCAGCGTTACGTAACAGTATGTTTGCATTTCAGGCATAGAAGACTTTGTATATTGTTAACATTGAGAAACTTTGTCACATACTTATTTACGTTACCAAAAATAAACGATTAAAGAAATGCCTCAATAGTAATTTTTTTTTGCAGCAACATTAGACTTTTTTCTGTGTTGTGCATTTCACATATTGGTGGAGAGATCGACTTAAAATATAAAAAGAAGTGAAATGTCAAGGCAATGTGTCGAAAACGACACATTTCTTGTAGTAATTACTGGCACTGGGAATATTGTGACAGCGTATGATACTCCTTACAAATCCATTGTAAAGAGGGGTAATCCCAACAACGTATGAGAGATACAGGACACCATTACATGGAGATATCCCCGAGACAACCCGCCGACCAGTGGCATCGTCCGCCACGATTCCCACATGCGAAAATCCGGGGGCGACCATGCCGGGAAACCAACCTGATTCGCCTTGGTGGGTGGCGAATGCTCTGACCATTACCGGTACCCTTAAATATTATCAGACTTGCAACATAGTCATGTGCCATACTAACACACAAATATTGGTTGTCAATAATCGTTTTGGTCTGACTCTAGGCCGCCTGCAAATAAGTCACAATAACACCAATAACAGAGTATCGTTTAAAAGCATTTCTCTTCGTAATTGCGAAATTAATCACTGGATGTTTAGACAACAACTCAGAAAGCTAGCACCTACTTTAAAGAAAAAATATATTGCACCATATCTGAGGACATATTCAAATTATTACCTCAAAGTATACTACATTTAAAGGGGTAATACAGATTACACTATACAAATGTCATTCTAGTATATCAGGCTCTTATTTACAAAACAGCAGCCATACTTATATTCTTGGTTGCATCAATTTGTCCTCCAAAACGTTAGACCAAACTTTTTTGACGATTGTTTCTGTTCCGAACGTTTAATATGCTTATTTAGAAAACGTTCCGTCGGTTATTTTTTAAGAGAAAGTCAACNGATTGTTTCTGTTCCGAACGTTTAATATGCTTATTTAGAAAACGTTCCGTCGGTTATTTTTTAAGAGAAAGTCAACATTCAGAATACACTTTTTATACTTTATTTCCGGAACTATTCAGCCGATTGCCACCAAGTTTGGAATGTAATGTTCAGTGGTAATTTGTTTTGCTATCTGATGTAAACTCATATGCCAATAATTTCCCATTTAAATCGACACAACCTGTATATGTTTAATATCATTATCACTTAGTTAACTTTAAAAACCTATTGATTCTTATCTTCATTGTTCTTTTTTAAAGGAATAAAAATAAAGTCGAATAAATTACATTAAATGTATTTGTTCATTTAGAGTACATTTTATTTTGAATTGTTATACATGATTTCTTAGTCNCGAATAAATTACATTAAATGTATTTGTTCATTTAGAGTACATTTTATTTTGAATTGTTATACATGATTTCTTAGTCAATTTATTTTGATCAACAGCATTTTTAAATTCTTTTTAAAAGAGTAAATGTATATATTTAAAAAATTTTAACATTCATATTTATAGTTTTATAAAATATATTACTGAATATATACATTATTATTATTCCGAGAAGCCCAAACTGTTTCGTGTAGAAAGATTACATTCACCGCATTTTCAACTTTTTACAAGTGTTTTGTAAAACATATAAAGGTTCTTTAATTCATACTTCTGTAATTATTTTACAATTATAAAACCAAAATAAAAAATTCGAAAAAATTTATTTAAATTTAAGAATGATAAAATTATTTAATGCCTATTAAGAAGAAACGACTTACAAAAACCCTAACTGTGCATGGTATTGTATTTACCTCAATAGTTTCAACTATACATATTGCATGCTACATTATTATACAATGAATCTATGTAATGTTAAAAATGTTTAAATAATTTTTTTAATTATAACTAATTTTGTTTTTATAGTGGTTTGAGCTGGATTCATCCAAGCTTGTTCGTCAAAATACTTATATCCTCTTTTGAGGATATTTTGTGTCCATAGTTTTTATTCAACTTGTATAAAATTGCCCCTACCTGGAATCGAACCCATCTCTTCCTTGGTGGAAGACAAGCGCTCTAGCCACTACATCACTACACTATTGTCATGTTAAAAATGAAATATCATTTTAATTTGAAAGGAAAACTAGAAATTCTAGAAGAAGGTAATTTTTGGTTTAGAAAACTGATATTATATACAAATGTATGTTTGTTTATACCGAACAGAAAATACTTGACAGTAAGGTTTTAATACAAACAAAGAGCTATCTTAGAAGAGATATATTTTGGTCGGAAATAATATATATATAATGCAGATAAACTTTTGCCGTGTTCGTCCTGATTTACTGTACGTCATATTAAGCAACTGTATTAAGCTGTTAATTAAAAAATTAAAAAAAATCATTGAAGTGACTTATAAATGCCAAAATACATTCGGGCTACATAGCAGAATTGGTAATTNAAAAAATTAAAAAAAATCATTGAAGTGACTTATAAATGCCAAAATACATTCGGGCTACATAGCAGAATTGGTAATTATTTTCTCTTGTAAACAATGGACCAAGCTCCAGCTTCATAACTACATTATTTATTTCTCGCACATTAATATCAAATCGCTAGTTGCTGTTCATTGGCGTGCATCAGTCGACGATCGCATTATATGTGGATTACGCACGGCGGGCCTGACCTTGCGAATGTTGGCAGCACATTAGCAGTAGATCGTTTCACGTTTGCCAACACCGGCCGGTAGATAAATCTGGCCCGGTTGTGAATATACAGATGGCAGTCGGGCGAGGAAATTACTGCTGCATAGCGGCGTGGGGGTAGTTCTTCTGACGAGCCGGCCAGTAATTTATTGCGAGCTGCATTCCTAGCCGTTTATCAAACATACGTCGTTGTGGCAACCTGCTGATTTACCGAGCCGGCGGACCATTTTAATTTGCGATCACCGCTCCGCTGTATTTTGTTCCTGCAAGTCATCGATACCATAGCTCGCCCGTTCTGAACGCGTTTCAACAAACAACATTTAACGATTTGAAATTTGACCTTCAGAATTCCGTAATTAACCAATTTTACTCATTATTCACATAATATAAGGCACGAGGCAATTACTTTATTCCGTGAGATTACAAAATTTAAAGCGTAATAAATTTAATTAGGATTTTTAATGTTTTGTAAAAACTTATTTTTGATATCAAATTAACGCTTAGTTATAAATTAAAATTTGTACGGAATTTGTAATTAAGTTTATTTAATGCAAGAATTAGTACTTGTTCAATATTTTATTCCGGTTGTATAGGCATATTAGATTGGAATTAATGATTTAAATTAAGAAATAAAAAAATTATTCTCATAGAAAATGGTATTATCTAATCACAAAAAACTATATATCATTAAGTAAAATAGTTCATTTTTATTTTACTCGTTTTGGGAAAGTGAAACGAAGTATTTCTTTTATCAAATCCAGATTGATTGGTTCAAAAGGCCTTATAAACGTCCCCCAGTGATATGCCTAAAGGCTTATCAGGAGACAGCTTACAAAGTAATTAATGACCTTACTTAAAATAACAGCCATGACTTGCCTAGAATTCTATACTAGAGCCACCCTCACCACAGACCGACGGTACAACAACCAACTGTGCAAAAAGGAGGTCGGACCAAATACTGTTTATATAGTTGACATCATTTAGTGGCGGGGAAATAGACATGATAAACATTTGCCTACTGGACCCACCAAATTAGNGTTTATATAGTTGACATCATTTAGTGGCGGGGAAATAGACATGATAAACATTTGCCTACTGGACCCACCAAATTAACAGTCAGCCGGGATTACTCTTTACCTAGCAAACACGAAAGGTACGGGCCAGATTTCGGCATGTGAAAGCTAGGACTAACTAAGGCCAGCTAAATCTAACCCACTGTCTTATGCCGGAAGTGTGCCGATATAAANGCAGTCAGCCGGGATTACTCTTTACCTAGCAAACACGAAAGGTACGGGCCAGATTTGGGCATGTGAAAGCTAGGACTAACTAAGGCCAGCTAAATCTAACCCACTGTCTTATGCCGGAAGCGTGCCGATATAAATATGGAACGTCGGCTAACTGTCTCNAATATGGAACGCCGGCTAACTGTCTCCCGACAGTGTCAAAAACATCCTGGATTGAAACCAATAAGACACAAAAAGGATACCTAACTGTTGGTGGGTCTGTAATAGCTGAACGTCACAATAATTGCGGGCCTGTGACGACTGGATGTAGACACGATGCAGTGCTAGCAGCAGCTGGATGTTGGCATGAAGCTGGGTATTTGGTGGCTTGATGTCGCTATAAAGCCGGGCCTGCAATGGCTGGATGATGGCAAGATGCTGGGTGTTTGGAGGCTTAATGCGGCAATAAAGCCAGGACTGCGACGGCTGGATGATGGCAATATGCTGGGTCTTTGGATACTTGATGTCACAATGGTGCAGAGTCTGCGAAGGCTGGATGTTGGCACAATGCTGAATATTTGGAGACTTTATGTCGCAATAATGTCGGGCCTGCGATGGCTCAATGATAGCAAGATGATGGGTCTTTGGAGAATCTGTGTTGCAAAGGTGATGGGTCTGTGACCGCTGGATGTTGGTACAATGCTGGGTCTTTGGATGCTTGATGTCGCAAAGGTGCCGGGTCTGCGATGAATGGATGTTGGCATGATGGTGGGTCTTTGGAGACTTAATGTCGCAATATTGCCGGGTCAGGAGCAGCCTGTTGTTGGTACGATGCTGGGTCTTTGGATGCTTGACCTCGCAAAGGTGCCGGTCTGCGATGAATGGATGTTGGCATGATGGTGGGTCTTTGGAGACTTAATGTCGCAATATTGCCAGGTCAGGAGCAGCCTGTTGTTGGTACGATGCTGGGTCTTTGGATGCTTGACCTCGCAAAGGTGCAGCGTCTGCGACGACTGTATGTTAACACAATGCAGGGTCTTTGGAAACTTGATGTTGCAATGGTGCCTAGTCTGCGACAGCTTGATGACGGCTTGGTGCTGAGTGTTTGGAGAGTTAATGTTGAATATTGCCAGGTCTGCGATGGCAAGATCTTGGCACGATGCTGAGTATTTGGATTCTCGAAGTCGGAATAGTGCAGTGTCTGCGGCAGCTGGATGTTGGCAGGATGCTGGGTCTTTGGAGGCTTGATGTCGCAAAGGTGTTTGGTCTTGGACAGCTGGTGGTTGTTACGATGCTGGGTCTTTTGAGGCTTGATGTCGCAATGATGCCAGGCCTGCGGCATCTGGATGTTGGCACGATGCTGGGTCTCTGGAGACTTGATGTCGCAATGGTACCGGATCTGTGACAGCTGGTTGTCGGCACGATGCTGGGTCTTTGGAGGCTTAATGTCACAAAGGTGCCGGGTGTGCGGCACCTTGATGTTGGCACGATGCCGGGTCTCTGGAGGATTGATGTGGCAACGGTGCCGGCTCTGTGGTGGAATGATGTCCAGACAATAAGAAAAACGCCCATGCAAAAATTTAATTTTTTGATTTAAAATTATGGAAAATGTTACTTTATCTTTACATAGTATTATTTCGTTTACTTTTGAACACATAACATGATATGACATTTTTTTTCTTGCCGGGTGCAGGATCCGAACTGAAGAACTTTGATTTGACGGTGAATAATGCTAACCTATAATCTACAGAGTAAGTTCCTGAGTCCATCCAGTAATTAGGAATATATCCTGACAAATAATTTCTAAAGGAATGTATAAATTCCATTGAAATGTAACAAATAATTTTAGAACAGAGAATATCTAACATTAATTTCTTATGATACTTGCAAACAAAACATTTTTCGTTAATTTGTAATATATCAGTCGAATGGTTGTACAAATAAAAAAAAATTCAATGAAAACAAATGTCATGGGCTACCACGTAACCCATACATATTCACAAAATAAGGACCCATATACATAAAAAATCGTTAAAAATAAATAAGGCTTTGCATAATTTAAACATATAATTAAATATGTCAGAACTCGTATTTGCCGATTACATGCATGTAAAGCAGTGGCCCATGGCATTAGGTCATGTTCATTTTTTTTCATTTGTACATTATAGTTAGTATATGAAATTCCAGCTTCAGAAAAACCGAAAAATTACGTATTTGACACTATATTATTCAAACACTATAAAGTGTTAAAAAAATTTTNAGAAAAATTACGTATTTGACACCATATTATTCAAACACTATAAAGTGTTAAAAAAATTTTATTGGAGGAAAATGTCATTATATAAAATGCATACAAGTTGAATAATGATTGGTGCAAATATAAAATTATAGTTATGTGATATAAAAAGCCGGTAGCGTTAAAAATTTTGCACATGACAAAAAAAAAAACAATATTATCAATAGTGGCAAGTTCTTCACTACCCATCACGAAGTTACGGCAAATAGAGTATTTATGGTATCTGTCAAAAACATTTGCACCATAAGATGTAAATATAACCATATAAAATACCCATGTAATTATGTTTGTTGGTGTACTATATATATAGTAAACATTTAGCAACCATAAGTCTGACAGGCGTGCTGCAGACGCTTGCATAACTCTATAACCCATAAACCAATATGTTAAACGTTTTTACATGACACTCAGGAAATTTATGTAAGGTTATGACATATTAAACTTATGTTATATAATTATATATTTATGTAAATGTAACTATAATTTATGCAAAGAAACACTTCACAGGTAAGTACAGTTTATAAATAATTTATGTAAATATAATATACAGCACTTATAACCTTAATAGGGTTTATCTTCTCGTCAGTTATTTACATGAAATATATAATTTACAGAAATAAAACAATTTGAAATTTTCGCAAATCAATATGCAGGCTTAGACTTTGTATTTGCGTGTTTCAAAACTGTGGGTTATGTGGGATTGCAGATCCAATAAACATATTATTTATCATTTACTATACTTAAACTATATACATATAGTATTTGTTTCGAAAATCATAATTGGCCGTAATAAATAATAGGTAGGCCGTAATAAAAAATACATGATTGCAAATTTACTGAAAAGACAAAAACTCTGTACCGGAATCAGCCCAGAATATTCTCTCGGGTATTGACGATATGTTGGCTGTAAGACATCATGCCAACAAAATTTGGGTGATATCCTTCCGTTATCCTATATGATACTTTGTGCCGTATTGTTTTTCCAAACGGCTCACACTCTGTCTCAAAAATGACATGCCCCTAACAGTTAACTAACATTTGCCTATTTAAAAAACTTTTCAACAATTTGTCGGCAAAAATACATCATATATATCTTTATTTTGATAAAGAGCCTTGTGTTTTAAATTGTACAGGGCCAGAATCGATAAGATATCTGCAATTTTACTGAGAAGACCAAGATACTGTTTCGGAATCCGCTCAGAATCGTGTTTAAGATGCTAGCAACACATTGCAGTGAGATATTATGTTGACGTAACTTCGGTGATATCCTTCTGTTTTCCTAAATAATACACCTGGCCTTTGTCTTTATCGTGACGGCTAGCAATCTGTCTCAATAAAGACATCATGCCATTGTCAGGTGGCAATATTCTTGCATATAAACGACAGTTGCCGACAATGCCGGTATTAGGCCAACACTTTGCGGGGACAGGTTGTGTTTGCTGGGTATACTCTAAAATGTAAACAGTTTAAACTTCTCCAAATCAGCGAATTTAACTGCAGATCTGTTCAACTGCTCCATTTATATCAGTATAATTAGACTGGCAGTTTAAGTAGCTGAATTCGCTGATTAATCAATTAATTAAACTGATTAATAGCGAATGACACTGACCTGGCAGCAAAACCTAGGTGTATACTACCGATTCGCCAGTAGATGAGGCAACATGAGTCATTGTACCTGTCCTCCTGTGTTGTTCCGCTGCATTCACGCAATGAGTCATTGTACCTGGCCTCCTGTGTTGTTCAGTTGCATTCACACCATGAGCCATTGTACCTGGCCTCCTGTGTTGTTCAGTTGCATTTATTACATGAGTCATTGTACCTGTCCTCCTGTGTTGTTCAGTGGCATTCACACCATGAGCCATTGTACCTGGGCTCCTGTGTTGTTCAGTTGCATTTATTACATGGGTCATTGTACCTGTCCTTCTGTGTTGTTCAGTTGCATTCACACCATGAGCCATTGTACCTGGCCTCCTGTGTTGTTCAGTTGCATTTATTACATGAGTCATTGTACATGTCCTCCTGTGTTGTTCCGCTGCATTCACGCAGTGACTTATTGTACATGTCCTCCTGTGTTGTTCAGTTCCATTCACACCATGAGCCATTGTACCTGTCCTTCTGTGTTGTTCAGTTGGTAAGTGTGGTACTCGGTAACATGGACGCCTCCTGTATTGTTCAGTTGCATTTATTACATGAGCCATTGTACCTGGCCTCCTGTGTTGTTCAGCTGCATTCACGCAATGAATCATTGTACCTGGCCTCCTGTGTTGTTCAGTTGCATTCACACCACGACCCATTGTACCTGTCCTTCTGTGTTGTTCAGTTGCAGTCACACCATGCCATTGTACTTGGCCTCCTGTGTTGTTCAGTTGCATTTATTACATGAGTCATTGTACATGTCCTCGTGTGTTATTCCGCTGCATTCACACAATGAGTCATTGTACCTGGCCTCCTGTGTTTTTCAGTTGCTTTCACACCATGAGCCATTGTACCTGGCCTCCTGTGTTGTTCAGTTGCATTTATTACAGTAGCCATTGTACCTGGCCTCCTGTGTTGTTCAGTTGCATTTATTACATGAGTCATTGTACCTGTCCTCCTGTGTTGTTCCGCTGCATTCACGCAATGAGTCTCTGTACATGTCCTCCTGTGTTGTTCAGTTGCATTCACACCACGACCCATTGTACCTGTCCTTCTGTGTTGTTCAGTTGCAGTCACACCATGCCATTGTACTTGGCCTCCTGTGTTGTTCAGTTGCATTTATTACATGAGTCATTGTACATGTCCTCGTGTGTTATTNCCATTGTACCTGTCCTTCTGTGTTGTTCAGTTGCAGTCACACCATGAGCCATTGTACTTGGCCTCCTGTGTTGTTCAGTTGCATTTATTACATGAGTCATTGTACATGTCCTCGTGTGTTATTCCGCTGCATTCACACAATGAGTCATTGTACCTGGCCTCCTGTGTTTTTCAGTTGCTTTCACACCATGAGCCATTGTACCTGGCCTCCTGTGTTGTTCAGTTGCATTTATTACAGTAGCCATTGTACCTGGCCTCCTGTGTTGTTCAGTTGCATTTATTACATGAGTCATTGTACCTGTCCTCCTGTGTTGTTCCGCTGCATTCACGCAATGAGTCTCTGTACATGTCCTCCTGTGTTGTTCAGTTGCATTCACACCATGAGCCATTGTACCTGTCCTTTTGTGTTGTTCAGTTGTATTCACACCATGAGCCATTGTATCTGGCCTCCTGTATTGTTCAGTTGCATTTATTACATGAGTCATTGTACCAGTCCTCCTGTGTTGTTCCGCTGCATTCACGCAATGAGTCATTGTACCTGGCCTCCTGTGTTGTTCAGTTGCATTCACACCATGAGCCATTGTACCTGTCCTTCTGTGTTGTTCAGTTGCATTCACACCATGAGCCATTGTACCTGGCCTCCTGTATTGTTCAGTTGCATTTATTACATGAGTCATTGTACCTGTCCTCCTGTGTTGTTCCGCTGCATTCACGCAATGAGTCATTGTACCTGGCCTCCTGTGTTGTTCAGTTGCATTCACACCATGAGCCATTGTACCTGTCCTTCTGTGTTGTTCAGTTGCATTCACACCATGAGCCATTGTACCTGGCCTCCTGTATTGTTCAGTTGCATTTATTACATGAGTCATTGTACCTGTCCTCCTGTGTTGTTCCGCTGCATTCACGCAATGAGTCATTGTACCTGGCCTCCTGTGTTGTTCAGTTGCATTCACACCATGAGCCATTGTACCTGTCCTTCTGTGTTGTTCAGTTGCATTCACACCATGAGCCATTGTACCTGGCCTCCTGTATTGTTCAGTTGCATTTATTACATGAGTCATTGTACCTGTCCTCCTGTGTTGTTCCGCTGCATTCACGCAATGAGTCTCTGTACATGTCCTCCTGTGTTGTTCAGTTGCATTCACACCATGAGCCATTGTACCTGTCCTTTTGTGTTGTTCAGTTGCATTCACACCATGAGCCATTGCATCTGGCCTCCTGTATTTTTCAGTTGCATTTATTACATGAGTCATTGTACCGGTCCTCCTGTGTTGTTCCGCTGCATTCACGCAATGAGTCATTGTACCTGGCCTCCTGTGTTGTTAAGTTGCATTCACACCATGAGCCATTGTACCTGTCCTTCTGTGTTGTTCAGTTGCATTCACACCATGAGCCATTGTACCTGGCCTCCTGTATTGTTCAGTTGCATTTATTACATGAGTCATTGTACCGGTCCTCCTGTGTTGTTCCGCTGCATTCACGCAATGAGTCATTGTACCTGGCCTCCTGTGTTGTTATCAACGTAAGTGTGGTACTCGGTAACATGGACGCCTCCTGTATTGTTCAGTTGCATTTATTACATGAGTCATTGTACCTGTCCTCCTGTGTTGTTCCGCTGCATTCACGCAATGAGTCCTTTTACCTGTCCTCCTGTGTTGTTCCGCTGCATTCACGCAATTAGTCATTGTACATGTCCTCCTGTGTTGTTCCGCTGCATTCACGGAATGAGTCATTGTACCTGGCCTCCTGTGTTTTTAAGTTGCATTTATTACATGAGTCATTGTACCTGTCCTCCTGTGTTGTTCCATTGCATTCGCGGCATAGCATCAATACTAGGCCCATAACTTCCTCCTCCTTACTATTCCGCGTCAGGTCTGATATTTACTACCGATCCTTTTCTGTTTAATGTGTTCGGCTCTGGAACAAACATTCCATGAACGTAAAACTATGCACATCATTCGAAATTTTTAGAAAGCTTCTACTGAAATTTATGACATTAGCAAATACCGAGGGTGCAGAATAAATTTCACTCTTTTTCTTTGGCCCCTTCATGCAAACGTGAGGCATTGTTATGTGTTTGTGTTTGTAGGCATGTGTGTATGTGTAGGTGTAAAAGATCAATACGTGTGTTTTTTTAATTTTTGTAATCTTCTTACAGCATAATGTTTTGTGTTTTTTTCTTGTGTAAAATTGTATTTTAAAGTTGCAATTGTAAAGCTGTTCTTTTGTCAAATGCATTTATACATACTTANTTTTCTTGTGTAAAATTGTATTTTAAAGTTGCAATTGTAAAGCTGTTCTTTTGTCAAATGCATTTATACATACTTAATATTGACTGTTCTGTTAGGTTAACAACATTCATAGATTTTTACTATTTTTGCATTAACGTAGGGAAAATTTAATTTTGTAATAAGAGTTATTACTTACTATCAGAAGAAAATATTACTTGTAATCTGTGGTTTAGTGGTAGTTAAGGCCATATGGCCTTAACTTTGCTACATAAAAAAGACGATTATTAATATTTGTAGATAAAATCACATAAACTGAAGATACAGTAAAATAATTATACTGATTGAAATATTTTATTGAGATTTAGTGTGTACAATCACATTAAATACGAAGATAACTCTTTTAGCACTATAAGCTTTTAATAAAAAATAATCTGATAAGTTTTATTAACTGCGGTTGCACTAAGATGGTTGGAATGTAATACAAGCGCCATTGACGGTAAATGGTACGTTGGTCCCTTAAGGTACGATAGGTTTTAATACAATAAGTAAAATATCTTTATTCTTTCCTTGTAGAATAANATTAAATACGAAGATAACTCTTTTAGCACTATAAGCTTTTAATAAAAAATAATCTGATAAGTTTTATTAACTGCGGTTGCACTAAGATGGTTGGAATGTAATACAAACGCCATTGACGGTAAAGGGTACGTTGGTCCCTTAAGGTACGATAGGTTTTAATACAATAAGTAAAATATCTTTATTCTTTCCTTGTAGAATAANGGTACGTTGGTCCCTTAAGGTACGATAGGTTTTAATACAATAAGTAAAATATCTTTATTCTTTCCTTGTAGAATAAGAATTTGTATATATATATATATATATCGGAAATAATGTTGTAACTATAGCTGCTAATCTTGTATAGTCTTCTCTAATTTCTGCAGTAATGTTTTTAACGTAATTGGACATGTTAGATTACAAGGTAATTATTAAGAATCACGGCTTTCCCGAAAAACGGGAAAATAATACCTGGGAATGGTGTACATTATCATTACTAATCACACTCAGTAGGAATTTCGTGTGGGCTTCACGTAATTTGCAGTATATACCATTGTTATGAACCTTGCCTGCTCATAAACCCTTAGAATATTAAGGGAT
The DNA here is from genome assembly GCA_002778355.1 of Clitarchus hookeri. Lineage (NCBI taxonomy): Eukaryota > Metazoa > Arthropoda > Insecta > Phasmatodea > Phasmatidae > Clitarchus > Clitarchus hookeri. The sequence continues at coordinate 115,247 of NQII01003913.1, forward strand.
ATAATAAGGAATTAGGGTAAGCTCAGAATAAGGACTTACAGAAAGAGTTAATAGATTCTTTACTTAATTCAACAGTTATAACTTACTACATGGATGTTTAGTGGAAGAGTCCAACGGGAAAGAGCGAGGGAGTAAAGGAAGGTTTCTTAGGAGAGAGATAACATGATAAAGTAGGAGCTCGCCCTAGCCTCGCACCCGGGCCTCGTTGTCGTGACGACGCCCTCGTACCCGCAGTTGACACGCCTGTTGAAACACGCAGACTGACACATTCTCGTTCCTCGAGTTCACTCTTCTCGCCACTCCAGGTGTGTATTGACGTCATTAGTTCTGATTGGCTCCCGTTGTGCGTCGGAGGCGGAGTGTCCTCGCCGTTTGCTCTAATTATGCTGAAATGCCCTTANGCTCCCGTTGTGCGTCGGAGGCGGAGTGTCCTCGCCGTTTGCTCTAATTATGCTGAAATGCCCTTAGGCTAGCAGTACCCACATTTCCCGCGCCTCTTTGCGCAGTTCTACAACGCGCCTGTGGCCTCTTCCCCGGCTTTTGCTTAGGGCAGGCGTTGCACGACGGGGACAATCGTAACATCGTGCAATGTGGTAGTGAGAAGGGATGCTGTCGCGGTAGAACGCGTAACATTTACGTCAAATATATTTACTGTATATCGGGTCGCTGAATCGTGTTTAATGCGCAAACGCCTCTGGTAAACAAACCTAACTTTACAAACCATTACGCACACTGTATGTTTTTGCCGGCGCGCTAAGTTTACACAGCTATAAACCTTGGTAGTCAAGAGGTGCCAGAAAATATAATTTAATTTTTTAGAATTGTGTAAGGCTCACCTTCGTGATTTTCAGGAGATGATTGTACTACGTAACCTATAAGTAGGAGAAAAAATTACATATACAGTATATCATATAAAAAACGTCTCTAGGTGTTTTATACGAGTAGTTTGTGTGTACCACCATGATGCGTTTGCTGAACAATAATGCGCAGAGACAGGAAACAAACGCGCATCGGTTTTGGTCTTCCGGTTTAATTTTTTATCTATTTCACGTAATGGCTGTATGCTTGCGGTGTGCGGAAGTTCAGAAAACAAGTGAATTTTACCACATTTGTGATTTGCGAGTGNCGTAATGGCTGTATGCTTGCGGTGTGCGGAAGTTCAGAAAACAAGTGAATTTTACCACATTTGTGATTTGCGAGTGCTATTGCGAGTTTTTCTTTGCAATTGTTTCCACGTGAAGTGTCAAGTCTAATTGTCGTGCGGAAATACGAGTGTTTGCGGAGTTTAGACGAATTGAATAGAGTTGAACGTGTCCTATACGTGAGTTATTAGCAATACTTCACCAAGGAGCTATATTCGCCCTTACATGAGCGAATAACCTAATTTACACTTAAGTTATTGCGTGGAAATTATGTATATTTAATTATACTGTGTAGTATTGCATATGGCAGAGGGAATTGAAGGGCTTACGTACTGCAGCCACCAGCCATGTAAAATGCAGATGACCTTACCAAATTTAACTTAACTTCACGATAGGTGAGTCACAGAGGGCGGATGAACCGATGCGAGTTTACTTATTATACATTTCTTAACATACTATATCGTGTTGGTACTCTCTCCCTCTGTAATCATATATCGNCGTAATGGCTGTATGCTTGCGGTGTGCGGAAGTTCAGAAAACAAGTGAATTTTACCACATTTGTGATTTGCGAGTCTTTCTTTGCAATTGTTTCCACGTGAAGTGTCAAGTCTAATTGTCCTGCGGAAATACGAGTGTTTGCGGAGTTTAGACGAATTGAATAGAGTTGAACGTGTCCTATACGTGAGTTATTAGCAATACTTCACCAAGGAGCTATATTCGCCCTTACATGAGCGAATAACCTAATTTACACTTAAGTTATTGCGTGGAAATTATGTATATTTAATTATACTGTGTAGTATTGCATATGGCAGAGGGAATTGAAGGGCTTACGTACTGCAGCCACCAGCCATGTAAAATGCAGATGACCTTACCAAATTTAACTTAACTTCACGATAGGTGAGTCACAGAGGGCGGATGAACCAATGCGAGTTTACTTATTATACATTTCTTAACATACTATATCGTGTTGGTACTCTCTCCCTCTGTAATCATATATCGTGAAGTTAGGTTAACCTATGTTAGTTCTTCCTGAATTTAACGAGGTTGGCGAACCCAAATTACATGTATTTTACGTGTTTCACCCCAGCATTTCCCGATCTTCATAGCCATCGCCACTATCTCATTGGCAGTTCGTACTGCGAATATCGCGATGCCCCTAGTACATTTGTGTGCTGTGTGATCAGTAATGTCGATTTATACTATTAAACGGAAGTTTTTGTTTATTTTTCTGAAAAGCCGCGATTCTTAATAATTGCCGATTACAAATATGTACGTGACAATTAATAATATTGCTATTTATTAAAGAAAATTGTTAACTGGACACGTTGTCTGAGGCGGAGTACCTATACATGATATAAATATTTAAGAGTTTACAATATACATATTTTTCACATTATAGGTAATTTGAACTAACTCTTTTTACTTTTAAAATAATTCCTCAAGTGATGAACTATTTCAGATTAAATCATGAAAGTTCAGTAATCAATGTTTCCGCAATGCCACAATACCACATCACAACATTTATTTATTACAAACTCAGAGCGAAGGCGGTTTTACTAGAAGGAATTTAGAGCATCATTTCTCCTTTAATGAGATCTCCACTTGAACTTTTATATTTCAGGCACAATAAATGACGCAACTTACAGTACGCGAGGTAACACAACAATGAAATGCAGGACAAGGAAATTGAAAATACGAATGATATATTACTACAGAATAAGAAACGAAATCGCAGCTGTATTTCATTCGTGTCATCTAGATGGCAAAATTCGAAGGTTTTTTTGAAAGAGATCTAAAAGAAAGAACTGGTGCTCTACATAGATGAGGACGCTGCAAATTAATTGTATTATTTTTTCCTCGTATAGATTTTGGTGTTGTGCTCTCTGCGAAAAAACTCACCTTTTCATTGCAGATTATTGTCTTTTGCAGTATAAAACATTAATTTAAACGAACTCTGAAACTTTTTTATTTGTTTCTAAAAATACAAGACATGTGTAGTAAAAACTTGGGTTTTATAACCGCTGACTGATATTGCAATCGCAGGGGTTATAAATGAGGAATTGTCTTTGCAAGTATTCCCGTTTATCAAATTAAAGCTACGCGGTGTTTTATGTCTTATAACGGCCACGAAATGACGTTGCACAATCTATAAACGACAAGGACAGTTGCACAGATGTAGACAATAACTCTGAACGACAGACGACACTGACGATCGAAGTTTGTTTTCCGTGAAAAAAGGGTAGCGGCGTTTTGAAAAAACATACCGTAAAAAAAGATTTGCATCCAGCGAAATCTCTCTCTCTCTCTTTGTGATCAAATGTTTTGAAAGAATTTGATCTAACATTTATTTGCGCGTTATACGTCACTAAGAACTTTCCGACGAAGGATTAATAATCACAATTTTAATACTAACAAAATGTCCCCATTAAAGTATTTAAAATAAAGTAAAAGTTTAAAAAAAATTTATTCGTAGGTTAATATAGTAAGATGAATTGGGTTGCCAATCCAACCACCAATTTCTGTAATTCTAAAGTTACATTATTAGTAGTATTCTTAATATTCGAAACATGACATCATTTCTGAACACCTTATACTTAATATAGGCAACATATTCATTAATTAGCTTACATTTCATAATATTGTGATATCGATCTGCTAATGTCAACATGCACAACATCACTATCACATAAACAGTACTGCTAGTCGGCCTCGGTAACGCCTTCATGTGAAGCCTCTGATGTCAGTCCAATGTAGAACCACATTTCCCTTTGCCCAACGCATTTTCGTGCTAGTTCCATTACATCTGTGTGTTTTGCACTTTTCAGTCTTAAAGAACTGTTGTACACTGGTCGGGTAGCAAATGTAGGTTCTCCACTCGTAGCTGTCATCACCACAAGTANAGTCTTAAAGAACTGTTGTACACTGGTCGGGTAGCAAATGTAGGTTCTCCACTCGTAGCTGTCATCACCACAAGTACTTGTATGAAGATAGGAGTGTTCACAGAAACACTGCACCGCGCAGATCCGTGGACACAAACCAGTGCTTTTTCACACACAAACAGATGATATTTGGTGATTACAAACTGTTCAGTATTCTTGGTGGAAACACATTAAGGTCTTTCGAAACATGACACCTTACGATGATTCACAAAGTCCAAAAGGAAGGCTCAGTCAACCTTCAGAACAACAAGATTTTTAGAGGTTTGTTTTATGAGTGTTACATATTCATTAGACAAAAATACTCTTTCTTTCCTCTTGAAATTCTTCCCTATTACACCAAATGCTCTATCGCAAGGCAATAAGCTGTGGCCAGGTTCCGGGTAACAGTAGGTGATCTCCAACTTTCCTTTCTTGGCAAGTGAAAACAAGAACTGGCACATTGCATGATTCTTGTTTTGTGAAACACAATTATCAGAGAACAGGTAAAGAATCTTCCCTTTTGGATCTAAAACACGTGTTACATAGCGACGTATGAAACTGATAAGTTATTTGCTTTTTCTCTGCCGATAGTTTCGTCATACAAATAGAAGTGACTCTTGCCTGTTTTTGCAGATGTGATACAGAAGTTATACTCTTAGCACCGCCTTTTGTAGAACGCATCTGAGGAAGGTACCTTTGGCTGAGGAAGGATCTGCTGGTAGTCAAAGGGGAGTGTTTCTGTGTCATGTTTTTCTCTTGCCAGTTTTGNACCTTTGGCTGAGGAAGGATCTGCTGGTAGTCAAAGGGGAGTGTTTCTGTGTCATGTTTTTCTCTTGCCAGTTTTGATTTCTCTCTATGATCTGAATAAAATGATTCAGCCTTGGTAAAATGCAGATTTTTCCGCGTGTTTAGATCTCTAACTTTTTCTTGTGACACACTCACAGAACTTAGTTCTCTACATTTATTGTCGCAGACGTGACATATATCTGTCCTCGGATGTCGAAAACCTATGTTGNACCTTTGGCTGAGGAAGGATCTGCTGGTAGTCAAAGGGGAGTGTTTCTGTGTCATGTTTTTCTCTTGCCAGTTTTTATTTCTCTCTATGATCTGAATAAAATGATTCAGCCTTGGTAAAATGTAGATTTTTCCGCGTGTTTAGATCTCTAACTTTTTCTTGTGACACACAGAACTTAGTTCTCTACATTTATTGTCGCAGACGTGACATATATCTGTCCTCGGATGTCGAAAACCTATGTTGTAATTTGCTTCCAAGTAGCGGAAACAGACTTCATAGCAGACAACAGGTTTCAGAATAGCTTCCCATTTCATTCAAAAATATGTTAGTAAAAATCAGGTTCATTTTGCTGTAAATACAACTCGTGTATTTTTTTTTATAGAGGACACGCTGTTAAGATACTTTCGTCCATGTTTATCTGCCCTAGTGCAGTGGGACTCCCTGCCTGGAAGACGGGTTATGTTTTTGTGTACTTTTTATACTACTCCTTGGGGAATAGCATTAGATGCAAATGCTTGTTTACGTACCTTAAAGCTCTGATACCAAAGCGAATCTTATAAACGTCAGGCGCATTGCGTCGTTTTCATTGTCCGTTTTTAATTCGCCTACGCTCTACTGGTTTGACGTCAGTTAAGCCTGCCAAGTATTTGTCTTGCCCTCCTTGGTCTCCAATCTTGTCGAAATTTTTCAGCACATTCTGTTTTTCATTCATGTTGAGTTTGATAAAACATGTACGCTTGCATTTGCAGTCCTTCCGTATAATTCGAGCTGGTACAACTTTCTTTCTTGAAGGTATATATGTTTCAGCTGAAGCTTGCAACATTTTTCTGACGTTTCATTCCCGTTCTACAACGCATGTTACCTTTCTCTTTGTGTGATCTTGGTTAGAACCTTTCTCACGCACAGAAATATCCAACTAACACGTCGACATGTTATTTAACCCTTACAACTATTATAACTGATTTTAGCTCTTTGTAACTATAACATTGGCGATGTTGACAGAAACATTTACGCTGTTATATAGTGTTCACAACTAGCGTTACTCGACAAGACATGAAGCGATAGGTGGAAAATTAAACAAATATGTATATCGCACGTAGGTTGGAAACGCCTCCTCAAATGGCATATTATACTAGCATACTACACTGAAGAGCCAAAAAAAACGGGTATAGGCGTGCGTATGCACATAATAGAGGTATGGAACCACTCAGATTAACGCGATGTGGTCGGCAGCTAGATTGGTTACTGCTGCTACAATGGCAGGTTATCAGGATTTAAGTGAGTTTGCCCGTGGTGTTATAGTCGGCGCACAAGAGATGGGACATAGCACCTCCGAGGTAGCGATAACATTCGACACCCCACACGTCGCGAGTTGCTACTGAGTGGCTCCAGGAACACTCATCTGACTTTAGACACATCCATTGGCCACCCAAATCACCAGACATGAGCATTGTTGGGCGTATCTGGGATGCCTTGCAATGTGCTATTCAGAAGAGATCTCCATCGCCTCGCACTCCTATGGATTTGTGGACTGCTTAGCAGGATTCATGGTGCGAATTGCCTCCTGCATACATCCAGACATTAGTCGAGTCAATGCCACGTCGTCTTGCAGCACTTCTGCTTGCTCGCGGGGCCCTACACGATATTACACTATATGAGGCACGTGTGCGAGTTTTTTTTGGCTCTTCAGTGTATATACCTAAGTATATACTGCAGTACAGCATGTATAACAGGTACAAGAATAATGCTCACACCTTTGCAGCAGTATCGAGGCAGCTCCAGGAGCTAACCCCATCTTGCAGCATAAGTTGGTGCAAGATGGAGATACCTCCAGAAGACCCATTCATGTTCCACGAATCAACTGTGGAATGGTGTGGGGGATAGCTCCTCTTCCCACAATATCAATGCAGAGAGATGTCTCACTGTTGATCCAATGTTTGTATATAAGTGTAATGCACTTAACTCGTTTTCACACAAATATGGACCTAGTTACTTCTTGCTGCAAACCCTTCAATTATGATGAAGCTACTACAAACACGTAAAAATATTTACACACTAAAAAATGTCTATCAAAACCATTATTAAATTCAAATAAACCTCTTGGAATATATCGTAATCGTTTTGTCAAACGACAGCATTTAAAGATGAAACTGAACTGATAGGACAATCGGATTTTCATCTAGGGATAATATCTGATAACAATCTGATGCAGATCGACGTGGACAGAAATGTCACCATTGACAGGTGTTCGTACGAACATTTTGCTAATATCGATTCTCATCACTGGATTTACGCACTTTTCATTGCAGCAACCAAAATAACAATTTCCTAACTACTTCTTGATGTATGCTGCACATAGATACATACCTAAATCTATGGCATGAAGCCCGCGATACAGGAAATTAAATGAATGATTTAGGATAACTGCCTGACAACTTCGAAAATCCTCAAGTGATCCCATGTTTATATTTTTATTTCCAGCAAAAAAAAACAGTGATTATTAATGTTACCGCAAACCTTTTACATTATATCAATAAGCCCATATGATCTTTTCTCTCTTGTAGCCACAGATTATGAGGTGCATGCGAGAGGTATCCTTATATAAGTGCCTCATCCTTTTTGTTTGTACTAAATTATTTAAAATCATTAAAGTTTATGTTACTTGACCCCACATATCTGTTCTTTACATAATGGTTAGAGTTCACTGATTTTTCTGTCGCGCGATTTCGATAAACACAAATAACAGGAAACAAGAGAATTTATTGAAGATATACCTATTTTGACGCGTTGAGGTTAAACGTTTAGTGTGCGACGGAGGTTGCGCACACACAGTGTAACGAAATTCGACAGTGAACGTGGTAGGGGTATGACCCAACGCACATGCGCGTATCGTCTAGCTATATGCAAACGCAAGGCACACAACATAACACGTGGTTATATTTAAAACCGACAAAAAATCAGTTCATGTAATAAGCTAATTAAAAAACCTTTCATTTATATCAGTAATAAATTGTACATATATATGTATACATATATATAATTAATTAATTTTACTTTCATTTTGCCGTGAAAAAATTGTTAGTGACAAAAATTGTATAATACATTTTTAATAATGTTGGTAGTTATTTGAGGTTAATTTTTTAATTCAATTATGTTCTTAAATCAAACCGTTATTAACTGTATTTAATGTCTTCCTTCGGTCATTTTATCGTTTTTCCTACCTACATAAATTATTTTCATACGTAATAAAATTGTATTTTATTCACGCCAAAGAAGTATAACTTCTAACGCGCGTACACAAGTACACGCACCCATTTTTTTAGTCATGAAGAAGTGTTTACATTTGTGTTATCATTTTAAGGAATTTTTTCATTTATTGAAAACGCCTATAAATGTAAAAAAATACATATTTTTTTTAAACTGCGTTTATTAAGATACCAGTTTCTCATATCTCCCTTCCAATCTTCGTAAGAAAATGCGGTGAATTCAAAGCTTAAAAGTAAAGTCACGCTACTAGATATATATAATAATATTTTTTACTTAATGAATTAACACGGACGTAATAATAACTGCCAGTTCGCCTCAGCGATTGTCAAATATCTCGCTTTCCTTCAAAGTACTCGTTTTGTTAATGTTTCATATATTCTTATACTTTATTCCTGAAAAATTCCAAAATTTATTTTTATAATATTTCCTTTCAGTAAAGAAAAAATTATTAACTTAATTTTTTGTACTAACGATATAAAATTATACTCTTTTGCAAAACCAATTATTTTCAGGAGTGGTTCGGTTTAACATGTGCATTTATTTCTTATTATCTTTGGATCAAGCATTACTTGTACTACTTTCGATATATTAACAGTTACGTGTGAAACTATTTCTGCATCCACTTATTTCCTGTTACAATAAGTAAAGTCGTTTGCTATTTGGCAGCTTGAAAATACCTTTACCTTATGGTTCTGTCATTGAAATAGCAAATATAAATCCTGTTACGTACGTTAGACGATAGAGGCTGAGCTGAGAAAGGTAGCTGTGCTATTTCAAACCTGCAATTGTAGGTACCGGCAGAAAGCAGAGTGGTGTGGAGCATTTAGGGGGGGGGGATGCGCCCTTCAGTGAACGAGCACTCACGACTAAGAGCGGAGTGCGTTAAGGTAATTGCAGAGTGCTCCGGTACAACTNTGTGAAACTATTTCTGCATCCACTTATTTCCTGTTACAATAAGTAAAGTCGTTTGCTATTTGGCAGCTTGAAAATGCCTTTACCTTATGGTTCTGTCATTGAAATAGCAAATATAAATCCTGTTACGTACGTTAGACGATAGAGGCTGAGCTGAGAAAGGTAGCTGTGCTATTTCAAACCTGCAATTGTAGTTACAGGCAGAAAGCAGAGTGGAGGGGAGCATTTAGTAGTTAGGAGAGGGGGGACGCGCCCTTCAGTGAACGAGCACTCACGACTAAGAGCGGAGTGCGTTAAGGTAATTGCAGAGTGCTCCGGTACAACTGTTCGCACCGGCCATCACGACGTGTGCCAGACAGTCGACACTGGCAGAACACCTGTGCTGGGCTTCTAGCTGGTTCAGGTGTGGAGGGGACTTGGGGTCAAGAGAATGTTCTGCCCCTGCACTGAACACTGCCTCGTTCCTCCCACTCAATAACATTTCTTGCTTACACGACTGTCAAACACCTCAATGGTAGATATATCACTTTTCTCACATAGACGCCGGGCTTTGGAATTTCACTTTACTCACCCTGGTCATGGTTATATCATCCTTGAAATATTCAAAGTCTCCCAAAATATTTTCACCGCACTATGCCTAGACAAGTTTATACACAGCAAATCTATAATTTAAGTACTTATAACTCGGTCTGTTTTTGTGTCGAAGTTTTATTAGGTAAAGTCTACCTAGATGTACTTTATCGCCATTTTTAAGAACATAAATTCGCAAACAGTACAAGTGATATATGTACCATATTTATGGTGCAATTATGTACAGGGGTGTAATGAAATGCTGGGCGATTGTTGGAAATAGCCTGTGCGGGCGGGATGGCGCCCATAATACCTGGCTCTCACACAGATGACTGGAAATGCCACCGTGTATCCCAGTTTCAACATGCACTCACTTCCTGCGGAACTGTCGAGGGCTGGTGAGGAGTAGAGAGATCTGGACATGGAGGTCTTGAGAGCCGAAACTGCTGAGGCGATAACGCAATGTACGCCTGAGCAATGGAGGAGACGGCATTGAACAGCGGTCAACGCACTGCTTAATAACATTGCGAAACGGTACCACTGACTGACGGGTTTAAAACTTATCTTCCGTACAGAACTGTCCGAAATATGCACGTTTTAAAATTGTAGATAAACTGTGACCCGCTCTGTAAATGTAATGTTAAAAATATTGAAGTCTCACAAAATATATATATTTTCTTTAAAAGAGGAGTCGTATGTTGGAAAACTGGACATAGAGTGTTATTTAATTCACGGTTAGGCCACGTAATTGTGTCTGTTTGCACGTCAATCTCTGAGACATGTGAATACGTCATTCTACATCATCTATGGATATCACCGCCAGCTACTATCACGGTTTTACACTATTTTCTCTTGCCCTCAGTCAAAACATTCGTGGAATGGTTTACAGTCAAGGAGACCACGGTCGGAATTAACATATTTAGATTAAAATATTTTTTTCATAACAAAATATTTTCTGGCATTAGTGTATTTGAAATAATAAGCGCTTACAACAGGTTTCAGANACGCCTGAGCAATGGAGGAGACGGCATTGAACAGCGGTCAACGCACTGCTTAATAACATTGCGAAACGGTACCACTGACTGACAGGTTTAAAACTTATCTTCCGTACAGAACTGTCCGAAATATGCACGTTTCAAAATGGTAGATAAACTGTGCCCCGCTCTGTAAATGTAATGTTAAAAATATTGAAGTCTCACAAAATATATTTTTTTTCTTTAAAAGAGGAGTCGTATGTTGGAAAACTGGACATAGAGTGTTATTTAAGTCACGGTTAGGCCACGTAATTGTGTCTGTTTGCACGTCAATCTCTGAGACATGTGAATACGTCATTCTGCAACATCTATGGATATCACCGCCAGCTACTATCACGGTTTCACACTATTTTCTCTTGCCCTCAGTCAAAACATTCGTGGAATGGTTTACAGACAAGGAGACCACGGTCGGAATTAACATATTTAGATGAAAATATTTTTTTCATAACAAAATATTTTCTGGCATTAGTGTATTTGAAATAATAAGCGCTTACAACAGGTTTCAGATTGCTTCTATGCTCATCTTGGTGCGTGCCGCCTGGGTTCAGAAGCCGTATCCTCTACACTGAATCCACTACTTGCCTAGACGATAATCATCTCAATTCTTCTTTAAAAGAAAATAAATATATTTGTATTATTACTGTTTGTACTAAAACAAATAGAATTAAAAATATATAAATTTTATAGGGGTTGTTAGTAATTACTTTAGCTTATTTCCTGTCTTTCAAAACTATTTTTAGGCTATAAAAAATACTTTTTGAACCNGATTGCATCTATGCTCATATTGGTGCGTGCCGCCTGGGTTCAGAAGCCGTATCCTCTACACTGAATCCACTACTTGCCTAGACGATAATAATCTCAATTCTTCTTTAAAAGAAAATAAATATATTTGTATTATTACTGTTTGTACTAAAACAAATAGAATTAAAAATATATAAATTTTATAGGGGTTGTTAGTAATTACTTTAGCTTATTTCCTGTCTTTCAAAACTATTTTTAGGCTATAAAAAATACTTTTTGAACCTATTTTTTTTTTTTAGGAACGTCATAAAGAATAACAATGACGTCATTTGAAGGAGATGCGGCTCAACTCGTATTCTATGTTCGGCTATTAAGGAGACAGCAGCCGTTGACGAATAAATGGCTCTGCAATCTAGTAATTTGAGATTATTCATTATAATAAAAAAGAGATATTAGAGAACATCCTGATTCATGAAAACTTTCCAACTGAAGACACACATTCAAGAAACTTACTAGGTACTTGACAAACATTTTGGGGTTANAATCTCAATTCTTCTTTAAAAGAAAATAAATATATTTGTATTATTACTGTTTGTACTAAAACTAATAAAATTAAAAATATATAAATTTTATAGGGGTTCTTAGTAATTACTTTAGCTTATTTCCTGTCTTTCAAAACTATTTTTAGGCTACAAAAAATACTTTTTCGAACCTAATTTTTTTTTTAGGAACGTCATAAAGAATAGCACTTTTTTTTGTTACTGGCGTATGAGCTCATGAGCGTCCCTCCTGCCTTTGGAAATGGACAATGACGTCATTTGAAGGAGATGCGGCTCAACTCGTATTCTATGTTCGGCTATTAAGGAGACAGCAGCCGTTGACGAATAAATGGCTCTGCAATCTAGTAATTTGAGATTATTCATTATAATAAAAAAGAGATATTAGAGAACATCCTGATTCATGAAAACTTTCCAACTGAAGACACACATTCAAGAAACTTACTAGGTACTTGACAAACATTTTGGGGTTACGCCCCTAGAGAGAGCAGAAGCTACTTTTTATCTTTACATCATATGTTGATTTACTTTTTCATAGGTGACTTTCTATCTAGGAAACCATAGTTTGGGATATGTATTTTTTTGAATTACTATATGCATAATGATCAACGATTTGGTTATAAGGTGAGAAAAAGGAAGATGACCATTCATCATATATCCTCAAGTCAAAGTCTGTTACTAGATAGAATAAAATAAGTGAGTAGTTTAGTAGCACCAACTTATNTCATCATATATCCTCAAGTCAAAGTCTGTTACTAGATAGAATAAAATAAGTGAGTAGTTTAGTAGCACCAACTTATTTTCTAAGCTTAAAGACATATATTGTTGTAAAATATTTTATTCAAACAGTTATAATATCTCTGAAACTGTATTAATAATTCGATTGACGCTTTCTTTCACGTAGATCCTAGCCAAACCAGGAAACGTATTATGTGTTTCTTAGTTTATATAAATTTGAATTTATTTATTTGGTCGCAATGAAGACAAATTGAAATACTTTTAAAATGTTACGAGTTCCATGGTAAAATTTCCGTCGGAATTGTAATCTTAAAATTTTCTCAAATATACGTTTTTTCTTGCAATTTCAGTCTCCGAGGTCTTAGCTAAAGTAAATATACAAAATCTTGTAAAAATTGTATTTTCTGTATTGATACTACAAGAAATATTTGCATTATACTACGCAAGATGTAGAACTGTTGCTTCCGAAGAACTGGAACAACGAAAAAGTGGTGAAAGGTGAATGCAATTAATTGAATGTAGTGTCATTTTCCTTACATTTTTTGAACAGATCCCCGGGGTGCAAAAGTTAAAATATAACAGATCAGGATTTTTCGATATACGCTAACAACATGCTTTATTCCACTCTTGAACACAAGAAGGACTGAAGGGATGATAGAACACGCATGTTAAACACAATTGTCTCAGCATAACATCTCAAACGATTTGGAGGCCACAATGTCGAGTATTTCTTGAGATTATAGGTATTTAATGTGGCAGAACCTTACAACTGATGGAGGACTCTAGTTAACCGCAAGACATTTTTCACTTTACGATTAAATTTAATCTGTTTAATGGTACTGGTTTATAGCATAAACATTACGGATGATACGCCACCCCTTAATGAAATATGAGAGAAATTTATAAAAGTGTAAGGCAGCCTTTTATAATATGGTTAAATACAACAATTTAAAAGAATTGTTTTTTTTANGAGAAATTTATAAAAGTGTAAGGCAGCCTTTTATAATATGGTTAAATACAACAATTTAAAAGAATTGTTTTTTTTTAATTACTGTGCTTTGTTTTTATGTCTAAAATTCAGATGAAATTTCAGACTGTCACACTAAAGTCCCACCTCACAGACTGATTATGACAACTTTGAAATATTTGTGATTAATTTTTGAATTCATAATTTACTTTTGTTTTTGATGACGTTTTGTAGGGGGATGATGAGTACTGCTGACAGGTGGAAGTCGTTCTGGTGAATGGACGTGAAGTCATGTGACACCTCTAGAGTCGCAGCACACGCCACTCTTGGAGATCGCTACAGACGTTCCAAACAGCAGGTAACGTGGCAGACGAGGAGCTAACACGACGACCTTGCACATCAGTCGCTGTGGATGAAGCTGTTCCGGCGAAGCTGCATTCAAGCCTCAACAAGTCAACCCGTCGAACAAGTCTTGAACTGGGCGTCCCTCGAACAACTGACAAGAGCATATTGAAGAAGCACAAGTTTCTCCCTTAGAAGTTGCCATTACCGCACCATCTGATAGAAGACGATCCAGACTGTCGACTTGAAACGTGCGAGTGGTTTCTGGCAGAAATGGAAGGGGATGAAGAATATTTAAGGGCAAGGATGTGTTTCCCAATGTAGCTTATTTTTATGTGAATGTCGAAGTAAACCGACATAATAAACGCAACTGGTCTAAACGTAATACGCATTGGTTTACTGACAACAAGGAACAACGCACTGACCACATCAGGGTTTGATGTGGTCAGTGCGAAAACTGTTTCAAGCTCTTCAATTATGGCGGGCAGGCACTCCAGTGGTTGGATGAGAATTTCAATAAATGCATTAGCCGTAGATTACACATGAAATGGACTCTCTGATAAGCAAATTAGAGTTGTGACTCATGTTCTCAGTAATAGTATTATTAATAACGTTGGTAAGCAAATTTTTCTATGTTTTTCTCGCTCATGATTGAGATAGACTTTAAAGTCTATCGAGCTGAGCAGTGACTCAATTTCCAGCTGAATTTATGATTTTTTATTGTCCACCTGCGATTTTTGCCAATGATAAGAAGCAATTATCTAATTTAGAAGATTTTTTAGATTTATGAGACATTTCTTGGGTCTGTTTACCACAGACAAGACTTTTGTAGGTGAGGCCTTTTGTTGTGATCTCACAGTATGCGCAGTATTAAAAAAATTTCAAGTTGCAGAAACTTTGAAAACTAATAATAATAATTTAATTTTCCAGGTTACGGACAGATAGATGCATAAAGAGTCCATACGATACAAATATGTTCAATGATTGCGATTGGGGTAAGACATTAAAGGATGGAGTTATTATTGCGGACATACGCCATTGCAGAACTATGCTGTTGCACATACCAAGTGATGTAATGGAAACAGAAACCAAAGTGGTGTACCTCTCTAGTTCAGTGGATAACAACAATCCTCCGACGCCACAAAACCAAAATAGTGTCACGAGTGCTTCCAGGAAAGTAAATGTATTCTGACAAGGTACTGGATGCTATCCTAATACACCTTGATCTAGAAGTGTCGACGACAATCTACACACTACATACTACACACTACATACTACACACTACATACTACACACTACATAGGAAGTAACTGCAGCTTATACGTCTTCTATACTGACAAATGTTACAAGTTTGCAAGCCAGTGTTCCAAGTATTCAAGATATGTTAGTTACTGTACATGGCAATTGGGTCGAGTATAAGTGGGGACTCTGTTGAGAGTTTTAAATAGCACATAGGTACATTAGAAAATTATATTTTGCAGCTCCACAATGCATTGAATAAGAATACGTATAAGCCACCACGAAGGAAAGGAAAAAAATGAGGAAGAAGACGTTAATAAAAATAATACATATTTTTTTGTTTTACTTGCAGTAATGGGCTAAACTTTTAAATCCTTTAACTTTGCTCCACGTTTTCCATCTGCAATGTAGCATGCTTGCAAGCAATCGTTTTACTTGAAAAATAGTTTGTTACTTAATATAATAAAAGGTGTGAGTGTGTGTGTAATTAAGTAACATCNGAGAAATTTATAAAAGTGTAAGGCAGCCTTTTATAATATGGTTAAATACAACAATTTAAAAGAATTGTTTTTTTTAATTACTGTGCTTTGTTTTTATGTCTAAAATTCAGATGAAATTTCAGACTGCCACACTAAAGTCCTACCTCACAGACTGATTATGACAACTTTGAAATATTTGTGATTAATTTTTGAATTCATAATTTACTTTTGTTTTTGATGATGTTTTGTAGGGGGATGATGAGTACTGCTGACAGGTGGAAGTCGTTCTGGTGAGTGGACGTGAAGTCATGTGACACCNGTTTTGTAGGGGGATGATGAGTACTGCTGACAGGTGGAAGTCGTTCTGGTGAGTGGACGTGAAGTCATGTGACACCTCTAGAGTCGCAGCACACGCCACTCTTGGAGATCGCTACAGACGTTCCAAACAGCAGGTAACGTGGCAGACGAGGAGCTAACACGACGACCTTGCACATCAGTCGCTGTGGATGAAGCTGTTCCGGCGAAGCTGCATTCAAGCCTCAACAAGTCAACCCGTCGAAAAAGTCTTGAACTGGGCGTCCCTCGAACAACTGACAAGAGCATATTGAAGAAGCACAAGTTTCTCCCTTAGAAGTTGCCATTACCGCACCATCTGATAGAAGACGATCCAGACTGTCGACTTGAAACGTGCGAGTGGTTTCTGGCAGAAATGGAAGGGGATGAAGAATATTTAAGGGCAAGGATGTGTTTCCCAATGTAGCTTATTTTTATGTGAATGTCGAAGTAAACCGACATAATAAACGCAACTGGTCTAAACGTAATACGCATTGGTTTACTGACAACAAGGAACAACGCACTGACCACATCAGGGTTTGATGTGGTCAGTGCGAAAACTGTTTCAAGCTCTTCAATTATGGCGGGCAGGCACTCCAGTGGTTGGATGAGAATTTCAATAAATGCATTAGCCGTAGATTACACATGAAATGGACTCTCTGATAAGCAAATTAGAGTTGTGACTCATGTTCTCAGTAATAGTATTATTAATAACGTTGGTAAGCAAATTTTTCTACGTTTTTCTCGCTCATGATTGAGATAGACTTTAAAGTCTATCGAGCTGAGCAGTGACTCAATTTCCAGCTGAATTTATGATTTTTTATTGTCCACCTGCGATTTTTGCCAATGATAAGAAGCGATTATCTAATTTAGAAGATTTTTTAGATTTATGAGACATTTCTTGGGTCTGTTTACCACAGACAAGACTTTTGTAGGTGAGGCCTTTTGTTGTGATCTCACAGTATGCGCAGTATTAAAAAGATTTCAAGTTGCAGAAAATTTGAAAACAAATAATAATAATTGAATTTTCCAGGTTACGGACAGATAGATGCATAAAGAGTCCATACGATACAAATATGTTCAATGATTGCGATTGGGGTAAGACATTAAAGGATGGAGTTATTATTGCGGACATACGCCATTGCAGAACTATGCTGTTGCACATACCAAGTGATGTAATGGAAATAGAAACCAAAGTGGTGTACCTCTGTAGTTCAGCGGATAACAACAATCCTCCGACGCCACAAAACCAAAATAGTGTCACGAGTGCTTCCAGGAAAGTAAATGTATTCTGACAAGGTACTGGATGCTATCCTAATACACCTTGATCGAGAAGTGTCGACGACAATCTACACACTACATACTACACACTACATACTACACACTACATAGGAAGTAACTGCAGCTTATACGTCTTCTATACTGTCAAATGTTACAAGTTTGCTAGCCAGTGTTCCAAGTATTCAAGATATGTTAGTTACTGTACATGGCAATTGGGTCGAGTATAAGTGGTGACTCTGTTGAGAGTTTTAAATACCACATAGGTACATTAGAAAATTATATTTTGCAGCTCCACAATGCTGTGAATAAGAATACGTATAAGCCACCACGAAGGAAAGGAAAAAAATGAGGAAGAAGACGTTAATAAAAATAATACATATTTTTTTGTTTTACTTGCAGTAATGAGCTAAACTTTTAAATCCTTTAACTTTGCTCCACGTTTTCCATCTGCAATGTAGCATGCTTGCAAGCAATCGTTTTACTTGAAAAATAGTTTGTTACTTAATATAATAAAAGGTGTGAGTGTGTGTGTAATTAAGTAACATCACAAATTTTTCTGAGCATCACTAATTTTGTCTCTACTAACAAATTAATACATTATATATTTGATTGGATTTGTAAAAATTCGACCCATTGATGATACCAGAAAACTATTTTATAGAAAGTGATTCACCAATTTGTATACCTGATAGAGTTTCAACAGTAGAAAATGCTATAGGTACATAAACGTAAATAGCCAGCAGCCGACCAGAACAGGTTCCGTTGGCCTGTGTGAAGAGTCATAACATCAGCTGAGCTGAAGAGCTCAATGCCATCAAAACTATAAAATATGTTTCTGACATTGTTATTATTCCTGCAGATAACTTCTGCGCCTAGGTCGTGTTGAACTAAAGAGATTACGACCGTATAATCGATGACCTAATTACTTCATAGAAGTGTATACATTTGGACAAAGACCCAACAGCCAACACTAGACTAAAATTGTGCTAGACCTTGAAAAATCATCACAATTACTTTGCAGGAATTTCGTTTATTTGTTGGCGAGTATTTCTATTACAGGAAATTACTAAATGGGCATTGAATATCGAAGCTCACTAAGATGTTATTTGGTACAAACTCTAACGTTTTGACAATTTGGATAAAATTAGTGGAATGTTTGGTTAATGTAGGTGTCTCACGTGTGAATGGTTCAACAGTTTTTCGCATGATATTAGACAAGGTTTGGCATGTAGAACCTCAAGAGGTGATAACATCACGTTTATTCATTTAAGAAAACTCGTAATGTTAGGTGGCTTTCTGCAGTAAGTGCTCTCCTCATTTGTTTCTGCTTTGGCAACGCAGCTCTGCAACGGTGTATTTCCACAATAATAATTTTTCATCTAATTGCTATCCCCCATTGCAGGATATATTGAAAAAATATATTCGTGTGTTCTCGTACACAAAAATATGTTGCGTAAATTAGTTGGCCATATCTAAATAATCATGTTACTTTACCAAATTAAAGTTAAATNAGAGGTGATAACATCACGTTTATTCATTTAAGAAAACTCGTAATGTTAGGTGGCTTTCTGCAGTAAGTGCTCTCCCAATTTGTTTCTGCTTTGGCAACGCAGCTCTGCAACGGTGTATTTCCACAATAATAATTTTTCATCTAATTGCTATCCCCCATTGCAGGATATATTGAAAAAATATATTCGTGTGTTCATGTACACAAAAATATGTTGCGTAAATTAGTTGGCCATATCTAAATAATCATGTTACTTTACCAAATGAAAGTTAAATNGTACACAAAAATATGTTGCGTAAATTAGTTGGCCATATCTAAATAATCATGTTACTTTACCAAATGAAAGTTAAATTATTTTTCGACAGACGTCTTAATAAAAATTACGATAATTTATTAGGCTACCTAATTATGGCCAACCAATCATAGCAATTCACTATCTACCCTTATTCTCAGACTTTTGAAAACTGTTTAATTAATATCAACAGGGTCTGTATAAATCCATACCGAAGATTATACATTTCTGGTCCTATAGTTGAGAGCAGTTAGAATTATATCATTACAGGGTATGTTATCTCATATTTGGCTTTAAGGGCGTAAAGTTCAGAGATGTAAAAAACCCAGAGGCATTTACAACAAGACCGGATATGATATGTTCGCAAAGATGATACTATTGTGGCTGTCAAATTAGGAGCCGTTGAAATTGTGCAATAACAGGAAATGTATCATCTATGGTTAAGATTTAGGAATGTAATCCCAAGATGTAACATTTCCAACTTACCTTTAACCATACCAGGAATGATATATTCACAATGATGATACAATTTCTCCTTTTCAGTTAGGAGCACTGAGCGAGGCGGTGAAGTGGTTTGCAACTTGGTCTGTCCATCCTTATATCGGTTTTCCATCGTTTTCCGAATTCACTCCTATAGAATGCTAGGATGGTTACTTAATACAGGTCACAACAAATCCCTACCGAGTTCCTGTTTCTCTGAGAAACTGGGTTCGTCTCTAGTAACATCGCTNTTAATACAGGTCACAACAAATCCCTACCGAGTTCCTGTTTCTCTGAGAAACTGGGTTCGTCTCTAGTAACATCGCTGTCCATGAGACGTAAACTCCAACCAACCTTGTTAGAAGCAGTCGGAACTCTATCGTAACAGGGGATGATACATCTCCGAGATGGCATAGTTTCACGTCTCCGATATTGGAAGGATAGTGTGATACACTATCTAGCTGGCCGGTTACTAGAGACGAGGGAGGAAGGAATTCTTCAGAAACGTGGCCTTCAACACAGCAACACACATCACTAGTTACGCCCGACAAGAGTGTAGTGCAACAACGTGTACTGCTTTGAGCCCACAGGNTTAATACAGGTCACAACAAATCCCTACCGAGTTCCTGTTTCTCTGAGAAACTGGGTTCGTCTCTAGTAACATCGCGGTCCATGAGACGTAAACTCCAACCAACCTTGTTAGAAGCAGTCGGAACTCTATCGTAACAGGGGATGATACATCTCCGAGATGGCATAGTTTCACGTCTCCGATATTGGAAGGATAGTGTGATACACTATCTAGCTGGCAGGTTACTAGAGACGAGGGAGGAAGGAATTCTTCAGAAACGTGACCTTGAACACAGCAACACACATCACTAGTTACGCCCGACAAGAGTGTAGTGCAACAACGTGTACTGCTTTGAGCCCACAGGTGGGACTCCCTCGCGACACAGCCACGCCTCGTTATGTTCCGTGGACTTTCCCCGACCAACAGTGAGCTGAGGGATGAGCACAGTATCGCCCCCTCCCGCACTGGGAACCACTTTGCCGTCCCTTCTGGGAAGGTGTTCGAAGTCCGCTCCAGTGGGCTGGAAAACCATGAGGGAGGGCTCGGCTCCAGCCGCTAGTTCCAGCAGCGGCCACCAGAGTCGCCAGGGCACGTCACTTCACAGCAGAGACGTCTGTGCGGCGGCGTGTACCCTGGCTTCTCACGTGGCTGTGACGTGGAAGAAAAGAGTTTTTTTAATGACTTAAGGCATTTAGAGAAAATACAAAAAAAAGTTACTCAAATATCATTTCTTATTTAATTTCAAACCACGCTTAGCATAATTTATTATACAAAAATTCATAGACTAATACATATAATTTCCTAATTTTACATAAATCTCGAAAAAGATTGCAAAAAAAAACCCTATTCGCATAGTTCTAAAGATTTATTTAAGTAAATCATTGTATGTTATTTTAATGTAAATGAATAATTTCTTTACATAAACTACTATTATTATTTGTACATCACTATAGCAGTACAATTGTGGTTTTCGTATATTATTTCTAAAATATTGTCCCTTAAAATGTTATGCTAGAAATAGTACTTTCAAGTTATGCATACACGTAAAACCATATTTCGTAAACAAATATAATAATGAATCTTGCAGTGACCAGTAGCTCTACCATGAATCCAAAACTTACATGGTTCTTAAAATAAAATTTAAATATTCATTACAGTATCACAATATTTTTACTCATTACAAATTATGTTAACCTAATCGTAACAAATTCTGCTTATTAAACGCAGTACGTGTTAACATAAATTATATGTCCGTTTAGGTAATGAACACTTGGCCGAAGATCAATTTGTGAAAAAAATAATAAATAGAGAACATTGTGATGTATAGCAACGTTTCTTAGAGTCACTCTTTGTTAGATATACGCCATACTAAATGAGGATAAAACTACAGAGAAAAAGTTTACAGCAGAATGCCAGGTTGTAAAAAATGCGAAGTTAATTTTCAATTTTCTTCAATTCAATTTCATTCAAAAAGGTTTAGTTGTATGACTGATACTTTCAGCTAAACTAAATTAAGAAAAGTTATGTCTAACATGGCATATAATAGGATTTTTTTCACTTTTTACACTGCTGTACAGATACACATTTCTGTTACGGATATACAGGCCTACAAAATATAAGTTGTTAATGAATATGTTGTCCGCTCCACTCCAAGTGGCACTGGGCCTTGGCTCGTGTGATGGGAGTCTTCCTGCAGGGTTACGACCATTAAGATATTCCAGCGCAGAGTCCGGTCACTAGCCTCTGTACCTGTGCTGCGACGGAATTATATCACACTCGATGGCACAACTGTTTCATGACTGGTTTGTACAGTACACTTCAGAGCTCGCTAGTCCCTGTTAATTGATCTTGCGTCTAAAAGGGAGATACTTGGGTTCAGTTGACAGTGTATTCGCTGGCAGTGAACCAAGTCAGCTATAACTGCCAAATCTTTGCGATTGATTTTCTGACTATATTGTGCCCTTATAATTATGCCCCTTACGAACATGCATATATCTAACCATTCACTCTTATAAAAGCAGAGACAGGTATTTTGTTCAAGCATTTTTTTTTCTTATATAGTGTCTTATAGTGCAAGTTGTTTATTTTATACATACACATGAAACGATTTTACACTAGCGAGAAGATAGAATTTATTTATATAAATCCCAATGTGCAATTAGTTCATTGTTACACTTTTTATTGTGTGCCATAAATATGCAAAACATTTCATATAAATATAACGTTACTCTCCACCTCTCACCATTTACTCACCATAGCTCTGCAAACTTCACCATCTACCCATGCCACCAACGAACCACGTGTTTCTCCAGCCAATTAACCTTTCACTCTTATTATCTCGAACCCCTCCCTATTCGCCTTCCTCATCAACCCACAATACGATTCTCCAACGTCTAACTGTCTGACCCCCAACCCTCCCTCCCCTTCCCAATGACTTCTGTACCCACCCTGTCACTCCAGCTAGTTTCTTCCACTCCATTTAATCAATATAGTTCGAATGATTAGTCGATTATCCTACAGACACCCCTATCAGTTGCCATGCCTTGCCCTATTACTCGCTAAATTTGGCTCCCGTCCTCCAACTACCCACATGATTCGGACTGCCCCCCCCCTTTTAAATACTCTTCAAACTACAATCAATTTAGCCATCTACAATTAATTACTCAATATAGTTCCACCCAATTTATCCCACAAGTATATTTAATTGGCTATTTCATCGGCGGCAACACCATATCACAATTATTTGTGATTGGCTCAGATCATAACAAAGGACCATATAATCCAAATGAACATACCAGCTCACCAGACCGGCCAAGCGTACCGGCAAAACACTCTCCATCGACAGACGGCACTCAAGACTGACTTCACTCAAGACTGACTCCACCCAGAGTGGCTCCTGAAGTGAACATATACTGCAAAACTAACTAGAATAATGGACAAGACCATCCATACGCACATTCAGACGATGACGATAAATCTCAAAAAAAGTTGCTTAATACGAATTTCGTTGCGAACTTCTTGGCGTCAAAGTTTCGCAAAATGTCGTCGCAAAACACAGCAAAATCTTCTTAAATCTACCAAATTCTTCGCAAAATATCTCACTCAAAGCTAACTACACTGGAGAGCAAAAAAACTGGTATAGGCGTGCGTATACTAATAGCAGAGGTATGGAACCAATCAGAGTAACGCGATGTGGTCAGCAGCGCCTATGTAAGAAAACAGCGTCTGGCAAAGTTGCTAGATCGGTTACTGCTACTACAATGGCAAGTCATCGATATTGAAGTGAGTTTGAACATGGTGTTATAGTCGGCGCACGAGAGATGGGACATAGCATCTCCGAGGTAGCGATAACATTTAGAATTTCGCGTACTACCACTTCACGAGTGTACCGTGAATATTTGGAATCCGGTAAAACATCAAATCTTCGACATCACTGAGGCCGAAAAAAGGACGTAAACGAACGGGACAAACGATGACTAACGAGAATCATTAAACGTGACAAGCTTGCAACCCTTTCTCAAATTGGCGCAGATTTCAATACTGGGGCATCAACAAGTGCCAGCGTGCGAACTATTAAATGGACCATCTTTTATATGGGCTTTCGGAGCCGAAGGTCCACTCGTGTACGGTTGTTGACTGCACGACACAAAGCTTTAGGCATCGCCTGACACACCAACACCGCCATTGGACTGTTGATAACTGGAAACACGTTGCCTGGTCTGATGAGTCTCGTGTCCAATTGTATCGGGCGGATGGATGTGTATGAATATGGAGACATCCTCATGAATTCATGGACCCTACATGTCAACAGGGGACTGTTCAAGCTGGTGGAGGCTCTGTCATGATATGAGGCGTGTGCAGTTGGCGTGAAATGGGGCCCCTGATACATCTTGATACGTCTCTGACAGGTGACCGATACGAAGCATCCTGTCAGATCACCTGCACCCATTCATATCCATTGTGCATTCCGACGGACGTGGACAATTCCAGCGGGCCAATGCGACACCCCACACATCGAGAGTTGCTACCGAGTGGCTCCAGGAACACTCTTCTGACTTAAGACTCTTCCATTGGCCACCTAATTCACCAGACATGAACATTATTGAGCATATCTGGGATGCCTTGAAACGTACTGTTCAGAAGAGATCTCCACCGCCTCGTATTTATATGGATTTGTGGACTGCCCTGCAGGATTCATGGTGTGAATTGCCTCCTGCATAACTTCAGACATTAGTCGAGTCCATGCGACGTCGTCTTGCGGCACTTCTGCATGCTCGTGGGGGCCCTACACGATATTAGGTAGGTAGACCCGTTTTTTTGGTTCTTCAGTTTATATCAAAGAGCCACGAACCATTCGATATGACCATGCCATCCAACCATACGAATGGACTGTAAGAACAATTCTTAAAGACTAATAATACGAGCCCACCATAACAGCCGACCACATGAACGAGTTATACCAAAACACCATATGAACCAGTCATGCTAGACAACCATACGAACCAATCATACTAGACAACCAGGATAATTAACCATAGAAGCCGATCATACAAGCTTACAAAATTGGCTAAAAATTGGGAATCAACCTTGCCAGCCAACCAAACCACCAGACCATACGAGCAACCCATTCAAACGATTATTCCATCCAACAACTCAAATCACCACCAAGATCAGCCAACCATAACAACTGATAATGCCTACCAGTAGACTGGCCATACAGCCTGAAAATAACAAGCAGACTACATTGAAGGACTGTACCAGTCGACCAGGTCCGCCAACCAACAAACCAGATCAGCCAACAATTCTTACCAAACATACTTGCCAAAGACTGACTGCACCCATCCAAGACTAGTACCTGCCTTGGCCAGCGCCTGCCTAACTTAAATAATAGACAAGGCCATCCAGCAAGAACCGTGATCCATACCATCCATGTATATATGTATATAACAGACGATGATGACCAACCTCGAAACAAGTTGACTAATACGAATCTGGTTGTTAACCTCTTCACAAAAATCTTCACAAAACTTTTCAAAAAGATATCCAAATAGTTGCAGATCTTAGAAAAATCTTTGCAAACCGATGCAAAATATTTGTTTAATCTTTGCGAATGTATGCGAAAACATTGCAAATCATTTCACTAGCACCACTCCATACCAAATGGCTATACCAGCCGACCAGGTCAACCAACTAGACCAGCCAACCAAACCGACCAACCATATTGGCAAAAAGACTGATTCCACTCAAGACTCACTCCACCATAAGACTGAATCATCTCAATACTGACTCATCCCAAAACTCCATCCAATACTTACACCACCCAATACTGACTCAGCCCAATACAAACAACCCAAGAATGACTCAACCCAATAATGACTTCACCCAAGAATAAACCACCCAAGAATGACTCCACCCAAGACTGACTCCTAAAAATGATTAATCCCAAAAATTATTCCTCACAAAAATGACTCCACCCAAGATTTATTCGTCCGAAGATTGATTCCACCCAAAACTGAATCCACCATATATTGACCCTATACTCAAGACTGGCTCTTGGTAAGACCAACTCTTACCAAAACCAAACTGACAAGAACAATGGTAAAGGCCAACCAGCAAGGACAATTTACCATACCAGTCATCTAAAAAAAAACAAATTACGATTAAACTGGAAATAAGTCGAGTAATACGAATCTCATTGCTAACATCTTCGAACAAAACCTTCGTAAATATTCGCAAAACTTTGCATATATTCGTCAATCTTTGCAAACCATCGAAAAAAATTTCGCAAGAGATCTCATCCACAGCTGACGATACGAAAGGGCCATACCAGCGAAGCATACCGACCAACCATTAAAGTGAAATGTTCCTGGCTAGTCAAATTAACATTTCAGTTTAAGTTGATGCAATAGTTTATTATTTTTTAAAGTAATATTACCGCTAAGATTCTGTACTGAATTTTTGGTCCGAGTGTACAACGATTTCCCCTCAGGGCACCTTTGGTGATGTTGGAAAGATGGTTGAGGGGGGTGGGGTTGTGCGTGGGGGTGTTAAGGGGGTCAAAATTTTGAAAACATATAAGCAATATGTGTTGGGTATCATACTGAAGGTCAAATTCATCTGTTTTTCAATATAATATTTGTTTCCAGAAACACACATTTTGGTGTACTAGGGGGATAAAAAAAGGGGGTAGAATTGACAAAGAATCCCAAAATTATGTGTTGGGTATGAAATGAATGGTAAAATTCGCCCAATCTTCAACATGAAAATTTTTCTTAACACTAACTTAAGGGTGGTTAGGGGCCTTAAAAAAGGGTAACATTTTTTAATTCTGTTTGTTTGTAGTGAATAATGTTTAATGGTATAAGCATAAAATCACAAAAAATGACTATAGAAATTAATTATGCTGGAAGTGACTGAATTAGGACAGCACCATCAATATAGAATGTTCCATACATATTAGGTTCTACTAACTCTTCATCAACTGTATGTGTAGAGGTTTCACTAGCTTCAATAATACATGAAAACATATGTGACTTACAAAGGAGTTTATAGATCAGAAGAAGGTAGTGCAGATAGAAATAATGATTCGTGGCGAAATTAGTTTTTTTTTTTTTTTTTTTTTTTTTTTAAATTTNGGCTATAAAGTAAAATAAATGCTCGTCCAAAAAATACTGCATGTTGCTTTAAGTGGTGAATTTCCTTAGGTACTGCTGCGGTCGTGGTTTTAGTTTTGTTCTTGTTGAAAACCGCAATGTTAATATGTTTTATCGGTGCTGTAAAAGTATTTTATTTCAGCAGAGGACATCTCTTTGCAAGTTGTCATACTTTTTTTGTCCTGTACATTCTAGATTATTAACAGACGATGATGAGTACTTATTGATGAATATTTTGTTGTCTAATGTTACAAAGTCTGTACTGCTTACTTCAAAGGGAATTCCTTGGCTTAGCAGAACATCTAACAGGTCTGTGACATGTCTCTGAAAGTGAATTTGAGATGCAAATCTTTCCTCATGATTTGGTCCCTCTTCACTCTCAGCATCAAAATATGCATTTGTAAATTGTGCTATTACACAGCTAACTACTGGTCCAGTTGCGATCCAGCGCTCCAATGATGCAGTGATGCATGTGACTCTGTGAGTCTAATCGCAAGACAAACTGATTTTACTCTTTAATTGGCTTGCTCATGTGAATGATCAATTGGTTTCGATGAGAAACTACAATTGTTTCTTGTTAATACCCAATGGCCTGGTTAAAACTCTTCTAGGATCATTTCAGGTAGTATTTGTAGGTCTCTAATAAAGACAGGTACCCAACGAGAATTATTATTGTGATCCATTGCAAAGAATAGAGCGACAAGGTTTTGGAGGGTATCAACCATGTGTATGATATTTCGCTCTCGATGTATCTGTATGAACATGAATATTATTTGCTCGTACTTGTGTAGATGCATCCAGAATTGCACTGTCGTATGGTCTTTGGAAAAAAGAGAGATCCAGTCTTGAAACGACATTTCCACTCCACGTTTGTCATATGCTTTTCTAAGAAGTTTATCAAGTACCGCAACAGTAACTTAGTGAGCATAATGTGTTATCATTGGATCATCTGCTTTTTGAAATGAATTGGCTGCTGCAAATGTTTTTGTTACGCCTGCTTCTATTAGGACTTCTGGCCATCCAGATTCAAGTAACAGATCTCCAATGTTTGCTCACAAAGTCATTTCAATGTGCAGCCCTCCCAACATCCCCAAAAATTTGCCCTTCCTTAATATTTTGGGGTAGTTCCATTGAATCTTCTTCGTAATGCATTAAAGTGGTTGATCTAGTTATAATACTGGATATTGCGTATGGTTGAGATACTCTGTGGTTTATTTTGTTAGTTACATTCCATGTCAGGTCATTCCTGGGAAGGCTGCTTTATCATAACAAAGTGTAAGGAGAGCTTCAAGACGTTTGTATGGTTAACTTACTTCATGGTATGATGACCACACGATCAGAGAGACACAGTGTGTGTTTTTGATTTGGTATTAATGCTCTCATGTACCTCAAACATCCATTTCTGCTTGAGCCATTATTCATCATGGTATGAGCTCATTACCAGTGAATGCATATCTTGTACTGGGGGTTTGAGTGACAGTATTTCTGGTCACAAGTGGGACAACTAAATATAAGATAGGCGGAATGGAACTTGTAGTAAATGACTCTTGAACTTTGTAGTCCAATAGCTTGATGATGCATTCCAGGTTTATCAGAAGATGGAAGCTGAAAAATGGAAATTCCTGTTCCATGAAACACTGTATTGGTGGTTCTGGTTGTAGGATTATGATCCAAGTTATCGGGAGCTGCCACTGTGAAAATACTCTTGTTGAATGATAATCTCACATTCAGAACCACCAATACATTATTTCATGGAACAGGAATTTCAATGTTTTAATTTCCAGATTATGATAAACCTGGATTGTGTCAACAAGCTATTGGACTACAGAGTTGAAGAGTCATTGTTAATAAGTTCCATTCTACCTTGCTTGCCGCTGTGATGACATTTTGGCTCTTGCATAGAGAAGCCTTGAATCGCCTTTTCTTATTTAAAGACTCTCTATGGACTTTATACATTTTTTTTTTGGAAATTTGGGAAAAAGGTGATATAGGTGCACAATCATAAATTCTGAAGTGTCTTCTGGTATAAAACGTGTAATTTTGTTGGTAACATGGCCGCCCTAGGCCGCCAGCCGGGACCTTCGTCAGTGACGACAACCAAGATGGCGGACAGCTCCGAGCTTCGATACCTGATGACTNAGGCCGCCAGCCGGGACCTTCGTCAGTGACGACAACCAAGATGGCGGACAGCTCCGAGCTTCGATACCTGATGACTGTCCCAAAGTCGCAATTTATATGCTACTGATACAGCTTTGAGCAACGCATGTGTGATCAGTAGTACCGCCCTGACGAGCAGGCACATTACTTTAACTTTCTGTGCACGTACGCTGGATTCCAGGCGAGCAGAGATTGTTAAGCAGGAAAGATGAAGAATTCTCACTGGGAAAAGATTGCCTCTGTGGAGACATATGCATGTCCTTACCGGTTCTATTAAGAAAACACTTAGAGCATCCGAACTGCAGATCATATATTATAACATGCTGAACGACACATGGATGTGCCCAGACTGTGGTGTTCATTCACTCATGTTCAGTGTTGAATGGTCACCACACAGCATGCACCATTGCACGCTTGTAGCGCATGGAAGCAGGCTGCTTGTACTGGGACCTGCTGAATCTCATTACACAAATAGCCAAGTTGAGTTGACTGGCCACAGTGGGCACAGCACGGCTGCCACGGGGAAGGCAGAGTTTGTAACCAGATAGTGGTGGGGCAGACTCTCCTCCCCTGCGCTTGGCGCGCTAAAGCAGCGACGCAGTAATCCCTGGGTCGTGTACGGCATTAGCGGTCTGCGTTTGGAAGTTGGCCCCGGACGCTGTGGCCGGGCGGAATAGCAGGGCGAGGAGCACCACTAGATATCTCACAAAGGGCCTGGCCGCCGCTAAGCTGCTCGGCCATGCTAACACGGACCTCGGGGTCGATACCGCGACCTCCCAGCGCAATAACACTCCATGTCGCCGGCACCTCATCACGCTCCTGGGAGTTGCGCGCTAATGAATCTGGCGTGAGGAATCCACCCTCCACACANATGTCGCCGGCACCTCATCACGCTCCTGGGAGTTGCGCGCTAATGAATCTGGCGTGAGGAATCCACCCTCCACACATGTGAGGTAGGACTAGACACTACGCACCGCATACTGTATCTGCAGCCTGAGCGACTGTTAGACAACCACACTGTCACACACTATCTACTGGAGAAGCAGTATTAAGTATAGCACAACGAAGGTAGTAAGTTTTATAAGTAAAAATCATCTATGTAGTATTTGAGAAAAAAGGAAACGATAGTGATGCACTCTCATCGACAGTAGTGAAATGGCTTTGAATACATGAATAGGTACGATGGATAAGTGGTCAACACTGACAATTTTTTTTTATTCTTTATACAATGCGGCAAGTTCTAATGAGCTGAAGTATATCCCAGCTTTCGTACTCTGCCTGATAGCTTCCAGGAATCGTCAGTGACGTCACCGTCCTTCGGACGTTGTTCAAGCTCGCTCATATCTTACGCAGTACACCGCAGCATGCTGTCTATCCCACACTTACAATTAGAGTCGCACTATTGCGACGTAAATATGCTTTAATTATGTGGTAAATTCACTTCCGTGATAGTCTAGGTATCATTAGAAATATAATGCAATGAAATACATTTTGACACATTTATGAGTTATTTCTTAAATTTCAGGTGTTTGAAAGTTATATTAACAAATATCTTAATGTTTCTCTGAAGCAATGCCTGGCCTGCGTGACTATCGAAGTACAGACCTCAGAGACAGAACCAGGTGATAAACTGGCAGTAATTTGGAAAATGGCTACCTGGAAGAACATTTACCAGTACAAGAAATAAAGCAGACAATTAATTTCCTCGGGACAGGTCTATAGGCGCCGACACCCAGGAAACGCCAGTGGGGTTAACCCCATCTCCCTAGCCCACACCAACCACAGAAAGTTTAAGCTGTGCTTTTAGAAGGGCGTAATATATAAAACAATCGAACATTGCATGCTCTAAATAGTAAGATACAAATGTAAATATAAGATAATGAGTTTATTAAAAACAGGAAAGGGAAATAGATAGTGCAAATTTAAAGCGAAAGGCGCATTATTCTGTGTGAAAGGCGGGGCCAACAAACAAGCGTTTCGATTGGCTGCAGGCTCGCGAAGGCGGGAGTCGTGGGCAAACGCACTCTGGGTTCGACGCCGAGATGAGGTGCTGCCTCTCTCGTGTCTAGCCACGATATACACTGAAGAGCCAAAAAAAAAAAAAACTGGTATAGGCGTGCGTATGCAAATAACAGAGTTATGGAACCAATCAGAGTAACGCGATGCGGTCGGCAGCTAAATCGGTTACCGCTACTACAATGGCAGGTTATCAAGAATTGAGTGAGTTTGAACGTGGTGTTATAATCGGCGCACGAGAGATGGGACATAGCATCTCCGAGGTAGCGATAACATTTGGATGTTCGCGTACGACCATTTCACGAGTGTACCGTGAATATCGGGAATCCTGTAAATCATCATATCTTCGACATCGCTGTGGCCGGAAAAAGGTCGTGAAATAACGGGACAAACGACGACTGACGAGAATCATTTAACGTGACAGACGTGCAACCCTTTATAAAATTGGCGCAGATTGGATTTGAGGACTACCATGCAGTATTCATGGTGTTAACTGTCTCCTGCATACTTTCAGATATTAGTCGAGTCCATTCCACGTCGTCTTGTGGCACTTCTGCGTGCTCGGGGGGCCCTACACGATATTAGGCAAGTGTACCAGTTTGTTTGGCTCTTCAGTGTATTAGTCTTGTGTACTGACGATACAGGAGTCGCGAGAGTACGAGTAGGACGCCGAGAGTAAACGCTCTCAGCTATCCAAACTAATCGCGAGCGAGCGCGAGTCACTTAAGCGAATCGCAAAAGTATAAGACGTGTTTCGGGGAAGTAACACCAAAAGGACATCAATTGTATATAAAAATTATTTCCCTGAAATAAATATGTCTGGATTGTTCGTAGCACAAACTTAAATCAGAGATATTTAAATAATCGCCAATGTCTCGGCAGATACAGAGAACTTGGTGAGGTACGTTGTTCTCGGTACAGTGAGCACTTTTGAAAGCCCTGCTAAGTATGTACTTGTATGCACATTTATTCTAATTACGCCATATGTAAAAGAGACATTGCTATGTGCGTGGTCACATTATTCATGCGGAGGTCAAGTAAAACTGTGCAGTTGTTAGGAAAGTGCATGCATTACAATTTTGCTAATTCATACACCTCTATGCATTAAATATATAGAACTATAGAAAGTAAAAACAATGATATCAGTTTTCTCAAATTATTTTCTTATACTTTTAATTCAGCGTTTAGAGATGGAACAAATTTCTCTCCGCTGTTAACCATTTTAGAGGGTGCATGCTAGTCAGTGTGCCCGGGAAAATATATTCACGTAGGGAAAGTAACATTTTTCTAAGGTTGATTTCAAAAGTGCTCTTCTGGTCATGAACAACATTTACCTAATTTATTTACAGTATCGAGTACACAAACATATATACAAACTCTGCTTTGATATTATACTGTAAAAAGATGCTAGTAAAAATTCTTAAACTGTAATTGAAATATTTAACATATACATCGTAACGGGAATTTACCAACATAGACTGCAAATATATGAATTCTACTTTACACAGTTGATAGCTTCACTACGTATTTTACGGGGGGCCGCGGTGGTGTAGTGGTCAGAATACTCGACTCCCAACTAGGCGAACCGGTTTCTATTCCAGGTTGGGTCGCTCCCGGGTTTTTACATGTGAGGATCCTGCCGGGCGATGCCGCTGGTCGGCAGGTATTCTCGAGGGTCTCCTGTTTCCCCCACCCATGCATTCCGGTATTTACCATACTCTCCTCGCTTCACCTTCATCGCCTCTCAATACCTCGATATAAACAGCCACCCACATCTCTCAGTTCCACTACGTATTTGACTATTCGTGAACATACACTAACCATAAATGTGTGAGAAAAACTTTACCACACGCGCTTTCCCACTATACGCTTTCCTACTATACGCTTTCNATGTCGCCGGCACCTCATCACGCTCCTGGGAGTTGCGCGCTAATGAATCTGGCGTGAGGAATCCACCCTCCACACGTGTGAGGTAGGACTAGACACTACGCACCGCATACTGTATCTGCAGCCTGGGCGACTGTTAGACAACCACACTGTCACACACTATCTACTGGAGAAGCAGTATTAAGTATAGCACAACGAAGGTAGTAAGTTTTCAAAGTAAAAATCATATATGTAGTATTTGTGAAAAAATGAAACGATAGTGATGCACTCTCATCGACAGTGGTGAAATAGCTTTGAATACATGAATAGGTACGATGGATAAGTGGTTAACACTGACAATTTTTTTTTATTCTTTATATAATGCGGCAAGTTCTAATCAGCTGAAGTATATCCCAGCTTTCGTACTCTGTCTGATAGCTTCCAGGAATCGTCAGTGACGTCACCGTCCTTCGGACGTTGTTCAAGCTCGCTCATATCTTACGCAGTACACCGCAGCATGCTGTCTATCCCACACTTACAATTAGAGTCGCACACAGCGACGTAAATATGCTTTAATTATGTGGTAAATTAACTTCCGTGATAGTCTAGGTATCATTAGAAATATCATGCAATGTAATACATTTTGACACATTTATGAGTTATTTCTTAAATTTCAGGTGTTTGAAAGTTATATTAACAAATATCTTAATGTTTCTCTGAAGCGATGCCTGGCCTGTGTGACTATCGGAGTACAGACCTCCGAGACACAACCAGTAGATAAACTGGCAGTAAATTGGAAAATGGCTACCTGGAAGAAAGTTTACCAGTACAAGAAATCAAGCGGAGAATTCATTTCCTTGGGACAGGTCTGAAGGCCCCGACATCCAGGAAACGCCAGTGGGGTTAACCACATCTCCCAACCCCACACAAACCACAGAGTGTTAAAGCTGTGCCTTTAGAGGGGCGTAATATATAAAATAATTAAACAATGCATGCTCTAAATATTAAGATACAAAAGTAACTATGAGATTATGAGTGTATTAAAAACAGGATAGGGAAGAAGATAGTGCCATTTTCCAGCGAAAGGCGCATTATTCTGTATGAAAGGCGGGGCCTACAAACAATCGTTTCGATTGGCTGCAGGCTTGTGAAGGTGGGATTCATGGGGAGACGGACTCTGGGTGTTTGACGCCGAGATGAGTTGCTGCCTCTCTCGTGTCTAGCCACGATATACACTGAAGAGCAAAAAAAAACTGGTATAGGCGTGCGTATGCAAATAACAGAGTTATGGAACCAATCAGAGTAACGCGATGCGGTCGGCAGCTAAATCGGTTACTGCTACTACAATGGCAGGTTATCAAGAATTAAGTGAGTTTGAACGTAGTGTTATAGTCGGCGCACGAGAGATGGGACATAGCATCTCCGAGGTAGCGATAACATTCGGATGTTCGCGTACGACCATTTCACGAGTGTACCGTGAATATTGGGAATCCTGTAAAACATCACATCTTCGACATCGCTGCAGCCGGAAAAAGGTCGTGAAAGAACGGGACAAACGACGACTGACGAGAATCATTTAACGTGACAGACGTGCAACCCTGTCTCAAATTGGCGCAGATTGGATTTGAGGACTGCCCTGCAGTATTCATGGTGTTAATTGTCTCCTGCATACCTTCAGACATTAGTCGAGTCCATGCCACGTCGTCTTGTGGCACTTCTGCGTGCTCGGGCTACCCTACACGATATTAGGCAGGTGTACCAGTTTGTTTGGCTCTTCAGTGTATTAGTCTTGTGTACTGACGATACAGGAGTCGCGAGAGTACGAGTAGGACGCCGAGAGTAAACGCTCTCAGCGGTCCAGACTAATCGCGAGCGAGCGCGAGTCACTTAATCGAATCGCAAAATTATAAGATTTGTTTCGGGGAAGTGACACCAAAAGGACATCAATTGTATATAAACAATATTTCCCTCAACTAAATATGTCTGGATTGGTCGTAGCACAAACATAAATAAGAGATATTTAAATTATTGCCAATGTATCGGCAGATACCGAGAACTTGGTGAGGTACGTTGTTCTCGGTACAGTGAGCACTTTTGAAAGCCCTGCTAAGTATGTACTTGTATGCACATTTATTCTAATTACGCCATAAGTAAAATTGACATTGCCATGTGCGTGGTAACATTATTCATGCGGAGGTCAAGTAAAACTGTGCAGTTATTAGGAAAGTTCACGCATTACAATTTTGCTATTTCATACAGCTCTATGCATTAAATATATAGAACTATAGAAAGTAAAAACAATGATATCAGTTTTCTCAAATTATTTTCTTATACTTTTAATTCAGCGTTAAGGGATGGAACACATTTATCTCCGCTGTTAACCATTTTAGAGGGTGCATGCTAGTCAGTGTGCCCGGGAAAATATATTCACGTAGGGAAAGTAACATTTTTCTAAGGTTGATCTCAAAAGTGCTCTTCTGGTCGTGAACAACATTTACCTAATTTATTTACAGTATCGAGTACACAAACATATATACAACCTCTGCTTTGATATTATACTGTAAAAAGATGCTAGTAAAAATTCTTAAACTGTAATTGAAATATTTAACATATACATTGTAACGGGAATTTATCAACATAGACTGCAAATATATGAATTCTACTTTACACAGTTGATAGCTTCACTACGTATTTTACGGGGGGCCGCGGTGGTGTAGTGGTCAGAATACTCGACTCACAACTAGGCGAACCGGTTTCTATTCCAGGTTGGGTCGCTCCCGGGTTTTTACATGTGAGGATCCTGCCGGGCGATGCCGCTGGTCGGCAGGTATTCTCGAGGGTCTCCTGTTTCCCCCACCCTTGCATTCCGGTATTTACCATACTCTCCTCGCTTCACCTTCATCGCCTCTCAATACCTCGATATCAACAGCCACCCACATCTCTCAGTTCCACTACGTATTTGACTATTCGTGAACATACGTAAGAACACTAACCATAAATGTGTGAGAAAAACTTTACCACACGCGCTTTCCCACTATACGCTTTCCTACTATACGCTTTCCCACTGTATGCTTTCCCACTATACACTTTCCCACTATACGCTTTCCCACTATACGCTTTCCCACTATACGCTTTCCCACTATACACTTTCCCAATATACGCTTTTCCACTATATGCTTTCCCAATATACGCTTTTCCACTATATGCTTTCCCACTATACGCTTTCCCACTATACACTTTCCCAATATACGCTTTCCCACTATACGCTTTCCCACTATACGCTTTCCGACTATACATTTACACTAATGGGGAAAATTGACGAAGAATTTCTTGGAGTGTATCTATATCCATTCACTTTTAAGTTTCAATTGTGAACGCAGTTAGAAAACCAACGAAACTTAGACTTACAATGTGAAATCGCACTTTGGATGCAAGACTATCGTTTGAAGAATGCAATACGTACAGTATATTCCAGTAAAATAAACGTGATCCTTAAACAGGTTTTGAAATTACTGTCATCAACGGAATGACAAGTATTTAAAATTGTGTCGATACATAACTGTGCGTCTTTCAATAATTTTGAAGCACATATAGGCCTAAGATTAAATGTGAAATCGTAATTATAAACTATTTTATATATTTTGCGAAGTGCAACACACACTTTATAACACATAAAAAAATATTTTTTAAAACTAAAATATTTCTTACTTACAACACGAAAAGCCATGTACTTTTATATTTCTGCCTGCTTGCCAAATGTGTCAGGAGCAATGTGGAAAAGTCTAACATAAGATATTCAAGCAAATTTTTAATATACGTTTTCTATTGACATGACAATATAATGAGGTGATGTGAAAATGATTATTCTGAACCATCAGTACTACCAGCGCATTAAATATACTCAGGTTAATGGGAGCACATGTATACTCATGTTAATGGGCGTACTTAGTATACTCGTTTTAATGGGCGTACTAAGCATACTCATGTTAGTGGGCGCACTAAGTTTACTCATGTTAATGAGCTCACTAAGTATGTTCATGTTAATGGGTGCACTAAATATACTCATGTTAATGGGCGTACTAAGCATACTCATGTTAG
Organism: Clitarchus hookeri; assembly: GCA_002778355.1. Classification (NCBI taxonomy): domain Eukaryota; kingdom Metazoa; phylum Arthropoda; class Insecta; order Phasmatodea; family Phasmatidae; genus Clitarchus; species Clitarchus hookeri. Next base: position 152,419 of record NQII01003913.1, read on the forward strand.
TGGGCGCACCAAGTTTACTCATGTTAATGGGCTCACTAAGTATGCTCATGTTAATGGGTGCACTAAATATACTCATGTTAACGGGCNCTTTCCCACTATACACTTTCCCAATATACGCTTTCCCACTATATGCTTTCCCACTATACGCTTTCCCACTATACACTTTCCCAATATACGCTTTCCCACTATACACTTTCCCACTATACGCTTTCCGACTATACATTTACACTAATGGGGAAAATTTACGAAGAATTTCTTGGAGTGTAACTATATCCATACACTTTTAAGTTTCAATTGTGAACGCAGTTAGAAAACCAACGAAACTTAGACTTACAATGTGAAATCGCACTTTGGATGCAAGACTATCGTTTGAAGAATGCAATACGTACAGTATATTCCAGTAAAATAAACGTGATCCTTTAACAGGTTTTCAAATTACTGTCATCAACGGAATGACAAGTATTTAAAATTGTGTCGATACATAACTGTGCGTCTTTCAATAATTTTGAAGCACATATAGGCCTAAGATTAAATGTGAAATCGTAATTATAAACTATTTTATATATTTTGCGAAGTGCAACACACACTTTATAACACATAAAAAAATATTTTTTAAAACTAAAATATTTCTTACTTACAACACGAAAAGCCATGTACTTTTATATTTCTGCCTGCTTGCCAAATGTGTCAGGAGCAATGTGGATAAGTCTAACATAAGATATTCAAGCAAATTTTTAATATACGTTTTCTATTGACATGACAATATAATGAGGTGATGTGAAAATGATTATTCTGAACCATCAGTAATACCAGCGCATTAAATATACTCAGGTTAATGGGAGCACCATGTATACTCATGTTAATGGGCGTACTTAGTATACTCGTTTTAATGGGCGTACTAAGCATACTCATGTTAGTGGGCGCACTAAGTTTACTCATGTTAATGGGCTCACTAAGTATGTTCATATTAATGGGTGCACTAAATACACTCATGTTAATGGGCGTACTAAGCATACTCATGTTAGTGGGCGCACTAAGTTTACTCATGTTAATGGGCTCACTAAGTATGCTCATGTTAATGGGTGCACTAAATATACTCATGTTAACGGGCGTACTAAGTATACTCATGTTAATGGTTGCAGACGTAGAGCATGTAACACGAAATATATATATTTAACCGTTTCTCAAAAAAGGAATGTTCTCTATACGTTTAAAATACCTTAGTACCTACACATCGGCAGCCAGTGTACCATTTGATTGCCAAATTTCCTGAGATACATTCTGATAGTAACTAAGTTATAATGAAAATTGATTTCCAAGCGGCACTATATTTTAAAATGGCAGGCAAAAATCTACTAGTAATAGTATTTTATGGTTGAAATAATTCCTTCCAGCGTGCCAGTTTTGGATGAAATTAGTTTTATGGTTTGGCACACTTATCTTAAATATGTAAAAGGTATCCATTCTGGAAACAACAGTTCAAATAATAACGTTCAATAAAGTTTTATGTCTTATCGTAACATTAATTTTATTCCATAGTATGTGGTTCTCTGTTGAATAATGTNAACGTTAAATAAAGTTTTATGTCTTATCGTAACATTAATTTTATTCCATAGTATGTGGTTCTCTGTTGAATAATGCGGGTGGTACGATTATTCAAGTTATGACATCTTACAAACTGTTTGGATTTGATCCTGATGGAGCGAACTGTCTAAATAACCACATATATTTGAACTGACTGAATTGTGCCTTATATATGACATAGCCACGAAAATAAATGATAGTTGCAATCTCGGAAATAATGGTCAACAGCCATACAATTAGAATATATTTACAAATTACNCACGAAAATAAATGATAGTTGCAATCTCGGAAATAATGGTCAACAGCCATACAATTAGAATATATTTACAAATTACTAAAGAGTATATGGATAGATTGGAGGTATTCGGTACATGGATATAAGAGTTCTTGGGACATCGCAGACACAAGAAGTTATAGACTTAAACTTGTGATTCCGTCGGAAAATAGCTTTAATTTAAAAACTGAGTATCAAACGCTAATCATTATTGTATGCGATGGAAAATTAGGAAACAAAACACTTTCCTGCCTTGAAGTTTAACATAACTGACAAGTACAACGATACACTATATATCCACGAGTTTGTAATCCTGTAAGCGACACAAAAGAAACAAACAAATCGACAACTATCACCGATGCATTTCCTAGCAATCGGAAAGAAACGGCAGTGGTCCAAAATTTAGCTGGCCAGGGCTCTCTGACATCTGTCGTAATGTCGATAAAAACTCTACTTGTCGCTCTCGACAGAACCGAAAACAGTCGACGTTGAAAAATCGACGTTGGGGTGTCGAGCTCTTCAGGTTTAGCAGACACGAATTGTAGTTAATGTTGACATGCCGCACAGTCGTGTGTCTGGGAGATGACAATTTTCTCCCGCCGATGAGTTGAAGGCTGTAAGGAGGAACGTTTCAGAAGTTATTGTAATGGAAACACAACGAAACGACTTCTCTCACAGGAACAAAAATTTCAGGAAGTCGAACTGGAAACAGTAGTACGTAATTATTTTGTAACTNGAAACGACTTCTCTCACAGGAACAAAAATTTCAGGAAGTCGAACTGGAAACAGTAGTACGTAATTATTTTGTAACATTTATCACTAATATTTATTTACGCTAACAGCCACTTTTTATAAAGTCACTTTTTGACGAGACCTCAACCAATAGCGACAGAAAGATATATACCGATTGTTTAAGATTAATCGATCACTTTTGAAACGAAACTTCAAGGGAAATCTCTATTTACAACTGCGCGTATTTTTAACGGAAAGAAAAATGGCACATGTACAAAACTTCTGGCAGCGAAAAAAATATAATTTCTTTTCCCTTAGAAATGTAATACATTTTTTAAACAGACGGTGAGAGTAAATTATCTTCTGTTTTCATAATCAGGTGACTATAAGTGAATTGTACTGTAGTAATAAGTTTTTAAATTTTTTCACGATATTTTTTTGACGCAAGTAATAAGCTTTTAAGCTATGATAATCCTAAGATTTTCATGTATCAGAATGACCAACAGAGAAAAATATTTGCAGAGCTATAAATTACGTTAAATTAGGGGTGCTCAATCTATTGTCTCTTAGCAGCGAGTACAAAATTCAGCAAAAGGAAGCTAAAACTGTAGTCTTAAAAAGCAAAAAAGTAGATAGTAATTTACGCATACATTTTTAAATATATTTTTGTTGTGTAGGCCTAGGGTAATTTGTAAATACAATTACGGTACATGTAATTTTACACAACTGTTCGTAAAAGGCCAGAACAGTACTACAAACCTTTGGGGAAAATACACGAATGTACAGAATAATAAACATATTGTTTGTTAATTTACGAATTTTGAAGTATATGTTAAAAAACACCATCTTCCTGTACTGTAATCTTAACATGTGTATTTGTACTGCCGCATTGTCGTTGTATAAACGCCCTATGTCAGTGTAGTTGTACAACTTCCATTGTGCAGTTTTACAATGACCATGCATGAGCAAACTTGTATTACATTCTGGAGTATTTGTAAGCATGCAGTTACACATACAACTGTTCGGTAATTTTAAATAGTTCTTTATAATNTATTACATTCTGGAGTATTTGTAAGCATGCAGTTACACATACAACTGTTCGGTAATTTTAAATAGTTCTTTATAATTTGCTGAAACGAGTACGCAGTATTTGTAATTTTACACTGATGTTCCTAGGAATACAAAGATAGTTTGTTGAACACTTGTGTTATGGCGGTAGGACTTGCAACCTCATTTGTGTGTTCAAAACGGAAACTTATCTCCCGTTGATGGGATATGCTTGCAGTTAGCATAAAACTACGCATTTTACATCTGAAGTCAATTATTCTATATATTTTGGAGATAACTTTTTATAACTTTGTTTAGCTACCAAGTTACAGAACGGAGTACGATAATAAACAAGAAGTTACTGATAACTAATGAGCCTACTTTCCTCTACATGGCTGCAAATAAACTTCAGTGAAGTTCTTGAAAGCTTAGATGGTAGATAGACATTGACGTCACACTGACAGCAATATTATTAGAGATGAAACCAGAAGCATGTGAAACAGTACAAAGACAATTAAAATACACGAGTGACTTATCCAGGATTTAAATTCAGAAACACTCATAAGATTAAGCTAGCTTGCAAATCAACTGCATCACGGAGGTAGGATTCGGAGCATTAACTTCGGGTGTAATCAGTCTAATGTGTTTAATGATAGGATTCACTAACCTGAAATATTAACTATGCCATCATTTTGAATATAAATGTCTGAGCCACTAAAACACATACCATAAGGTGACTTGTGTGAAAAATTTGATGGAAATCTGTTTATTGGTCTCCAAGATATGGCATAAAAATAGTATTTTCTTAAATGGGAATATCTTACAAAATTGCTTAAAACGATGTTTGCAATAGATAATGTCAGCATAAAAGTTTGATTGAAATTTTTAAATAGATATGCCAAACATATAAAAATAATTATATTTTCGCCATTTTTTAAATCATTGCCTGACCCCATTTAAATCATATAACTATACTTGGCCTTCTGTAGGTGTGCAAAATGTTTTCGAAATTAATTGAATTATTCCGCAAATATTACCAAACGTTCAGTTTAATCACCTGACACTACCTTGCGAAAAATCCGCCAAAGGGGGATCTCTAAATTCATATCAGTTGATTGGTCCTCGATATATGGCATAAACCCTCCACTGATCATGTGAGGATCTTTATAAATGAAGGGCAAAATTTTAAAAACTAGCACATTCGATTATTTTCATGGATAAAATATACAAGGTTAGATTGAAATATGTTACATAGTTTCGTATATACAGTGCACTGAGTTAAAATGTTTGTATACACACCATTCATAAACTAAGAGTCTTACATACTTAAAACATATAAATTAATATATCCTGCCATAGTACAACTTCTTCGCCAAATTGGCAATAAATAGCTTTATTGTTTCCCGAGACACGGCATAAAAACTATATTATTACATGTTATGCTATCATTCAAAATGGCGGGGAAATGAGGCTTTATATAGGCAATTTTGATGGATACAACTCATACTGCGAGCATGCAAAGTTTAGTTGAAATTTGTTTTGCTGTTTCGTGTGTAAAATATTTGTAGCTAAAATGTTTATATGGCCGCCATTTTGAAAATATTTATGTCTGACCCACTCAACTTTTTTAGTTTACATAGACTTTCATATTGCTAATTGTTTGGCAAATTTGGTAGAAATCAGTTGTTTTTTTCGGAAATCATATAATTTAAAATTGTCAAGTGATACTATTTTACAAAACGGCTGATAAAAGAGATTGTGTGTGAACACATTTGATTGTTGTGCACAGTCTTCGCACAAAGTCTCGTTGGAATTAATTACATGGTTTGAACGATACAACATACATAACTAATCTAGCTATAAAGCTACTATTGTGAAGATAAGCGCCTGACCTTCCTAGAACATATCAGTTAACATAACCTACCGCAGTACAACTTGTTAGCCATATTTGGCAGGAATCGGAAAACGGTTTCCCGAGATATTACATAAAAACTTTATTTATTCGTGTTAAAAACGGCAAAAGAAGCCACGCGAAGACACATTTGATATACTCCCAGCATAAAAAGTTAAGTTGGGATTGATTTAATGTTTTAACATATAGCATACTATACTAAAATATCTTAATGGCTGCCATTTTGAAAATAAGTGTCTTACAAACTTGGAACATATTTGTACATATAAACTGCGGCAGAACTAATTTTTATTACCAAATTTTTTATGAATCTGTCAATTTGTCCCGATATATTACACAAAGCCTTGATTAATTCTTATAGTGCTATCTTACAAATGGTGTACAAAAATTTTCTTTTGGCTTATTTTATGCTTGTAATAGATACTGTCAGCCTATTAAAAATTGTTTAAAATGTTCAAATGGTATGGCAGGTATAATAAATAAACCTAAAATATTGATGTCACAGCCATTTTGAATATATGTGCTTAATAAAGTATAATTACTTATATTTACCTGGCCTATCATAGTATTTCTTATATGCCAAATTTGGCAAAAATTGGTTTAGTAGTTTTACATGCGGCACTATCTTTCAAAATGGTTCACAATTGTGGTTGTTTATTGGCTGTATGATGCTTGTGGTAGGTACTGTCATGGTACAGAATTTGGTTCAAATTTGTCAAACTGTATGCTAGTCGTAACAAATAAACTTACAATATCTGTGTGGCCGCCCTTTAAAAAATAAGTGTCTAATTAAGTCAAATTAATGACATTTACCTATCCAATAATAGTATTACTTACCTGTCAAATTTGGGGAAAATAAGTTTAGTAGTTCTCGAGATATAGCATAAAAGCTTTATTTATTAACGTTGCGCTATCTTCCAAAATTGCTAACAATATTCACCTCTGCATTAAAGCTTACAGCATGCACTGTCAGAGTAAACAATTTGGTTAAAATCGGTTGCATGGTTTCCAAGATATGACACATCGCCCTAAATATAAAAGTGGTCGCCATTTTGAAAGTAAGTGCCAGGTGNGTTGCATGGTTTCCAAGATATGACACATCGCCCTAAATATAAAAGTGGTCGCCATTTTGAAAGTAAGTGCCAGGTGTGATTGCAAACTATAAAAGACAGATGTCCTTACTTAGTTGTATATGTGTACCTAGTTTGGCGAAATTCAGTTTACGCGTTGAAGGTGAAACACACACGCACAAACACACAGTCATACAGACAGGAAAGTGATCTCATAAGCCTTTGTTTCCTTCGGAAAGTAGGCTATAAACTGATGAAATACACGTAGAAAGTGTGTCAATTAACATGAGGTGAGTCTTAAGGAACCAATATTGTCCATTAAACAACTTGGTAAAACAGCGAAACATGTTCAGAAATGGTTTTTTTCACAATCCCAGTGAATTTGTGATTTTACATGTGTGTAAGTGAAAAAAGAAACATACTCTTAGGTGAAATGGCAATTTTTATTATTCTGTTGATTTACTTGTTGAAGTGAAATGAGCACATATATTAAAGTTTATTTTCTCCTAAATTGTAATGGAAGTTTTATACCAAGCTATGTAAAAATTGTAGTACGGTGGTACTGCTGTTTTAATAATTATTTGAATAAATTTGCTTGCTAGCAAATAAAAAATATTGACATATGTAGGTGTAAAAATACACCGACTTGAGTGGAGGCACTACTGCCACACACATTTGTGTAAAATTATACAACATTTTTACAGTGTATAAAGTGGGCTATAACTCAAAGCGGAATGGGATGCAAAGGAGCTGCGTGCAAGCGATGAAGTAAATTGCTTTCGTGGACGTAAATATTATTGGTGTCTAGCCTGTCATGATTCCAGATATCGCTTTGAAGTAAACCGGTTTTCCTCTCCATTTATTCGATGCAAATATTTTAGCCTACTTCACGAAGGAGAGATATGCTTTGGAGATCACCTTCCCGCCAACGTGTAATTGTGTGTGCCCGTAATTTCTTTTGCACCTGTCCACCAATTTTCACCAAACATTTGCATCACAGCGAAAAATGTTCCGAGAGGCGAGTGCCAATGATACGGTCGCGAGGTACAGCACTGCACCTAACGCCACAACCTGTGAATCATAACAGAAAAGCATACACCTCAAAATCTCTGGTTGTTGTGTGAAATGCTGCAAGATTTGTTGCATTTTCACCTCATATTGTTAAAATGTAATTCCTGCGATTGTTGGCGACATAATTAATAATATGTCGTGGGATGTTAAATGCCAGCTAGCAGCAGCCCCTGGCAAAGCTAGCCAAAGAAAGCATATTTCCCCTCTAAGTGGTCAAGTATACCCATGTGACGCGGGAATCTGATAAAGCCACACGTTCCACCACAGTGANATATTTCCCCTCTAAGTGGTCAAGTATACCCATGTGACGCGGGAATCTGATAAAGCCACACGTTCCACCACAGTGAATGTCTCCAGCTGCCCTAATAAGGCTCTCGGGTACATTTAAGCATACCGCGGCAGCTCGTCCTAATTAAACCTGTAAAATGACGCAGGCGGCGACGGATACAGGCCTGCGTCTTCCTTTAGTTGCTCTCTCGTCTTCGTTTCCTTTGAGAAGGCCTGNTATTTCCCCTCTAAGTGGTCAAGTATACCCATGTGACGCGGGAATCTGATAAAGCCACACGTTCCACCACAGTGATAAGAAGTCCTGCTCACAATGCCTCCAGCTGCCCTAATAAGGCTCTCGGGTACATTTAAGCATACCGCGGCAGCTCGTCCTAATTAAACCTGTAAAATAACGCAGGCGGCGACGGATACAGGCCTGCGTCTTCCTTTAGTTGCTCTCTCGTCTTCGTTTCCTTTGAGAAGGCCTGTTTAAAGATGCAAACGCAGGTCCTTTAATAAAACTTTTATTAAAAATCCCCGCGGACTGAACGCAGGTGGGTCAGCGTCCTGCCGTCAAACAAACCCAAGTTGGCTAAACTTCTCATTCTAAAGCTAACCAACCACGAGAGTTCTATAGGCAAGAATCAGTTATCGCGTCACTTAGTTACCATGGCAACGGATCAGCAACTGATCAGAAACCAGGGTCTTCTAAACACATTACAAAACAAAAAACACACCGGAAAGTCATATAAATGTGTTGTACAGCAAAATAAGATCTAATAATTACACAAGCAGTAAATTTTGATACTTATTTACATAATTAATGTGACAAAGAAAAATAATATACGTGAAATAAGATTACGTGTTAAAAATACATANATAATGTGACAAAGAAAAATAATATACGTGAAATAAGATTACGTGTTAAAATTACATAAACAAGGAAATAATTAAATGATGCATATGGCCCAAATTTACGGCGTATCACTGTTTTGTAATTTTTGTTANTACATAAACAAGGAAATAATTAAATGATGCATATGGCCCAAATTTACGGCGTATCACTGTTTTGTAATTTTTGTTACGGAAAGTGTTTGGCATTGTTTGACAAGAGTAGAGGACACGTCCATTACTGCTTTTTACACAACTACCGTTGCACGTTTTTCATTTTCTGCACAGCAAGAGACAGCGGTGATCGTTATGCCAGGATAAGAGCACCTATTACTCTAGAACGCACTTAACAACCTTGTGTGACGCCAACACTGGTTCGGAAACAGTTCGAGGTTTTCACCGCAATCCGGCCCTAGCGCATTTCTTCAGTGAATGTCACACAAGCTACCGTCGAGTACGGACTCACTGGCGTGAAGAGACAACATGATTCCACTGCTGTTTACTCGCTGTTGGGGCCGCGGTGGCGCAGTGGGAGCAGGCGAACCGCGTTCCATTCCCGCTGGGGGTCGCTTCCGGATTTTCGCTCGTGGAAACCGTGCTGGAATGGAATTGTGCCCGACGAGGCCGTGTTTCTCAGGGATCTCCCATTTCTCTCGCCCTTTCATTCCAGCGCTGCTCCATACACACCTCGCTTCACCCTTATCGGCTCTCAAGAAGTTGTTGTTAAGCGCCGCTCACAACCTCTCTACTCCACTCCACCGCTCGCTGATGTTTGCAATTCTCCGTCACTTGTTGCGGTTCACACAATATGAAGGGATAGATCATATATCATATATTAATTTTTTGGACAGATTTTATTTTTAACACTGCACGCTCTCTTTCGTGTATTGCAATGATCGCTAAACGCCTGCTTGCCATATTTAGGAATAAACCTTACGACAGGCGAAAGATCGAACTTGCATTCTCTAAACGGGCGTGGAACATGTAGAAGTATGATGGGCTTTTATGTCACTCTCAAGAGACAGGATGAATAAACGTAATGACCTCGGAATATTAGACCTGAATTAACGGCATTCGTACCTAGATAGTAAAAAGTCACAAACGACAATGAGTGTTCGCATTCTAATACCGTTAGTTACCGAAACTGTCACGTACGTCTGGCCAGTGTTCACTAACGTAGTTGAATTATTATTGGTTTGTTATGCAAATAAATACAGATAATTTTCTGTACAACTTATATTAACGTAAATCACACGGAGATAGTTGTATTTATTGGTGGCGGGAAGACACGCAACGAGCTGCCATTATAAACTACGTTGTGCTTTAAAAAGTGCTTTCTTTCCGTCNTATTGGTGGCGGGAAGACACGCAACGAGCTGCCATTATAAACTACGTTGTGCTTTAAAAAGTGCTTTCTTTCCGTCAACAGCCAATATAAAATATTGTTGTACTAAATGTGTTGAAATACATAAGAAGTTAGGAATATAATTTTGGGAAATCTATCTAAACATTATTTTAACAGAATTCGAACTGAATTAATTAGCATGACGCCAAAATGCCGCACGTAAGTTAGCAATTGTTTTCATTCAACATTTTACATGTGATATTTCACCAGAAGGAACTTTATAGCTGTAACAATATTTTCCATATAGTAAACTGATTCCAGTTTCTTTTTTTNTGATATTTCACCAGAAGGAACTTTATAGCTGTAACAATATTTTCCATATAGTAAACTGATTCCAGTTTCTTTTTTTAAGAGTTTCTTTTGTTTTGCGTTTCTGTGAAGGCAGTCAGTTGTTCTGTAGTGAAGCCATCTTGTGCAGGCACGTACGATACAACCTCCCTTGGTAATGCATTTTAAGTCTCGCAGTGCTATGTAAAAGTAGACAAGGAATTATCCTCTGAGCTTAAACTTGTATTGTGTACATATCTGTTTAAAAACGTAGTTACATGTTAGTGAAATGAAGAGCCGATCCTTGAGAAGTGACGTGCGAAGTTTACAGGCGCATGTGTACATCACAGCGAGGCAACAACTGCCAACACGTGTCTTCCTAGTGGCTGATCTGGTTCGCGCTATTTTATACCCCTCTTTGACACGAGTTGCTGATGCTTGTATCAGCCGAGCTTGCAGCGTGTTTTCACTGGTTTTAACAGAAGTACTGAATACAAGTACAGCGCATACCAAAAAATTACGTGATTGCAACTTTAGAACTTTGAAATTAATTCGTGCGTGAATTGATTTTTTTACAGTCAACTCTGGAAAACTTGAACTTTAAGGGTATATAAAATTGTATATTTCGACTTACGTNGAATTGATTTTTTTACAGTCAACTCTGGAAAACTTGAACTTTAAGGGTATATAAAATTGTATATTTCGACTTACGTGTAGCGTTATATAAGTTGACTAATAGAACATTTTATTTATAAAGGTAGTATATTTATTAAAGAACCTATTGTTTTAATAATATATTATCGTAAAGTTGCACAAGAGNTAGTATATTTATTAAAGAACCTATTGTTTTAATAATATATTATCGTAAAGTTGCACAAGAGTTTCATTTAACTTTCAACATTAAGGTTTACACGATAAATATAAATTAAAATTACACATGTTTGTCAGTTATACACAAGCCAACTGAGGGATTTTTTTTATTAATTTTAAGTTGTTGGCCAGATGTGAGAGTCATTGATTATTTAAATTTAAACCACAGTAGTAAACACACTGTCTGGAAAGTCAATGCTTCTCTCCAAAAGTATTCACAAAATGTTACGAACCTCTCTAGACGTGCGCTTTATGTCTGGCTTGACACCTGCTCATTATTGTCTTTGCCTGAAGCAGCACCTACCTCATCTCTTATTTTAGCCGCGATATCATGATCGGTTTAAGTCCCTGTGATTGCGACTTCCTCATCAACAAGCATTAAGTCTTCGAACGGAAGAATTCCTGACTGTAAAAGTGGTGTTACTGAGGTCCTTGCACTCTACATGTTTGTTTTAGTAACTGGGTTCCCTTCTTCTCGCTGTTTGTCTTTGGTTGTTTGGAAACTAAAATTCCCAGGTAGTGAAAAAGATAACTATTATTAATTTCGTCATATTTTCCCCACTTTTAACAAATGGTGACATGGACTGCATGCCTTCTCTTTCATATTTAAAGTCCGAGATTAAATTTCTCACTAATTTATTTTTGTACAATCCCTTAGATTTGATTTTCATTCATTTATCCAAAGACAGCAATTTCAATGTGGTAGTTGTTAGCAGAAAATATACATTGATCAATTTAAGAGGAGAAATAGTGTTATGAGTGGGGCTGTTATCTATGAAAAGGANGGGCTGTTATCTATGAAAAGAAGTAATATTTTGTTAACTTTTCCCATTTGGCTATATAAGGCATTCAACCATAAGGTTAACATATCTGCCTTCATCCACGTTTTCTTATTTGCTGCACTTGTACTGTAAGTCGAAGATATTTGACGCCAGAGAGAAATCGACTTTTTTTTGGAATTTCCAATGACGAGAGACTTTAATATATTAGTCACTCCATACACATGCTGTAAAGAAAAGCGTAACTCTTGGTTGGTTTTCCCCATACCATTTCTCGTTTTTAAACTCATAAATCTTTACAGTGAGGCATTTGTAGAAGAATTCAATCTCCTCTGCATTTAAAATGAATTTACATAGAGTCTATCACTGTGTTCGATAGTATATTCTTCTATCACTGTCTTCGATAGTTTATTCTTCTATTCAAAAAACATGTTTNTATTGGTGGCGGGAAGACACGCAACGAGCTGCCATTATAAACTACGTTGTGCTTTAAAAAGTGCTTTCTTTCCGTGAACAGCCAATATAAAATATTGTTGTACTAAATGTGTTGAAATACATAAGAAGTTAGGAATATAATTTTGGGAAATCTATCTAAACATTATTTTAACAGAATTCGAACAGAATTAATTAGCTTGACGCCAAAATGCCGCACGTTAAGTTAGCAATTGTTTTCATTCAACATTTTACATATGATATTTCACCAGAAGGAACTTTATAGCTGTAACAATATTTTCCATATAGTAAACTGATTCCAGTTTCTTTTTTTAAGAGTTTCTTTTGTTTTGCGTTTCTGTGAAGGCAGTCAGTTGTTCTGTAGTGAAGCCATCTTGTGCAGGCACGTACGATGCAACCTCCCTTGGTAATGCATTTTAAGTCTCGCAGTGCTATGTAAAAGTAGACAAGGAATTATCCTCTGAGCTTAAACTTGTATTGTGTACATATCTGTTTAAAAACGTAGTTACATGTTAGTGAAATGAAGAGCCGATCCTTGAGAAGTGACGTGCGAAGTTTACAGGCGCATGTGTACATCACAGCGAGGCAACAACTGCCAACACGTGTCTTCCTAGTGGCTGATCTGGTTCGCGCTATTTTATACCCCTCTTTGACACGAGTTGCTGATGCTTGTATCAGCCGAGCTTGCAGCGTGTTTTCACTGGTTTTAACAGAAGTACTGAATACAAGTACAGCGCATACCAAAAAATTACGTGATTGCAACTTTAGAACTTTGAAATTAATTCGTGCGTGAATTGATTTTTTTACAGTCAACTCTGGAAAACTTGAACTTTAAGGGTATATAAAATTGTATATTTCGACTTACGAGTAGCGTTATATAAGTTGACTAATAGAACTTTTTATTTATAAAGGTAGTATATTTATTAAAGAACCTATTGTTTTAATAATATATTATCGTAAAGTTGCACAAGAGTTTCATTTAACTTTAAACATTAAGGTTTACACGATAAATATAAATGAAAATTACACATGTTTGTCAGTTATACACAAGCCAACTGAGGGATTTTTTTTATTAATTTTAAGTTGTTGGCCAGATGTGAGAGTCATTGATTAATTGAAACCATAGTAGTAAACACACTCTCTGGAAAGTCAGTGCTTCTCTCCAAAAGTATTCACAAAATGTTACGAACCTCTCTAGACGTGCGCTTTATGTCTGGCTTGACACCTGCTCATTATTGTCTTTGCCTGAAGCAGCACCTACCTCATCTCTTATTTTAGCCGCAATATCATGATCGGTTTAAGTCCCTGTGATTGCGACTTCCTCATCAACAAGCATTAAGTCTTCGAACGGAAGAATTCCTGACTGTAAAAGTGGTGTTACTGAGGTCCTTGCAATCTACATGCTGGTTTTAGTAACTGGGTTCCCTTCTTCTCGCTGTTTGTCTTTGGTTGTTTGGAAACAAAAATTCGCAGCTAGTGAAAAAGATAACTATTATTAATTTCGTCATATTTTCCCCACTTTTAACAAATGGTGACATGGCCTGCATGCCTTCTCTTTCATCTTTAAAGTCCGAGATGAAATTTCTCACTAATTTATTTTTGTACAATCGCTTAGATTTGATATTCATTCATTTATCCAAAGACAGCAATTTCAATGTGGTAGTTGTTAGCAGAAAATGTACATTTATCAATTTAAGAGGAGAAATAGTGTTATGAGCGGGGCTGTTATCTATGAAAAGAAGTAATATTTTGTTAACTTTTCCCATTTGGCTATATAAGGCATTCAACCATAAGGTTAACATATCTGCCTTCATCCACGTTTTCTTATTTGCTGCACTTGTACTGTAAGTCGAAGATATTTGACGCCAGAGAGAAATCGACTTTTTTTTGGAATTTCCAATGACGAGAGACTTTAATATATTAGTCACTCCATACACATGCTGTAAAGAAAAGCGTAACTCTTGGTTTGTTTTCCCCATACCATTTCTCGTTTTTAAACTCATAAATCTTTACAGTGAGGCATTTGTAGAAGAATTCAATCTCCTCTGCATTTAAAATGAATTTACATAGAGTCTATCACTGTGTTCGATAGTATATTTTTCTATCACTGTGTTCGATAGTATATTCTTCTATCACTGTCTTCGATAGTTTATTCTTCTATTCAAAAAACATGTTTNTCTATCACTGTGTTCGATAGTATATTCTTCTATCACTGTCTTCGATAGTTTATTCTTCTATTCAAAAAACATGTTTAACCACGCATCCACTTCCACCACAAATATTCTTTGTAATCAATATTTTTTCCTCTTCTTTAAATGCTCAAGCCAACAACTTCTATACCTAAACTTCTTTTGGCCTAAAAATAAAACGCGAATTTTTCAGCATTTTGTATGTAATGTATTACTAACACATCCGTACGATTTTCGTATCCAGAGCAGAATCAGCATCAGTACAGTTTTTGGTTATAATAATGGTTTCCTGTGGCCATGTGCTGTCGTCTGCTACAGCTGAGACACTTGTACTGCACGTCAGTGTTCTCAACAGAAAGTGTAGCCTCTCATTTGTGAATCATCAACAGAATCAGTGAATCAAGGGACACTCGTCAGTAATCTCAGTTGCTGACAGNGTAGCCTCTCATTTGTGAATCATCAACAGAATCAGTGAATCAAGGGACACTCGTCAGTAATCTCAGTTGCTGACAGTAAAATAAGGAGCGTAACGATATTGTGCACACGATGCATGACTAAGCGTTAAAGGCACAACGTTCTTATTTGACCTCAACCTATCCACGTCATCGAGGTATCGAGGTTCGATAGCAAAACTACAAGTTATAGACGTTCTTAACGAGTTACAAGTGTTAGAAACTTAAAAAATTAAAATTGGCCGTCGTTCTTTAAGTTAAAGTGATACATGATTATTTCATTGCTTAAAGGTATAAATTTTGACATCAAGAGTTATTAAGTTTTTCTGGAAGTAACAGACAAACATATTTATTACTGAGGATTTCTCGGTTTTTAGTTTCAATTTATCGAGAATCAGCTGTAGAATAAAAATTGAATATATTTCACAGTAAACTATTTATGATAAAAGGCAAGGATGCATGCCATTCTGTTTAGTAAAATTTCTTAAGAAAATAATTAGAACATTTTTGTTGGTTGCTTATTTTGTAGGCAAAAACTTGCCATTACCGAACTAAAAATAATCCTGGAACAGCAAGTACTTTACAAAACTAAGATTCCTACAAGCAAGTAAGGAGGTATATGTATGTTCCGGTGCCCGCTCACTCACCCTAGTCAAGAGTCGTATATTTACACTCTCTATATCATTAAAGTAATCTCGCCTGCCTACTCTCTTCCAGCTGAAACATATTTACCTTCTGTATGCACGCAGTCTCTTGAAAGTAGCTGGACATTCCTATTAGGTGGAAGTCTATAGGCACTTATTGCATCTCAGGAATAAACGTTATGGGCATGTGATGTGTGTGCATCCAGCAGGCATGTGCGTCTCTTTTATATTTCGATGATTATTCTTTACAATAGTTCATACTGGAATAACCATAATTCATGAATTGTCTGCGGTCTCGGACTAGCTCGTGTTTACTTACAGATTGTCCTGCCATTATATGGAGGTGACAAAACATACATTAATATTATCTTTCTAACTGTAGTTTGCTTTACTTGCGAAAAATAAGTTGACAACGCAGCTTGCGCTGCAGTGGCCTCCAAGTATCCTGCGTTTCGAAATAAACAGCAACTTCGCTTGTTACCGTCGTTTGCGAAGTATATGCACAAGCGCTTATCATTGGTAAACAATGTTATAAACGTTTCCACTTTTAACTGTTTATTCCCCAGCAATGAACCTTTCCACTCACATCTCAACGAACTCAATAGTACTGTAATCACAAACACATGTTCTTCATTAGAAATAATGATAAAAAATCGTAATCATCCTTTCCGCTACAACACAAGGTACATTTGTATAATTCTCTGGACGCAATTTATTTTTAAAAAATTTTCTCAATTGGAGCTGCTGTATAAATTTTAATATTCACAATGATTATCAAATTGTACATCGCCCCGAATGCAAGAGGCTATTTACAATTAATTATCTTATCCTTACTTGTTCGTTTCCACTCCACAATCCTAACAGTTTTTATTGTAATACTTGCCGTAGAATGCCATCCCAATAAGTGCAATGCCCAGTAATATATGTTTTACTATAGTCGCTATATATTTCCCGTGATTCACTACCCCACCTTCTGGATTATCTGTGAAGAATGTTCGCAGCAAAAATTGAATGTGATTAGCGTTTGACTTCCTCTTATTTCTCCCAGTGTAGTTTCATTTTGATTGTCCATTAATGGAAGCAGTAATATATGCTAAGGATATCACTGAGAATTTGTGTACATTCATGCCGCCGCTAGGTTTCGAATATACCTACTTCATTTGAAAATATATTATATACTTTGTGTCTGAAACCGTGTCACTTATGTTTGTATTGCAGCTGTGCCAGTTAGAGTGACATGTTGTGCTTCCAATCTGCGTTACTCTTATTGGAGTTTACTGCCTATAATTCAGAAACTACAACTGCTTAGTGATTAACTGAATTTATTTTAGAACAATGTTTACAATTTTAGATTCTATTGGAGTTTTTGTTAACGAATTACCAAAACTTCGTCATTCTTGTGAATAGGCTGCAAGTCACACGCACAAGTGGGGCGCAGGGTTACATACAGGCTGATCCATATAAGCTATTACCATTGGAAGGAGCGATATTTCCTTTTTGGGAGTTGGAATACTTGTGAAAGTGCATTTAATGATGTGTATGGTCCTTGGAGATTGGTTACGCTCGCACGATTGTCGGCCATGTTGATACTGTTGATCCTCACGTGTTATTTTTACTGTGCATGTAATTATTTGTTCGTGGTAATTGCAAACATGCAGTACTCAATTCGACGGGGTGCTTTTGTTTTGGTGGAAACTTACCGGAAAACGAATTCGCTGGTTAAAACGCAACGGGCACATCGAAGAGAATTCTGTGTGCGAGCCGTTGAAGCGAAACCAACAACTCCGCCGCTAGGGAGAACTGCAGGAGACTGGGAACCTTAGAAGCGAGACTGGGAACTATCGACCTGCATTGTCGCAAGTTCGTGTGGATGAAGTTCGAGATCGTTTACTGAACTCGCCAAACACATCGTTGCGTCGCTTGATTCAGCAAACAGGATACTCAGACAGCACATGTCAGAGAGCAGCAAAGAAACCGCGCTAAAGACCATACAGAGAGCACGTTGTGCAGGAGTTGAAGGAACCAGACTTGCAAAAGCGTGTGTGTTGTTGCCACTCGTTCCAGTGCCTGCTTTCTGAAAGCCCAGACATTCTGTCGATAACATGGTTTAAGCACGAGGCCTAGTTCCACCTTTCTGGTTTCATTAACTTCTAAAACAACCGATATTGGGCTTCAGATAATCACAACATCCTCCACGAAACATTACTGCTTTCTGAAAATATTGGGGTCAGGTACGCAGTGCCAGCTTCAAGAATTGTTGGCGCTATTTTCTTCGAGGAAACTGTGAACAGCGGCAAACACAGACGCACATGCAATGAACTCGTGAAGCAACTCGACGATGTAAAGTTGCACGAGTGAATTTTTTCAACGAAGTCTTGCCACATCGCACACGGCTAAGGCGACTATCGCCCTCATAACCAGCTTATTCGATGACCGAGTACTCTCCAAGTACCTGTGGCCTTCTCGTTCCCCGGACCCAACCTCCCCAGACTTCCACCTGTGGTACTTCCCTTTGAAGATGGTGTATCGAAATAGTCTGTCTCCGTTTGCACAACTCCGAGAAAACATCGAGAATGAAATTGAAAACATTAGCGATAATACACTATGGAAAACATCTCGGAATATGGTGCGACGAGTGCAGTTGTTGTGCCTGGATGCAGGTGGCAGCCATTTCCAACATTTGCTGTGAATTACATGATTCTTCCTTAGTTACTCGTTTCTGACGTGGATGCAGCTTTGAGTTGGCATTTGTTCTGTGGTTATAGGCATTTTAAAGTTTAATATAGATTTGCCTGTATAACGAATCTCCCCAAAGCTAAAAGAAATTGACAAAGTTTTTGTTTACGAGAACGGTTTTATTTTCTTAAGTTAAAACGGTCGTGATATGTCTCGCGGAAATACCAAAGGCAAGCTATATCCGGCACACATCAACTGCTTGCTTGTAAAGTGTAACGAAGTCACAGCAATCCTCCTTGGAATGCAGCGGCCTGTTGAGTGTGTAGGCCAGAATGACGTGTCAATTCGCGCGGCCACTGTTGCCATACCATAGCCGTACTCTTAGACTCAACGCATTTTATAAAGTTCGCTGTGTCCAAGGGAAAGTAAACTTTACATTTTATGGGATTGTATGTACCGGACAGTAAGGATAAAATAATTATTTCTGAGGTGCGCCATCAATCGCTTAACAATTTAAACAGGAAGAGGTTTGGTGTCGTGTTAATTTGCAGTATTGAACAATTTGATATATACGGAGCACAAATTAGATTTAGGAGGTTTATCTGTCTGTGAATAACGAAATAATATTTTCCCCTTGAAATAATGTCCAGCAAACTAAAACAAGTTAGCTTAATCATACTGGGCAAGCGTATACTGTATACATATACTGAAACATAATTCTTCGCGGAAGGCCATTATTAAAGAGTTGATATCGTACCCTCTGGAACACTTATCAGTGTCTTATCCTTAATGGTTTTTTGTTGGTCCTGAAAAACAGTTGTTGGGGGTAGAGTTGAGGGCACTACATATTTCAACTTTAGAAAGTTTTATCCGCACGGGAGAGAAAGTCGTAGTTTATTCTAAAAGTAACATCAGACTTCCCACACTTAGAAACTTTACTGTAGAAAGTCTGAACTTCGAACTACTCCACTCGTGTGGGTAATATCACTTTCAAGCTAGCATCATGCGGTAATATTGTAAATGCTCGTTTAACACATGAACACTGTTACATACTACAAACATTCCCGTAGGTATAATATATATCTGATATGTTTTATCATGTTTTATTATACACTATAGTAGTACATTTCATATTATTTTCATAGCATGTCAGGCAACAAATATTAACTATTAATTTTTTTTATTAACTGTATTATTTCAGTCATTGCAACTTTTTTGCATAATATACATTATGATTTTAGAATAGGATGAAGTAAATATTCGGTTACAAGAACTATTTTAAAAGGGTTGGTGTTCAGAGCTATATATATATATTTATATATATATATATATATATAATAATGAGTTCTTGTTATGCATCCTGAATAACTTTAGGGAAGATTCTCTAAAAAAGAGATCACATGGGCTTTTTATGTTGTATGTTTCTGATGCTCTCGTGTAGTGATGAAAATATTTTTGGTAGTAACTGCCTAACATATTGATTAAGAAACGTGTTACAGAAGTTACCAACTCCTTGTACTAGAGGAGTTAGATAAGTGTACTCGAGGTTCCTAACTGAAAGTATAAGTACATTGATAGTGTAAGTACATTGAAAATACCTATAAGCCAACTGTTTCATTGTGAACAGTCATCCGTGGCTTATTTGACGCCGGCTTACGGAGTGACGGGTTCTGGGTTCGAGTCTCTCGTATGCCATGGGTATTGTATCATCTATAGGTTAAAGATGATTCCATTAGCTCCTCGGAATTAACAGAGGCCTCGCAGTAAAACAATTACGTATTTATAACGGTTATATTATATTTAGAATGGAAGACGTCTGTATATTTATAAGTTTTAATTTNTAAAACAATTACGTATTTATAACGGTTATATTATATTTAGAATGGAAGACGTCTGTATATTTATAAGTTTTAATTTTGTAAATAAAAATTATTATTTAACTCGCAGGTTTAGGTACATTTCTGGATAATGACCAAACTTTTGATTTCCTAAAGTGGTTCGCTAAACAGGTCGAAACATATAAATCATCGTTTTCTGCAATCCTGTCTAATTCTTGATCCACTTACTTAGGTCTGAAGAGAATCTCGTTCCTTTTTATATATTTAGACATGGGTAAGCTAGTTTTAAAATTATAGTAAGGTTAAGATTAAGTGAGCGTTCCAGAAANCTTTTTATATATTTAGACATGGGTAAGCTAGTTTTAAAATTATAGTAAGGTTAAGATTAAGTGAGCGTTCCAGAAGTGGAACAAAGTTATGTTAAAACTTTGTGCCTGGAAAACATAACTGTATAAAATACGGCCAATAAAAATAATGAGCTAAAATAAGTTTAAAGTTTGTGCATGCGAATAATAAATGAGTAAAAGTTAGCAAAGCATATTCTATTGGTAACAACATTCATTACTATAAGAAAAAAATACACTTATTTTATAAAAAAATTAAAACTCTTTACTAAACCACGCGTGTTTTGTTGATTTCACTCTCCTGCTGTGTAGAAAGCAATATATGTGATGGTAAAAATAAAACCTGCACATTATACAACAAAGAATGCGCATTTAAATGTGTTCTGAATACTCACGTCCCTACCAAAAAATGAAACTTAAATGAGTACATTAAATTAACTTGAAAATATTTCACATTTTGCAGAATCCTAACTGGTTTCAGTTATAATGTTAGAAATATATAAAGTTAAGTTAAAAATATTACTATTAAGTAACTTTTTAATGTAATTGTTAAAATTTGTTACAAGTTAGTGCACATGTATAACTATTCGGTATTTAGAAATATATATTAGCAGCTTAATAAAAAATGAAAGTAATATGCACTGACTAGATATTGAAGTAAAATTAAGTTGAAAGCAAAATAANTTAGCAGCTTAATAAAAAATGAAAGTAATATGCACTGACTAGATATTGAAGTAAAATTAAGTTGAAAGCAAAATAATCGATAAATAATTTTCTTACGGTGATTGTTAAGAATGTACAATGCATCTCAATCCTAAAATATGCCGCAGATAGTTCTTTGAAAACTCCAAAAATAGTATGTATATTTTTAAAAAGCTATAAGTAGATCTAAAGTGACCGTTAACCAGTTTGTTATAAATGAATTATAAATAATTTTTGGTCTATTCTTTTAGTGTTTTTGAGTACAAAAACTCAAGATTTGGCACGGAATTAAGCGAGGAAAAAAGTCAGGAGTTAGAACAGACTGGATACCATCGTCATGTATACGAGTANAGTTAGAACAGACTGGATACCATCGTCATGTATACGAGTACCTTCAAGACTTGATGGCGCTCTCAAGACCTCGTTGTTAGGCGCCTTTCTCTCTCTCTCTCTCTCTCTCTCGCTCTCTCAACTCTCAGTACTAAGTGGCGTCTGGTTGACAAGTACCTGTACTTATCAGAACTAAGTACGAGATGATTGCAAAGTTGTTACAATAATGACAGGCAAGGACTGGGTACACATTTCTGTGACAAGGTATATCACACATCGTACTCCCCAGAAAACAAGTTCGCAATGAATTACGGGGTTCAGTGAAACACGCGTTAGACAATTATTTTATAATATTTCAGATGTAATAACAAAATATAATTTTCCACCTCACTTAAATTTCAATATGTTCAAGAGAGACATCAAAACTGTTGTAAATAAGGTTTCTGAAGGATGAAGAAAATTTTGTAAAATGTCTAAGATATACCGTCTCTGCAGAGAAAAGCCTTCTTTTCACTGATATATATGGCATGGCAGCTTGCGGGACTTATGTTCCTCCATTAATAGTGTGAGGGCTTTCTTGTGATTTTTTTTCAAATTAATTCGTTCGCATAAATATTTTCACACAATTTTTAACAAACGTTTAGGCATAATAAGAGTGCATCAAATGATTAGGCACTCCAACATTGCCCCGTATTATTTAACTTAATGAGCATATTTCTTATATATCCATTCGTACCGCAAGTACCATTGCAGTTGGTTTTACTTTGGCCTATGCAGTTGTCACGCCACGCTGCCATTGGAACCCTATAGCACGTGGTTCAGTATCCATGTGTGCTTTATTCGACATCATGACGCTACGTCCCGTCTTGCAAAGAAACGATCGAGTGCTTGCAACATAAGACAGCGCGTGATTGCCCAATCCCAACAAAGGCGCGTATCCAGCAGCCTGTAGTTCAATTATCTCCTTATTGCCTAGGCATATGAAGCTCAGCCCTGAGACGTACCGAAGACCAAGCTTTACTGCGACACCCCTTATCAACATTTACTACGTTTGTAATATTTTGGTATTACGTGTCTTACGAACATAGACCTTGCAAATAAGGTACTCTCTGCCAACGATAATTAGTCGTGTTTTAAATATTTTTTATACTATAGTATTAAAAGTTAAATAAATTTTTCATAAGTGATATTATTTTAAATTTTTTAAACACATCGCTATTCATTACTATTCACCCTTCGATAATCTGCAGCACACCATGTTGTGTGTACGAACCACACACTTCGACGACACTTCTGATAAGTTACCCATTGCTCTATTGTCGTTGTGGTTATGAGTTAAGTAAATGAAAATATATTGTAGCTTTATCATTCAGTCTTTTATTTAATATTTTTTGTTGTATTCATATTTTAGATACCAACTACATTAAAGCCGTTTTAATAATTTAATTATTTACAATTTACTATGCGATAATTTTGAATAGTTTTCTTGTAAAAAATATGTTCCATTGTCAAATTAATAATGTTACTTAAACAATTAGCCAAATGTTTAGATTCCTACACAATATAATTTCAACTTTTTTAAGCATTTTCCAAATATAAGGGTCGAAGGTCAAACAAACTAATACTTACCACTTAAAAACATTATATTTTCCAACTAAAACGCAATTAATAATTAACCTTTTAATTTAAAAAGCTTTTTGTCTACAAAATGTGAACATTAAAACTTATGAGATCAATTAAACATTATTGAATTCAGAATATCTTGATAATATTCTATGTTGGCATACAATATTGTTCATTATGTTGGCCCGAAAGATCAAAAATATATCAAACACCAACTGGTATGTTAAAAAAATTGTCTTGTGAAAATTAATGATGTTCCTCCTTTTTAAAGCTGTTTCGTTAAATTATTGAAATTATACATTTTACGCAATGTTGGCCCAACATAAATATTTAAACCATTCGGCAAGTTACATACTAATGAAGAACGAACACCGACTTAAACAAATGTCATATATAAGCTAACCGCTGCCACTTTCAAGCAGATATGTATACGGAAGTGTTTTATTTTTATTTCTTATAACACACTTCTTCATTATTTAAAGTTACCAACTTTTCAGTTTCCAGAATTGCTCCAAAGAAACACCAACCTAAACGAGTCAAGAAAATCACAGTTGATAACCTTAGCATTTGAAGGAATAATAAAAACGAAAATGTTTCATTAAAAAAATTATTTCCTACTTTAAATGTAACCATAGGGTTGAATAACTTAAAAATACGCCGCAGTTATCAACAATAATATTACAAACTCATACCAGTATTCAAATAACTATTTAAATTTATTAAAAGATTTTGCTTGTGGAATTATTTGGTATTTACAGATTTAATTGAGTTATTCTCTGTGTAGTAATCATTTTTATCATAAACATTTAATAGTAGGATATTTTCTTTGGCATGTTTCATTGGGCAAACGTTTTACTGACGTATCGAACCCATTGACCTACTCATGTTGTTTCTACTCGGGATGTGACTCGTTGTGTCGGTTAAAGTTTATTTTCCCAACATAAATTGTAATCTTCATTCTAGACAAAGTTCAGGGTAGTTCATAAAAATAAGTTCCAGGAAGCATCTCTGCAAGGGATAAATATAGACTACTGTAGTCAGTAAATGATAAACCCGACACATCGGAATCTTCTCATTAGACTTCTTCACCTCCAACCAAACTGGTATGAAGCTACCGGTCATCGTTGGAGGAGTCAAACAATACTTAGAATTCGTAAAAAAAGGAATTATGTTTCATGTTGACTATTCTTTTTATGATAGGCCTATGTAAAGAATAATCATTTCAGTGGCCAAATTTTAAGAAATATTTTTGGTGCAAAGTTGAGACACAAAACTAAAGTTCACATTTTGTAGTCAACATATTCAGTTGTGATAGTAATATTTTGAGGGAGGAGAGAGAACTTTAAAGTTCAGTTCAAGGGCCACCTTCTGTGAACCACCAACATTGACAATAATGGTAAAAAAAATTTAAGTGACATTAAATGATAAAATTGGTATATAGTGTGAAAATTGAAAAATTATATAAAAATAATTAACATCGTGTACCGAAATGTTGTAGAAAATTCATAGTTAAAAATATTCCAAAAAGGAAAAAATTACAACACAACTGAAAACATGAAATTAATTGTCAGCCCATTTTTGCTCCAGTTTCCAAAAGCAGTCCTCTAACTGAACTTCGAAGACTGCGTGGAAGAAAAATGAACTACATCGCTACAGGCATTCAATATAGAGTATAGTCTTTTTGACGTTAGTTGCTTTTCTTCCAACAAGGTAGGTGTGTCATCACCTCTTTGCACTCATAGCACCGCTGGGNTTTTTGACGTTAGTTGCTTTTCTTCCAACAAGGTAGGTGTGTCATCACCTCTTTGCACTCATAGCACCGCTGGGAGATAAAAGAAGTAGCTACCACAGTAAATCGCCTTCTCTTGTTCTAAGCGAGCCAATCATGGTTCTCAACCACCTACAACCGCGGCAGAGCAGAGCAGTTCCTATGTTTGTCTACATTAGGTAGAGAAGGTGACATGGCTTGAAACTTGTCACTATGGTGTTACACCGATCACGAATATTTATGAAATATAACCGCTGCGATTTGGTCCAACAGTGTAGAGCATTACACAGAGGTGACAAAAGTAATGGGCTAGCAATATGCAAATATACAGNATATGTTCAAGAGAGACATCAAAACTGTTGTAAATAAGGTTTCTGAAGGATGAAGAAAATTTTGTAAAATGTCTAGGATATACCGTCTCTGCAGAGAAAAGCCTTCTTTTCACTGATATTTATGGCATGGCAGCTTGCGGGACTTATATTCCTCCATTAATAGTGTGAGGGCTTTCTTGTGATTTTTTTTCAAATTAATTCGTTCGCAAAAATATTTTCACACAATTTTTAACAAACGTTTAGGCATAATAAAAGTGCATCAAATGCTTAGGCACTCCAACATTGCCCGTGTTATTTAACTTAATCAGCATATTTCTTATATATCCATTCGTACCGCAAGTACCATTGCAGTTGGTTTTACTTTGGCCTATGCAGTTGTCACGCCACGCTGCCATTGGTACCCTATAGCACGTGGTTCAGTATCCATGTGTGCATTACTCGACATCATGACGCTACTTCCCGTCTTGCAAAGAAACGATCGAGTGCTTGCAACATAGGACAGCGCGTGCTTGCCCAATCCCAACAAAGGTGCGTATCCTGCAGCCTGTAGTTCAATTATCTCCTAAATGCCTAGGCATATGAGGCTCAGCCCTGAGACGTACCGAAGACCAAGCTTTATTGCGACACCCCTTATCAACATTTACTACGTTTGTAATATTTTGGCATTACGTGTCTTACGTACATAAACCTTGCAAATAAGGTACTCTCTGCCAACGATAATTAGTCGTGTTTTAAATATATTTTATACTATAGTATTAATAGTTAAATAAATTTTTCATAAGTGATATTATTTTAAATTTTTTAAACACATCGCTATTCATTACTATTCACCTTTCGATAATCTGCAGCACACCATGTTGTGTGTACGAACCACACACTTCGACGACACTTCTGATAAGCTACCCATTGCTCTATTGTCTCGTTGTGGTTATGAGTTAAGTAAATTAAAATATATTGTAGTTTTATCATTCAGTCTTCAATTTAATATTTTTTGTTGTATTCATATGTTAGATACCAACTACATTAAAACCGTTTTAATGATTAAATTATTTACAATTTACTATGCGATAATTTTGAATACTTTTCTTGTAAAAAATATGTTCCATTGTCAAATTAATAATGTTACTTAAACAATTAGCCAAATGTTTAGATTCCTACACAATATAATTTCAACTTTTCTAAGCATTTTCCAAATATAAGGGTCGAAGGTCAAACAAACAAATACTTACCACTTACAAACATTATATTTTCCAACTAAAACGCAATTAATAATTAACCTTTTAATTTTAAAAGCTTTTTGTCTACAAAATGTGAACATTAAAACTTATGAGATCAATTAAACATAATTTAATTCAGAATATCTTGATAATATTCTATGTCGGCATACAATATTGTTCAATATGTTGGCCCGAAAGATCAAAAATATATCAAACACCAACTGGTATGTTAAAAAAATTGTGTTGTGAAAATTAATGATGTTCCTCCTTTTTAAAGCTGTTTCGTTAAATTATTTAAATTATACATTTTACGCAATGTTGGCCCAACATAATTATTTAAACCATACGGCAAGTTACCAAGTAATGAACAACGAACACCGACTTAAACAAATGTGATATATAAGCTAACCGCTGCCAATTTCAAGCAGATATGTATACGGAAGTGTTTTATTTTTATTCCTTATAACACACTTCTTCATTATTTAAAGTTACCAACTTTTCAGTTTCCAGAATTGCTCCAAAGAAACACCAACCTAAACGAGTCAATAAAATCACAGTTGATAACCTTAGCATTTGAAGGAATAATAAAAACGCTAATGTTTCATTAAAAAAATTATTTCCTACTTTAAATGTAACCATAAGGTTGAATAACTTAAAAATACGCCGCAGTTATCAACAATAATATTACAAACTCATACCAGTATTCAAATAACTATTTAAATTTATTAAAAGATTGTGCTTGTGAAATAATTTGGTATTTACAGATTTAATTAAGTTATTCTCTGTGTAGTAATCATTTTTATCATAAACATTTAATAGTAGGATATTTTCTTTGGCATGTTTCATTGGGCAAACGTTTTACTGACGTATCGAACCCATTGACCTACTCATGTTGTTTCTACTCGGGATGTGACTCGTTGTGTCGGTTAAAGTTTATTTTCCCAACATAAATTGTAATCTTCATTCTAGACAAAGTTCAGGGTAGTTCATAAAAATAAGTTCCAGGAAGCATCTATGCAAGGGATAATTATAGACTACTGTAGTCAGTAAATGATAAACCCGACACATCGGAATCTTCTCATTAGACTTCTTCACCTCCAACCAAAGTGGTATGAAGCTACCGGTCATCGTTGGAGGAGTCAGACAATACTTAGAATTCGTAAGAAAATTAATTATGTTTCATGTTGACTATTATTTTTATGATACGCCTATGTAAAGAATAATCATTTCAGTGGCCAAATTTTAAGAAATTTTTTTGGTGCAAAGTTGAGACACAAAACTAAAGTTCACATTTTGTAGTCAACATATTCAGTTGTGATAGTAATATTTTGAGGGAGGAGAGAGAACTTTAAAGCTCAGTTCATGGGGCCACCTTTTGCGAAACCCTTACATTGACAATAAAGGTAAAAAAATTTAAGTGACATTAAATGATAAAATTGGTATATAGTGTGAAAATTGAAAAATAATATGAAAACAATTAACATCGTGTACCGAAATGTTGTAGAAAATTCTAAGTTAAAATATTCCAAAAAAGAAAAATTACCACACAAGTGAAAACATGAAATTAATTGACAGCACTTTTTGCTCCAGTTTCAAAAAGCAGTCCTCTAACTGAACTTCGAAGACTGCGTGGAAGAAAAATGAACTACATCGCTACAGGCATTCAATATAGAGTATAGGAGCACGCCAAACGAAACTTCTTTTTGACGTTAGTTGCTTTTCTTCCAACAAGGTAGGTGTGTCATCACCTCTTTGCACTCATAGCACCGCTGGGATATAAAAGAAGTAGCTACCACAATAAATCGCCTTCTCTTGTTCTAAGCGAGCCAATCATGGTTCTCAACCACCTACAACCGCGGCAGAGCAGAGCAGTTCCTATGTTTGTCTACATTAGGTAGAGAAGGTGACATGGCTTCAAACTTGTCACTATGGTGTTACACCGATCACGAATATTTATGAAATATAACCGTTGCGATTTGGTCCAACAGTGTAGAGCATTACACAGAGGTGACAAAAGTAATGGGCTAGCAATATGCAAATATACAGATGGGAGTAGTATCACGTACAAAATGTATAAATGCGTAGTGCATTGGTTGGGCTTTCATTTGTAGTCAAGTGATTCATGTGAAAATGTTTCTGACGTGATTATGGCCGCACGCTGGGAATTAACAGACTTTGAACGCGGAATGGTAGTTGGAGCTAGACACATGGAACATTCTATTTCGGAAATGGTTAGGGAATTCAACATTCCGAAATACACAGTGTCAAGAGTGTGCCGAGAATACCTAATTTCAGGCATAACATCCCACCATGGACAACGCAGTGGCCGACCGCCTTCACTTAATGACCGAGACCAACGACGTGTGCGCAGAATAGTCAGTGCTAACATACAAGCAGCGCTACGTGAAATAACCGCAGGAATCAATGTGGGACGTACGATGGACGTGTCCGTTAGGACAGTGCGGCGAACTTTGGCTATACTGGGCTATGCCAGCAGAAGACCGACTCGAGTGCCTTTACTAACAGCACGCCATCGCCTGCAGTGTCCCTCCTGGGCTCATGGCCATATCGGTTGGACCCTAGACGACTGGAAAACCGTGGCTTGGTCAGATGAGTCCCAATTTCAGTTGGTAATAACTGATGGTAGGGTTCGAAAGTGGCGCAGACCCCACGAATCCATGGACCCAAGTTATCAGCAAGGAGCTGTGCAAGCTGGTGGTAGCTCCTTAATTGTGTGGGCTGTTTTTACATGGAATGGACAAGGTCCTCTGGTCCATCTGAACCGATCATTGACTTGAAAGGGTTATGTTCAACTACTTGGAGACCACTTGCAGCCATTCATGGACTTTTTGTACCCAAACAACGATGGATTTTTTATGGATGACAATGCACCATGTCACGGGGTCACAACTGTTCGCGATTGGTTTGAAGAACATTCTGGACACTTCCAGCGAATTATTTGGCCACCAAGATCGCCCAACATGAATCCCAACAAACATTTATGGGACATAATCGAGAAGTCAGTTCGTGCACATAATCCTGCATCGGCAACACTTTCGCAATTATAGACGTCTATAGTTGCAGCATGGCTCGATATTTCTCCCGGGGAATTCCAACGACTTGTTAAGTCCATTCCATGTCAAGTTGCTGCACTTCGCCGGGAAAAAGGAGGTCCGACACGATATTAGGAAGTATCCCATGACTTTTGTCGCCACAGTGTATATCGGATATGGCAACATTAGTGATATGCGATATTAGTGGTATTTGCGATATACCTCCACCGAATTTTNATCATTGACTTGAAAGGGTTATGTTCAACTACTTGGAGACCACTTGCAGCCATTCATGGACTTTTTGTACCCAAAAAACGATGGATTTTTTATGGATGACAATGCACCATGTCACAGGGTCACAACTGTTCGCGATTGGTTTGAAGAACATTCTGGATACTTTCAGCGAATTATTTGGCCACCAAGATCGCCCAACATGAATCCCAACAAACATTTATGGGACATAATCGAGAAGTCAGTTCGTGCACATAATCCTGCATCGGCAACACTTTCGCAATTATAGACGTCTATAGTTGCAGCATGGCTCGATATTTCTCCCGGGGACTTCCAACGACTTGTTAAGTCCATTCCATGTCAAGTTGCTGCACTTCGCCGGGAAAAAGGAGGTCCGACACGATATTAGGAAGTATCCCATGACTTTTGTCGCTACAGTGTATATCGGATATGGCAACATTAGTGATATGCGATATTAGTGGTATTTGCGATATACCTCCACCGAATTTTATTACTGTCTGGGAACGATATATAGCATCGAAACAGATATCATCATCATGGTTCGAAGTGATAGTGAAGAGAGTTAATCGCACACCGCTACTTGCGACAGAGCTGGCTGCACGTAGGCTCCAAGTCTGAGGAAACACACACTACTTGTGGAGATGTAATGCGAGAAGAGGGACTCACCTCCGCGCGGCACGTAGATGTTGAGGTATACATGTCTGGGGAAACACTCACTAATTGTAGAGATGTAATGCGAGAAGAGGGA
This sequence comes from Clitarchus hookeri, assembly GCA_002778355.1. NCBI lineage: Eukaryota > Metazoa > Arthropoda > Insecta > Phasmatodea > Phasmatidae > Clitarchus > Clitarchus hookeri. The sequence goes on from NQII01003913.1 coordinate 183,208, forward strand.
CTCACCTCCGCGCGGCACGTAGATGTTGAGGTAGAGACAGTCCTCGCTCTGGTTAGCCAGCAGAGGCAGCAGTCGCTCGAGATGTCGCAGCCTCGCTCGCGGTAGCCTCAGCAGTGCCTCGCTGCGGTTGGCGATGTCAGGAGCCCGCTGAGGACACACCGCGGAGAAGGCGTCGGCGAGGCGAGGCCCTCGCCACGTAGACGGCGTCACGGGTGGCATGTAGCGTAGCGAGCCGAGAGGCGGCGTCGCGTACGGCACGCCGAGGAAGGCCTCGACGGTGCGAGGCCGCTGTAGCAGCACGACTCCACGCACTGGCCCGTACTTGGTGCGCACGACGCGCGTACTGTACTTATGCACGGGCAGCGAAGACGGCGAGGCAGCGAGCGCCAGTAGCGACACGGTGGCGGCGGCTAGGAGCAGCNATGGCGCCCAGTGGCGCTCGCTCACCGCCGGCATCGCCCCGGCATCGCGGCGTCGTCACCAGCCTACCGCCGCCAGGCCGCCGCCTCGCGCCTCTCACATGGCGCTACGTGCATCCCTGTGGGGCGTGCATCCCTCCACCTGCAACACAACGTCCACTCTCCTCTTACTGCTGCACGACAGCCTTTACACCTAGCCTACACTCCTACACTTGCTTCTTATAAGCTACTGTGAAACGCCAACATTATTTATAGTAATCTAATATAACCTTCTTTATTTTGGAAAGCAAATAAACCGGTTAAATATAAATTCCATAAATTTTGAGAATTTTGGCACTGCATTTTCCCAAAACAGTATTAATATTACAATAAAAACCTCAAGTAATTTATAGTTATGAAAGTAATTCAATTAAAATTACCAATCAGTCAATATGACAATCTCTTGTCTCGTTTTGTCGGAACTGTGTCGATATATATTTCNTTCAATTAAAATTACCAATCAGTCAATATGACAATCTCTTGTCTCGTTTTGTCGGAACTGTGTCGATATATATTTCTATAACATTCAAGAACAAATAAGGGTTTTAGTTTATTTTATATTTAATTTACAAACTTCTAATTTTATAGATTTTCTTTCATTTTGATATTGGGATGATGGATATAGCTTCGGTGACAACAATTTTATTCTCGATTTTTTACGCTCAAGTACAATGCCTACGCAAGAAACTAACTCCGCTACGTTCACTATGGTAGGTGTCTGAATCGAATGAGGGAATACGATTATCGAAACATCTACGTTATTGTTGCAGTCACATATNTCACTATGGTAGGTGTCTGAATCGAATGAGGGAATACGATTATCGAAACATCTACGTTATTGTTGCAGTCACATATAATTTTCAATTGATGTTTCAATTAATTTTTGGTAATTTTGGTAGCAGAAAAAATTAAATTCACTGTGAACAAGTAAGATATCTGGGAATGTCCTTTATAAATAATTTTAGAGTAGAAATATTAACATTATTAAATATGACNTTCAATTAAAATTACCAATCAGTCAATATGACAATCTCTTGTCTCGTTTTGTCGGAACTGTGTCGATATATATTTATATAACATTCAAGAACAAATAAGGGTTTTAGTTTATTTTATATTTAATTTACAAACTTCTAATTTTATAGATTTTCTTTCATTTTGATAATGGGATGATGGATATAGCTTTGGCGACAACAATTTTACTCTCGATTTTTTACGCTCAAGTAAAATGCCTACGCAAGAAACTAACTCCGCTACATTCACTTTGGTAGGTGTCTGAATCGAATGAGGGAATACGATTATCGAAACATCTACGTTATTGTTGCAGTCACATAAAATTTTCAGTTAATGTTTCAATTAATTTTTGCTAATTTTGGTAGAAGAAAAAATTAAATTCACGGTGAACAAGTAAGATATCTGGGAATGTCCTTTATAAATAATTTTAGAGTAGAAATATTAACATTATTAAATATGACATCTCATCTAGTTGTAGAGATGAAGAAGCTCCAAAATACGTGCAGTGTAAACAAATAGTGTAATTTTACACAAACATATATGCCAGCAGTCTCATAACGTTGTTGGTGTATTTTTACACCTACATATGTCAACATTATTTACTTTGCATCCAAATAAATCCTATTTAATAATTATTAGAATTACTGAAGTATTAATTATACATAGTTAGATTAATTACTATCACTATTAAGCAGAAATAAACTGCAGAATTGGTTGAATTTCCTTCACGACAGTAAGTTTACACAGACACCCCAATTGTAACTTCACCACAGTGTGTTATTTTTCGCCAATACAAAACTAAAATCGCAGCTTTCCTGTAAATATAAATACAAATTTCTGTAAATTTTTCACTGTTTGCCGAGTCCTTTTACCGCCACTATCAGCTCTTTTACAAGTGTGCCATGTCAATGCACATAAAATGGATATGAAGCTATAAAATTTTAAAGTTATTGTCCTCCATTCTGCAACTTGTAACATACAAACAGAGTTTCCAAAATTATTAAAATAACAAGTGACTTCAGGTACAGAATACGTAGTTATATGCAAATGGCAAGTACACTGAAGAGCCAAAAAAACTGGTACACCTGCCTAATATCGTGTAGGGCCCCCGCGAGTACGCAGAAGTGCTGCAAGACGGAGGCAATTCACACCATGAATACTGCAGGGCAGTCCACAAATCCATAGGAGTGCGAGGCGGTGGAAATCTCTTCTGAACATCACATTCGAAGGAATCCCAGATATCATTAATAATGTTCATGTGTGGTGATTTAGGTCACCAATGGAAGTGTCTAAAGTCAGAAGAGTGTTCCTGAAGCCACTCGGTAGCAACTCTCGACGTGTGGGGTGTCGCATTGTCCTGCTGGAATTTTCCACGTCCATCGGAATGCACAATGGCCATGAATGGGTGCAGGTGATCGGACATGATGCATACGTATCTGTCACCGGTCAGAGTCGTATCTAGACGTATCAGTGGTCCCTTTTCACGCCACGTGCACTCGCCCCATACCATGACAGAGTGTCCACTAGCTTGAACAGTCCCCTGTTGACATGTAGGGTCCATGGATTCACGAGGATCTCTCCATAGCCGTACACGTCCATCCGCCTAATACAATTGGAAACGGGACTCGTCAGACCAGGCAACGCGTTTCCAGTTATCAACAGTCCAATGGCGGTGTTGGCGGGCCCAGGCCAGGCGTAAAGCTCTGTGTAATGCAGTCAACAACGGTACACGAGTAGGCCTTCGGCTCCGAAAGCCCATATCAATGATGGTCAATTGAATTTTTCGCACGCTGGCACTTGTTGATGCCCCAGCATTGAAATCTGTGCCAATATGAGAAAGAGTTGCACCTCTGTCTCGTTTAATGATTCTCGTCAGTCTTCGTTTGTCCCGTTTGTTCACGATCTTTTTCCGGCCACAGCGATGTCAAAGATTTGATGTTTTATCGGATTCCCGATATTCACGGTACAATCATGAATTGGTCGTAAGTGAAAATCCAAATGTTATCGCTACCTCGGAGATGCTATGTCCCATCTCTCGTGCGCCAACTATAACACCACGTTCATACTCACTTAAATCTTGATAACCTGGCATTGTAGCAGCAGTAACCGATATAGCAACTTTGACAGACGCTTGTGGTCGTATATAGGCGCTGCCGACCGTATCGCGTTACTCTGATTCGTTCCATACCTCTATTATTATTTTCATACGCACGCCTATACCAGTTTTTTTTGGCTCTACAGTGTATATTGCATCAGCAATAGGTAAGTTGCACTAAATTCCACAGGAAAAGTTTATAGTACAGTGCATGACAAGAAAATAGTGCGCCACGAAGAAACCATTAAATGGTTAAAATAGCCTGAATGTAGGTTGATATGGAAATGTTGTTGCGTTTGCATTTGACCATCTACTCAGCAGTTGCGCTGAAAGCACTAACCAGCTGTCAAAAAAACTGGCATCCATCCAAAGCCACTGTAAAGAGAAAAGCACCAATAAAAACCTATGAAGCACTCAGGGTGAAGAAGAAAGCCAGAAAGACGCGAAAGATGTATCTTTATGCAGTTTACGGACTTTGATAGAGGACTCATAATCTCGCTGAGAAACACAGGGTGATCGTATCACCGTATATGCCACCATGCGGATCGTTCAGACCTAACTGTCCAATGCTGTTGGGATCAGTGTGTAAGAGAATATGCGCACACACACGGAGGGCCGGCTGAGGACGGACGAGATCGACTACCGGTCGAGAGGATCGATAGATCGTGCGGCAGGGGCAGAGGTGACTCGGTCCACAATAATGGCCAGTGTTGGGACTCCTGTGTACACTAACCGTTTACCAACTACTTACGGAGGCGAATCTGTGATCCCAGCGGCCATTACGTGCGCTGCAGTACTCAGTGACGGCTTCGTTTGCAGAGGTTGCCAGGCCAGAACAAAGTGGACCACCTCAGGCTGGTGATGTGTGATGTGTAGTGATGAGCGTTGCTTCATTGTGGAGACTCACGATCATCGCGCCAAAGTACGGAGGGCGGATGGCAGACACTCCACAATCCTAAACTAACTATCAAGTGGCTTACCTCCCTTCTCGCAGGTATTACGGACTGGGGAGCCACAGCCTGTGATAGCCGACCCGCTCTCACCATGTTGTATGGAACACTGACGGTCCAGCGGTATGTGTATGAGATTCTACGCCGTCATCTGCTCCCAATCCTGACCGGGATTCCTGGTGCGATATCCCAGCAGGATCTCGCCCGGCCACACACGGCACTGGTCACCCAGGACTGACTCCGTCATGTCCAACACTACCATGGCCTACCTGCTTCCCTGACATGTCTCCAACCGGGCAGGCGTGGGACCAGTTGGAATACCAGCTGCCACCGTGACACTATATCTGTGATTGGTAAAACACCGTCATGCAATTGTAGGCCCATCTGCCACAGAAAAACACCAGCATCTGCTGGACACAGTGCCAGGCCATGTTTTATTGTGCATTGCAGTGCATTGAAACTGTACATTTATGACACATGTGTTTGTTTTTTTATCTAATTTTACAGTTCTCAGCAGTTTCCTAAGGTCTACTTAAAATTAATTTTACAAAAACTTAAGATTTTTAATACTTGATGCTTTATAGATTATCATCACCAAAGTGCCAAGGTCATAAACGATGAGATATTCAAACATGATGCCATCGAATGACTATAATAAAGAATTACAAACTATGAAATTTTCTTATGGCGGACTTTATAAATGTTCTGCAAAGTATTTTAAGAAAACCTTTTTACGTGCCCGATTATTTTTAACATTGAGAAGAAAATACATTTATTATGATATATTAATTTGTCCACTTATAAACTGCAGTATAACACTACCTTAGTGTTACTTACTTTAAAAAAATGGATTTATTGTAAATTTGATATTTATTTGGTTCAAGGTCACGCGAGGTGATAGGCACGATTACCACAATGTCAAGTTTACACTAAAACCAACATTGTCTTCATCTAAATGTAATCAAATTGTGATGAAATATCTGATTGGCTGCTAATGCCTCCTCGATGTATCTCCCAGAACATACCTCTCATTACTTTTCTTCTGGTTCATTTATCTACTTTTATATCTAATAACTGGCATTTCATGAATAAACCTTGCATGAATACGGAACATATCAGAATTACTTTACGTATTGGAAATGATAATGTCACTAGAAATATAACAACCTTTCTTGTATACTGAACTAGAATAAGCGTGTTAATTTTATGTATATTTTTTAATGTTAGCATTATGGAAAAGTTTCTCTTTATCTAATGTTTGGATATTTTAAGATAATATTAATTGTTTTATCTACATTGAGACTATTAAATATTTAAAAACTTTCCCTGTCTAAAATTTTACTCTACTGGTTTTCATTAAATTGTTCAATGCTACATTCCTCTGAAACAATATTACACCGAGTGAGTATAAAAGTATATCCCAACTTTGAAAGTCTATAATATAAAAACCCAACATCCAACAACCTTGATTGACCAATCAAATGAACTGTGGAACCGTGGAGTTTGTTTACCAAACATTCATTAATGTTCAATGTGACCACCATGAGCGGCCCGAACGTCATCTACCCGATAATCAAACTCGTTCCGCGCTCTTGTCACCATGTCCGGTGTTACGGTTTAGAAGGCGTTCGTAATTCCTATTTTGAGGTCGTCATTGTTAGCCGGCAATGGTGAACGAAACACTTGATCCTTTATGAACCCCCATGGAAATAAATCTCACGGGGTAAGATCAGAGCTTCTTGGGGGCCAGTGATGAAGAGTCTGGTTACCAGCTGCTCCTCAACAAATCGAGCGTTGCGGCAACGTCTCTTTCAGGTATCCGCGAACAGCTAGGTGACAATGGGGTGGTGCACCATAATGGAAACATCAGACCGTCCCCTTCACATTGACGTGTCGAATACGAGCTCGCTCACCCTCACCACCTCAAACAAAGAGTTACGATTGCAATCCAAACCGTAACACCGGACATGCTGACAAGAGCGTGAAACGAGTTTGATTATCGAGTAGATGTCGTTCGGGCCACTTGTGGTGGCTACATTTGACATTTATGAATGTATGGTGAACAAACTTCACGGTTCCACGGTTCATTTGATTGTCAACCAAGACTGTAGGTTGTTTGGTTTTGATATTATAGACCTTCAAAGTTGGGGTATTTATTTATACTCATCCTGTACATGTCAGTAGCTGATAACGCAGCTGGCTCCGTGTGACGTTCTCTGTGGACCAGCCTGTACTTACGGACTCGCAATCTACAGCCCAGGAGCCGCTCCCTTCTCCGACAGCGGCAACTTGCAATGCTGAGTGCTCTGAACCCGGTGCACATATATCACCTGCGTCACTGGCAGTCGCCCTGCGACCTACCACCCCCTCCTCCTCTCTACAAGACAGGTCACCTCCTCTGTGGGTAGCGCCACGCAAGCAGGAGTGAGACAGATGCTGCCTGTCACAGAGAATCCCCACAAAGCTTAGGATCTCTTCAAATCTCACTCTCTCTATGGAATAGTGGAATAACTTAAAAATTCTTAAATTCTGTAGGGTTTCATATATATTCTTTTCTTTTCCGTTACAGGAAAAATATATAATTGAAGACCTCGGGGGCAAATAATGATAACCAACGGTATTACACATTATTATATATCTAATGCAAATAATGATATCCCAAGTTCTCTACTAATTCATGAAGTTTGAAATTTGTTCAACAGTTGGCAGATCAATGTCACTTCAAGGAATGCATAGGCCACACATATCTGCAGTAAACAATTATAACCCTCATTTCAACCTGGTGGCTCAAGCAAAACCAAACAGAAGTGATATGATGGAAAAACGGGTTTCTGACGGTACTTTAAGTTATTTGGATGAAGTTTTTTAGTGGTGATGACAGTATGGAAGATCCTGATTTCGTTGCGAGTGAATTTGATGAAGTTTATTAAAACGATGAAGGGTTACAGGTACCTCATTTTGTGCAATGGATCACCAATTTTTAATAGTTTTATAACATGCTAAGACCAAAATAAAAAAATATATATATTTAAAAATATGTTTATTTACTTAGAATTATGGGTGCTATTGAAATATTACTAGCGAATCGGTCCGGCTTCGCCCAGGTACAATTGAGTTGAGTTTTGCAGTGATACACTAATAAATAAATTGGGAAAAGACAATTAATTTATTTGAAAACAGAATTATAAAATTATACTATGTTGGCCTAGGTTTTTAACTGATTAAGACAACCCAAATGGAAGGAAATATTTTTTACACCAAACCTAAGAAAAAGGGTATTGTTTTTGGAGTGCATCTGTGCAACTATCGCGTATTTACAACATTTCCGCTTTCCAGCGTCGATGTATGAAAATCAAAACGTTAGTTCATCAAGTTGTAGCTTCAGAAATAAGTGTACCAAGGTACTACTTCTTGCGCTTACCTGAGGGATCTTTCTCGACCACCAAAGCTAAGCAACGTTCCCAGCGGCACACATTTGGATGGGTGACCGTTTAGTGCCATAACATCTCAGCGCTTCTGGGCTTCGGAGGGCACGTTAAATATTCAGTCCCGGTTTTTATCGATTGATAGCAGTCGTTAAGCCATTCCAGAGACCCTTGGGGCCTGATAAACTCTGACACCAGAGGAAACAATATTTCGGTTACGTTTCCAGCCATTGCAGAATTACGTTTTGTTGTTATTCCACAGGAACCGCACAATTTTATGGNAATATTTCGGTTACGTTTCCAGCCATTGCAGAATTACGTTTTGTTGTTATTCCACAGGAACCGCACAATTTTATGGGATAAAAAGTATCCTATGTCCTATTCCAGGACCTCAAGTACCTACCTACCCCATTTCATCAAAATCCGTTCAGCAGTTATGGAGCTGAGTGGTAACAAACATACACAAACACACATACTTTCCCATTTATAATATAAGCAGTATTAAAACACTCTAAATTCGAATTAGTGGAAAACCACTCATTCGAAGTGAAATTCAGCTACTCAAATAAGAGGAAATGACTCCACTTATAATCGGTGTAAAACCACTATTTCAGTGAAACAATTTCAATGGTTGAATAAGTGGTAGCCAACTGCGCACGGCGGATTAAATATTGTATTTATTGAATTTAAGGTAATAATTACGGAAAATAAACTAATTTCCGATAGTCACTGTTTATAATATCCAATGTAAAGTGTAAAAAAAAGGTGCGTATTATATATGTGTTGAAGCAACTGCGTGCAGAATCTAGACCGTTACCTTAAGAACCAAGCTACCAAGCCAAAGTTGACTCCATAGTAAAAATGTGTATATTATAATGTATTATCTAATAAATGTGGCTTCAAATTGTATTTTGATTTTAAGTGTAATTGGTAACATAAGGATTGTTAAAGCGAATAGTACGTATGAATTCACTCACTTCACTACGGTCAATGTGGCGTAAACCTCAAACCTTCAAAGCGAGCGCTATGATAATTACGTGAAAATAAATGAAATACTTTAAAACGAAATGAANCGTAAACCTCAAACCTTCAAAGCGAGCGCTATGATAATTACGTGAAAATAAATGAAATACTTTAAAACGAAATGAATTACTCAATGTTCGTGTTACCTCGTAATATAGTATTATAAAAAATAACCATTTGAAAAATAAATTTTTTAGGGGTTTTACTGTTTTATCAGATGTTATTTTGTTTGATACATGCTGTTTAGCTGATCCGTCAGTCAGAAAACCAATCACTGAAGAAACAGTAAATGAAATAGTTGATGAATCACTGAAAAATATCACTGCATCANGTCAGTCAGAAAACCAATCACTGAAGAAACAGTAAATGAAATAGTTGATGAATCACTGAAAAATATCACTGCATCAATAAGTGATCGCTAACTGGCATTTTAAAACTAATTCGTTAGCAAAATTGAATGAAGTAACGGTTGGATAAGTCACGTGCTTTTAGGCTGACTTAAACAGTGAAGTTCTCACAGATTCAGATTTACAGGACACAAAGTAAAAACTTAAATCACATTGTAAGACATTTTTCTCAGTTTTAGTATAAATGGGTTATTATTTTTTTCATGGATACATGTATTCAGTTATTTAGTTGTTTCGNCATTTTTCTCAGTTTTAGTATAAATGGGTTATTATTTTTTTCATGGATACATGTATTCAGTTATTTAGTTGTTTCACATAGCGTATTGCTAGTAGGTGCGCAATGAGTGTCTGTCACCTTGTTATCACTCAACATTCGCACCGACTCCGAATACGGAGAAGGGAAATGAAGCTCAGTGCAACTCGCAGTTGGAAGATGGAAAACGACACCACTCTTAGAATGCCGGAGGGTGTGAAAGTGGGGAGGGAGGGGGGTGGAACAAGCAGCACTCGGCCTGTGTGCACTGGGTGCTGGCCAGTACTGTCATATTGTAATATGCAAACAATGTGCCTTGTTAGCTGAATACAGTAAGTGTTTGTTTTCATGTTATAGGTTAACTTGGACAGACAAATTCAGAAAGCCAACAAAAATATGTTCAGGTCATCAGTGATTGAGAAAAAACGTTTTCTTCTTGAAAGATGGATCGGATAGTAAAAATAGGAGAAAGGCAAGCTTAGGTTAATACAAAACTGAGAAACAGAGACAATAGTGATAGACAATACAGAGGCAAAGGCAGAGGCAAACTTTGAGTGTGAAAAAATAGGACCATATTATAACTGTCCAAGGAAGTGCTATGACCAAATACGACAAGATGAAGGTGACCAATAATATTCTCCCTTCTCAGAAATCGATAGTTTTGATGGACAGAACACTTGTCTCAAAGGCTTTCTGAAAGTACGAGATGTACAGCGCCGGCACTTGAAGGGAACCAGCCGTCGTTCTGTCACAGCTATAAACCACCCACTTACTAAGAAGAATATTGGTCGCATAACCAACTTGGTACAGAAATTGAAACTTGCTCCTACCCCACCCGTGACAAACGTGGCCATCACGAGTCACATTCTCATTAGTATGATGTCCGATTACAACTTTTTTTATAATTACGTAAACTAATTTCGACGCTACGAAAGTCATTATAGCAGGAATAAGTGTGCGAACAAGCAGTTCATGTCTATGGGGTACTCGGTTGCGAGCCTGTATGATCACTTTGTTACACACTATTTGACGATTAACAACTGTGATCCAACTTCTGAACATAAACATAGGCGTATCTGTACAGTAAATTACAACACAAGTTTCAAGCTTCCGAATTCAGACCCGTGCACTACATGTGATGACCTGCACAACAAACTATTATCCACAAAAGATGATGAAAATAAGTGCAAAGAGTACAAAGATAATATAATAACTTTGTTTATGTAAGGCAGGGAAATGCAAAAATTACATACAAACAGAACTTGTGAAAGCACAAACTGATAAAGCACAAAATGATTGTAAATATCATGTAATAACTTTTCACCTACAGCAGCCACTACCAAAATCAAATATATCTAGTGTTCCAGCCTTTTACAAGATACTATTTTGTTTCTAACTCAGCGTATGGTCTTCCATGAGTTTTAAAATTATGGCATCTTGTAGTTTATCTAAGAGTTGCAATCGCACTATTATTTATTACCTACATATCCCATTGGCATATAACGAGGAAAATTATTTGTAACGTTGTCTATTGTATTGCAGAAACGACGTCGGATGAACGACCCAAGATACTTTAGAAGAGACAGAATGCATTATCAGAAAATATAAGATTAATTTCTTTGTTGTGTGGCCGTACATAACTAGTGTTGTTCAACAGTATGAGAGATGGTTGATCTTTTTTTTTTTCTCCGAATCACTGCCCGAAGATATTCCGGCGTACCTAGTGAGTGAAGAAAAGTTACGAAAGATACATTTTGTTGTGCTCTGTGAACATAGTACGAAGTGGTTCTCACGGCCTCACTGCCACTTGTTGCAACTTGTGGAGGGAACTGTGAAGAATATTTCCGGTTGTGGGTTTATTGAAGCAACTTCCTTTCCACTTCCAAATTATTGAAGTTTGCTGCCTGTTTCGGCTGCCAACTGGTGTGCGCAGTTGCAGCAGGGGACTTTGTACTAAACAATTTGCTCACTCTTTCTCGCATTCTGTGTGTACGAATGAATCTAAAGATTCGTCATACGTGTGATTACAGGTCTCAATTTCCTGGCTTCTCTCTGCCAATTTTCTTATTGAGAGTAAACAACTGCTAAAACAGCTGTTATNTTACAGGTCTCAATTTCCTGGCTTCTCTCTGCCAATTTTCTTATTGAGAGTAAACAACTGCTAAAACAGCTGTTATCGGTAGTCTCAAGTAACACAGGTCAATACAAAATCTTTCAAGTACAACAGAGAAGGGCAGCATGTATTAATACAACTACCAAAACAATTTACTTAGAGAAGGGTTGCGAATAAATTATTGAAAATGAACATTTTTGGAAACTCTTTTATGCGCAACGGTGAAGAGACATCTGATGAGGGGTCCATATTGCCTTCAGTGGTTTTGAGTATTCCAAGACAAGACATAACATTTTTGATAGGGATATGGTAGCTATTTCTCGTGTTGTATATGTTGAAAGTGGAAAAAGAGAGAAAGAGAGAGTGATACACAATAGAATTGTGTTTGTAAGTGGCGAAGGGGGAGGGGGGGGGAGTTGAGATTTGGGCGCCTCTTAACAACGAGGTGTTGAGAGACGCGTTGTATGTGATTTACCGGGAAAGCAAAGTGATATTTGCATATAATACAATTTAAGTAAAGTTTGACGGACATCTTTACTTACCAGAAGTAAACAATGCTTGTTTGAAAATTGTCTATACCGTTAAATTTACGTGATAAGCTTAGAAATAACTTAGAAGAAAATGAAATAAATCTACACAACTGCTAATACGCAAATAAATTTAAAACGTTTTATAAAAAGTCGTTTGATAGATTATTGTAATTAGGGGTAAATGATTATGTAAAATATTTTAGACATACGCCGTTGCTGCACCATGTCTTCACAGAACACCAGGTGTCTGAGATGTGAAACACACACTAAAAACGAGCCGAAAGTTGCTGTAGTAAAAATTATATATAACACTTATTATAAATCTTACAAGGAATTTCGTCAGATAAAACATAAAAAATATAAACAAAAAACTAAAATTACAGAACCAATCATCAAACGAAAAAACTGAACAAAAAAGGACCACCCGAATGAAGAAAGCACAGACGAACACTGAGACGAAGACAAAGTTTCGCCCGAGACTGGAAGACACAACAATGACGAGACAGAAGAACACAGTCGGTATTCTTAGACGAGCTTTTCGCGACGTTGCGGNTTTTTTTTTTTGTTTTTTTTTTTTCGTTTAATAATTCGTTTTGTAATTAAATTTTTTTTTATTTTGTTATTTATTTGATAAAATACCTTGTAGGAATTATTATGTTTTATTTATATAGGTTGACAAGAACTACTCGTGGATCGTTTTTCGTGTTTGTTTCACGTCTCAGATCTGGTTTTTTGTGACAACACAGTGTAGCAGCGGCGAAGGTCCGAAATATTTCGCTTAATCTTTACTTATACATTCATTTGTAAAAGTAATTGATCATCATGGNGGATCACCATGGACCAATCGCCCGAGTACAATGCACGTTGTCACACAGTATCGCCATATCCCTCCATTATTCAAAGCTGCAAGACACCGAATAAAGGTTACGTATCAGTCGCTCTGGTGGACCACCAACAGGGAGGATCGTTTTATCGTTCGACAGGCAGTAATCACTTTCCAAGCGTCCCTGCACACCATCCAGAGACATGTCCCGCGGCATCTGCCTGTGTACCATATAAAAGCGGCTTCCAGAAGAGCATCTACTTTAGNACCATATAAAAGCGGCTTCCAGAAGAGCATCTACTTTAGTGGCGTCCATTACGACGTCTACCGTTGTGACCTGAGCATTGGCTGAGAACGTGTGACTTCTGTCAGGAACGGGCAGCATGGCAGCTTGCGAACTTGTGACGAGTGGTGTTCGGCGGCAAGTCTGGAAACGTCATGGCCATGCTTTATTTGCGAGCCGCATAGCTCCACGAGAGTTGTCAAGGCATGGGAAGGGGGTGTTACCACGATCCCTGCACACAACTGGTGGAATTTGAAGGGACTCTAACGGCGCGGCGATACGCCCATGTACGCCCATGTACGCTCCTCTTCGTGGTGCGACTTGACAACCCCATCTTCCAGCGGCATAATGCCCAACCTCACACAGCATGGGTGTCTCGGACCTGCCCTCGTGATGTCGACATACTTCCATGGCAAGCAAGGTCCCCAGACCTCTCGCCCATCGAGGACGTTTGANGACCTGCCCTCGTGATGTCGACATACTTCCATGGCAAGCAAGGTCCCCAGACCTCTCGCCCATCGAGGACGTTTGGAACCAGATCGGATGGCCACTTCAGCTAAAAGCGAGATCAGTCACGCCAGCTGTGGTCGGATCTTCCTCGAGAGAACATCGGGCGTCTGTGTGCCTCCATGCCCGACTCTATGCTCGCATGTCTCCATGTTACCAGTGGTCCAACAACATCCTGCAAGTGTTGCTACCATGCAACACATGCTTGGTGAGGTACAATATTCACATATTTTCTATATACATACTATCATGTTTTGTGCCTGTACCCAGTTACCTGCCCTGTAATGACACCTTCAGAGTGATCAAATGTTTTGCATATGACTCCATATGCCTGAATATATGCTTACATAAAATAATTGTTTTCCCTGGCTTGCAAAATTCAGTAAATTATATTTAATAAGAGCACTCCTCCACAAAATTACTTAAATGAATTAATCCGAAAACTTGGCCTTCTGCTGAAATTGATGTTAAAAATAAAAACGAAATAATTTTCGTCGCTATATTTTGATCGTTCATTTTCAATTACAGGTCTTTTTATGNAAAAACGAAATAATTTTCGTCGCTATATTTTGATCGTTCATTTTCAATTACAGGTCTTTTTATGATATGTTATGTACTTAAAAGCAGACAACTTCTGTTATGTGTGCGTGGAATGGAAGAAAAACATGCAAATAAATTAATTGCATTTAATGAACAGCCATTAAATGTGCTAATAACACAGCCCCAAGCTAATTGTATGTATAAACATGATAAACTCCTAACGTTACTTCACAACCTCCGCATGTAAGTGACACAACTATCCACCGCGCAGGCTTCCACCTGGGTATCTCACGCCGTTTTGTTTTACGACTTCTGGATAGNTGTACTTAAAAGCAGACAACTTCTGTTATGTGTGCGTGGAATGGAAGAAAAACATGCAAATAAATTAATTGCATTAAATGAACAGCCATTAAATGTGCTAATAGCACAGCCCCAAGCTAATTGTATGTATAAACATGATAAACTCCTAACGTTACTTCACATCCTCCCCATGTAGGTGACGTAACTATCCACCGCGCAGGCTTCCACCTGGGTATCTCACGCCGTTTTGTTTTACGACTTCTGGATAGCAATCTGAACATCTAGCAGCACGTTATCAGGTAGGTCTGGTGTTACGTAGTTTACAACTGGTTTACCTTAGTCGTTTATCACAGAAGTCACGTTTAATGGGGGAGTAACTTTGAAACTATGCCCGCTGTGTTGATTAAGAGGATTACAAGATATTTTCTATCATGGTAGATAAATTATTCTTCATTTCGTGGTTTTTACACTTGTGTAGACGGTGGGTAGAGCTTCTAACCGTCTACATGAACCCAGAAAAAATATTTAAACACAACAATGATCAATATATAGTAAAAAAAATATTATTTACCTTTGCGTTTATAAATTTTAAACATCAATCTGTTTAAATTTTCGATTGCACTCGTTACTTTCCACCTTTATGATAGAAAAATAACTCGGAGAACTCTACCCGTACAATTAAAAATCAAATAATATATATTCAACAACCCGNCCTTTATGATAGAAAAATAACTCGGAGAACTCTACCCGTACAATTAAAAATCAAATAATATATATTCAACAACCCGTGAAAATAAATTTCCCGCTGTAAATTTTTCCCACTTCGTAATTTTATTTAGAAGTTTTGAAACAAACCGAGGGAAATATTTGCATACATGTTCCTCGAGAATCTACAGGAAATGTATGAAAATTGTAGATATTTAGAATTTCTTTTTGCAATAACAAATAATAAGAAAGAAATATTTTGATAACTGTCTGTGCTGACGAGAAGGCAAGGCTCTAGAATAAGGCTCCCATTGTGGCTGCAAACCTCGACTTCGATTCTAACTCATATTATTAATACAGAATATATTAGTCTGCACGAAAATTTTCTCCACAGTTCTGTAACCACACACTCCACACATGTATACGCACATATGAAATATGTGTATGTACACATGTATGCTGTTATAATAAAATATATTTTTAAAATATTATATACTTAAATACTAGCTCCTTTAATATTGGTCTATTGAAAATATCAATTGTAATGGTTACAATCTACTTCAATGATTGAATTAATGGCGAAAATATGGGCATAAACATTCATTGTTTTCGATATTTTCGACATTTTACTTGCGCTGAAAGTGAGCTGTAACAAAGGTCGTCACTTTATTTCCGAATTTTATAGAAATTTTTTGGCATAAATTCCTGCCTGATATTTATACACTCAAACGTGGTATAAGGAACGAAAACGTTTACCTTCGTTGAGTTTTTGCTTGCAATTTACATCACTCAGATTTACTTTCATTGCTCCATTGTGTGCATACAGGTTTTCTCCTTCGTCCTTAAAACATAATAACTTTCCAAAAGGCTAACATACTTTCCAGGCGCACAGTAACAGGTAGGAGGGGCCAGGGGGTCAATCCCCCCCTCTCTTGTTGGTTATCATAGAGGGGCCAAGGGTTTTAAATAAATAATTGTAGAAATTACATTTAAACTTCCACTAGAAATAATGGTTCTTATGGTTGTAGATATGCTTTTGTCAGTATTTTCCATCCAACTATGAGGAAAAGAGAAATTTCATTCCACATATTTTCAATTCAAACTGGTTAAGCATAACTGAATGACTATTAAAAGACATAATTTTTCAGTAACCGAAGTGCCACCAAAGTATTTAGCGATTTAATGTTTCAAGAATTTTNAATTTAATGTTTCCCGAATTTTTGTTTCCGCCAGTTTAGCGAAGCAAACAGCGTTGAATGGAATCATGCTTATATTTTTTATTTGGCAATGAGAATGACGAAATGGATAACCCAACAGTTTGAGTCTTAAAATAACAATTAACTGTTGTCCTGGTTTGTGAAAATGGCGTTAATTATGCGATGAGAATGCACAAAGTCACATGCCTTAGTTGTGGTAAAAAAAAAACAGTTACCATCTTACTTGATAATAAGGAACATATTCTGAAAATATTAATTATTTTTTAATAACAACTGGTTATCTAAATTAAAAATATTTGCACAGTACTATACTCTCTTGTGGAAGCTAGTGACATTTACAAGTTATGTTTATCTAGTACCTAGGGGCTTCTTTATTTAGCGAAATTTTTCCATGGCTAGTTGTTTCTGAGAGCACTTTAGTTCAGATCCACTTTTGTTGTTGAATGATTTTAATGATCACACGACTTAGGGGTCTGTCCGCCAATCACAGACGTCGAGTATTGAAGTGTCTTTATTCCGATTGGAGCAGTCGGGTAAGAAAATGTGTTTTCACAAGGATACACAGCCAGTACTGAGAGGAAATTCGCAAGCGAATGCCTGTAGAAGGTAGAAATCAAGCCTTCGCGAATATCGTTTCGCGACAAATAGGTTTCCCCAGTCATCCGCGAGTTTGCCATATGCTGACCTAACATAATATAATCCTCGGCGGCCGGTTCACATTCCACCAAACCAAGAAGGTAAGCTTTGTCGCTTTTTGTATAAGTTTCTACCCGTAGCTTGACCACGATCCTTTACAAAACTCAGTGGTCTGTGTCACGTGTGTTAAAGCTCTACGTGAAAATGTCTTCAGTAAGGGATTACGTATGATGGTTTCACTTGCTCGAAGAAAGCTAATGAAAATTATCCCCACCACGAAAAGAGCTGGACATGTAAGGCATTGGCAGGAAAATTACACTAAGTTAATGCACCATGTGTAAACTAGCAGAACAAAACACCCAATGAACAAAAACAAGAACATCGTATAGAAATGCGAGCAGTGTTTACAAATACAAAGTATTTGACAATGAATCGTCAGGCGGTTTGTTTGCATGGCGACATTTCATAAGATTACAATCAGCTTTTTAATTTACGGACTGGTTTCCCTGAACTTTATAACTTAGCATCCTAGAAATTCATAATGAAGTCAAGGATGATATGGCATACTCAGTCTGAAGCACATGGACTATTTGATAAGATTTTGAAAGAAGTATACTCTATCTTGGTTTGAGAAAATGATCAGTTTTTTTTAAGACTGAATGCCTCGGTGTTATATGGAAAAAGAATGTATGACGTTACCATGTATTAGTGCGGAAATAACCATTTCCTAAGTATTNCGAATGTATGACGTTAGCATGTATTAGTGCGGAAATAACCATTTCCTAAGTATTTGAAAGAATGAAGAAGCGAGGAAGATATCAAGTGTTTTGGCCTATGATGATCATCAAAAACAAAAGGATTTGACGAAGGACACCAGGAGTAAATTACTGTATTGACAGCCTTCCAACGTGTAGTTCCAAAAGAGCTGTATAAGAAAGTATAAATAGAATTCCTGGACAGTATTACTGGAAAAATAAATAGGATTATATTAATATTGCACACAAAATATAAATTCTGATCTTAAAGTGGCACTTGACATTCAACTAATGGTGTGACATCAAAAGAAGAAGAATTTGGTCAGCAACAGTTAGGTTATCAGACTGTAATGCTGAAAAAGTTTTCTTCTTACTCTAAAACAACAATCAAATTTGAACAACTCTTGAAGGATACGAAAACTGAGACAATGTCTCTCTCTTTTTTTTTCTCATCTTCTTGTCCCACCAGTTACATTAAATATCTTAACGGCTTTTATTCATGCTACGGATGCAGAACATCTGCTATAATTACACAGAAGAGGCTTAAAACGTTTTGTAATCTGTATATTTATACACATATGAAATCTGCGTTGAAAATATTATATAATAATTTCTTAATAGACAGGTATGCCGAATGCAATACAGATATTTGTCATAAATGTCGATGTGCCTACAGTTGACGTTCATGTCTGAAACATTTATAAATTAATCAATTAAATTTGCGATATTATTTCTATTGTTCATTTGGAAACCGTAAATTTCAATCATTCCGTTTACCATTTATTTGTGTCGTTAGTCCTTTTAAAGTAAAATTTTCTACACTCTGCAACAGATTCACATGTTGGGATTAGGTCATCGAGTGTGAAACTCAATCCGGTAGTAAGCCATCCACCGGAATCATTTCGGTATAGAAAATTGTCGCGTAAATCAATGGCTAATGTAAGAAACACATAACCCCGACGTTTATATGTGATATATCTCATGGAAGAGTGTGATTTAGCACATCTAAAATTTATGTACAATAATACGCGCCAAAATATAAAAGGGCATCATGACCTGCCCGAAAGTTCGTCCAAACAGGAGTTAAAACAAATAACAAACATAAAGTTTCTATGGTGTCGTTTTATCTTCAGATGTAATGTAGAATAGCTACGAACACTGGAAATCAAAACATCCATCACTTTATAATTCTGCCCAAGAATTTGCTGACCTGAGCCAAACATGTGATGTGACGTCAAGGAAGTAGAATAACAAAGTTGAATGTTTTTTTTTGCATTGCCATATTTAGTTATCTCTTTTCATTTTTTTGTTTAGAAACACGCAGAAATAAAAAACTAACTCATTTGCAGTAGTAATATAACTTATGTAAATTATGTCATCGGAAAACGCTTCGTCAAGACACGTGTGCTATCACACAAAAAAAAATTTTCTGTAGAATATCATGACATTTTTCCATATTTTCATATGTAGCAATATTCCCTGAAATTTCGCACAAGAATTTTGCTACATGAAATTATGTGGCAAACAAAAAAATGTTGAGTCTTTTATCTAATTTATTTATATATAGTTGGTTTTTATTTATATTTAGGTTTTGAAACAGCAATACTGTGTTTTGCAATTGCACTGCGCATAATATTTTACTTTTTAGTTCATGGTTTTAACTGTAATAATGTTGCATACAGAAAACAGAAGAAACAATTTTCAAAGATTTAAGTAATTTAAATTGAAATATATTTTACTAATTCCTTACCAGAGGTACTTTGAGTAAATTTGTCAACATATATCACAAACGAAAAAAACACAAAAGTTTGCTTTTTTATAATTTCTTTTTTTAAACTTTTACAAATGTGTTTCCTTAATACGTCTTTTAGTGGTTCATGGTGTTTGTTAAAACGCAAGTTATCTTACTCATTCAAGTAACTCATTTAAAGGAAAATTCTGATTTTGCCTTTAAGCAAAGCAAACCCTGTGCAAATGAAAGATATTTGTAAATTCTGTAGGGGAAAGCGCATTAAAATTACTGTAATTTGTTCGCAGTGTTTGGCACAAATACGAGATGATAACTTTTAGTAAATTATTCGAAGGCGCCTGTTCATCGAGCAGTTCATTTATTTATATTTCCGAGAGGATTCTTTGCTATTACGCTTGACAATAATAACGGGAAGAAATAATCGTTCTGTCGTCAAATTGCGGGATATCTCTAACACGTCATTTGCCTGTTTTGAAACGTCACACGCCTACAGTATAAACACGAGTTGATATGCGTTTTAGGACAACTGTTTGGAATACACGAATTTGCCCCAACGTCGATGCACAAGAAGAAGGAAGCGGCATGTGATACTGATCAAAACATCCAGAGACATCCAGAGCATTACCAACACATGCATCAGACGGCTTAGTAAGGAGTATACATCACTCTGAACTGTCACACACGCAGCAATCCTGGCATGCGACGTCGTACAAATGCTGAATGTCGCTCACACTCAATGGAATCACTTAGCCAGCTGCACTCGCTGTGTTGTTAGACGACCTGCGACAAGACACTTGGTGTAATGGCTGCAGACCACAGCGGGCGAGTGGCTCGTTTCAACTTATGAAGAGAGGGACTTCTATACACGAACTATTCGTTTTTAAAACCCGTTAGGATTGGACGGTGTTCTGCAATGTATTTCCACTAGTCTATACATCCATAACAATGCAACTGAAAAATAAAATGCTAGGACATAAATCTATTGTATGATGAATCGCAGAGTTCAATCGTAATTGCGACTCTTTAGTCAACAATTTTCGACATGTTACTATAAAGTCACAAAAAGAGAAGGAGAATCCAAATTTTGTAACTCAGAATATGTTCCCTAGATGAGAGTATAAACGACTACTACAATCCAATATAGGGGAAAAACGGAAAATAATAGAAGAAAGCGAGAATTTTCTATGATATGCAAAACCATCGTGCAAATGAGAAAATGAGATAGCGGACACCAATTTAATAATATGGGTGAAAATTACCTACAAGCATCATACAAAATGTTTAAAATCAAATAATTAGGAATGTGAGCTAACTTTACTCATTTGTCAAGCAACTTTAACCGTTGAAATTGATTTATGAAAGTGGCTCGGATGATGGAACTAATGTATTTCGTGCACTCCATTATTCTTCTCAGACGTCGCTACTGTTCTCAGCTCAGACCTGTGAATATTCCTTCGTGAGAACTTCGCCTTGATGACATACCCTTTTATGGATAACCGAGGTCGAGGGCGTTATTACTCTCTAAACCATTGGCTGTTACAAACTGCTAATGTGTGTTTACACTGAGCAGACACCCATGGAAATGCACTTCGAAAGAGGACAAATATCCTTCCTAAAGAGGTCTTCATAAATCAAACTCGTATAACTAGCGTTGTCTGCAGGCTCAGAGAAACTCTTTTTCCATTAATATCCATCTGTCTGTTGTACTAGGGGAAGAAAAAATCGTCGGAACTGAGGCCACTGCATAAACCCCTCATTGACCAGCTACCATGCATCAGTAGGTCATTTCAGCAGGGAAAATAACTGTCCAGTATTTATTACTGGTCCAGCCTCACAACAATAACAGTTAAAATTGTATTAAAACACGGTTTGTTTGACCTTCTTAGTATCGCAGCACCGGCGAAGTCGTGCATTCGTGTGATCTCCTAAAGCACTGGTCATACGTACACTTACAATGTCATTATGTGAAAATTACTACTCCCACATGAAAATAGACACAAAAATATTCATGCAAAATGAGGCCTGTAGTGGAAACAGGTTAATCCACTGTATTCAAACAAAATTTGATTAATGTAAAGGCATATACGAAATGGGTAAATATGTAGAATATTTCATCAGAAAAATGTTTGCTTACTACGGCACGCGCGCGTTATCAAATAAACGCTGCATTTTATATTGTTGCAGACTTGCCCAGAGTTGTTGAAGTTATGCTCCGAATCACGGGAATTTAGACACGGAGGAAACTTATTTCACATTTGGTCCTGTGAATGTACGATGGTGATAAATCAAGTGAAAGTATAGAACAGAGATATTTTGTACCATGAAGTGAACTCTGCTAGAAAGCATAGGTGTCTGTTGGTGAGAGTTACCTTGCGTGAAACTGGCTCACGGGCAATCGGATATGGACGGCAGCATACGAGACCGGAGGATGTCTTCGATAAACTAAATTACTAACAGTGGCGAAGGACGGTTGCATGAGATGGATTTGTACACCAGTAGTAGCGGATGTGTGAAGCTGTAGAGTNTATTTGTGCACCAGTAATGTACAGTAGTGTGAAGCTGTAGAGTAACGCCTTTATTCGTCCACACAGTTGCACGGCGGCCATCTGCAAGCAAAGGAAAGCACGATTCTACGCTAAAGGCAGTACGGCGACCGTCTGTACAAGAGTGTGTAGTGCTGCTATCTGTTGACATCACTGTAAACAAGGCGACAGATGTTGAAGCGTTAAGGTGGAACGAGAGTGTCTTCCAGTGGCACTCTGCACCTGACAGCATCACTTGCCGATCTCATTACAAGGCACAACACACGCTACAAAAAATGTCATAAAAGAACGATTATATTGTATGTGAAGTAAGAATACATATATTTTGAAAAAGTGTACAATATTTTGCTTTTTTATGCTTATTTAAATTTGAAAAGTGTATTATTTGAGCTTATTTTTCAACACAATCTAACAGTACTTCTACTATTGATGATTCAGAAATCTCATTTCGCATGAGAACCTTTGTTAAGTAGGGCGATAATAATAACTATGATTGTATGTGGTAGTTAGGAAGTTGGTGTATGACTGCTACACTCAAGGCGCCAGTCCGCCAACAGNCAGGAAGTTGGTGTATGACTGCTACACTCAAGGCGCCAGTCCGCCAACAGCCCGTCCACAAACTTAGCAGTTTATGTAAGAATATATAAGAAAATATATGTATTAAAGTTCAAACATGATATTGATCAGTTGTTTTTATATATAATTATTGCACATATAAAATTTACAATTCATTATTATATATTTTAAAATATAAATTTTTAAATTTTATAATATACAAACAGAGTAACTATTGAGACGGTTTGGTTTGTTATTGAGGGGAAGGCATATTATATTTTNATTCAGAAATCTCATTTCGCATGAGAACCTTTGTTAAGTAGGGCGATAATAATAACTATGATTGTATGTGGTAGTTAGGAAGTTGGTGTATGACTGCTACCCTCAAGGCGCCAGTCCGCCAACAGCCCGTCCACAAACTTAGCAGTTTATGTAAGAATATATAAGAAAATATATGTATTAAAGTTCAAACATGATATTGATCAGTTGTTTTTATATATAATTATTGCACATATAAAATTTACAATTCATTATTATATATTTTTAAATATAAATTTTAAAATTTTATAATATACAAACAGAGTAACTATTGAGACGGTTTGGTTTGTTATTGAGGGGAAGGCATATTATATTTTTTGCAGTATTCAAAATAAAAAAATTTTTAAATGATCTTAATTTTTATTAAAAAAGCACATAATATGTGTTTTTTTTTAAATACGTGGTTTCTAGCAGTAACTTTAAATAGTTACATCGTACCCTTTTGACAATTTGGTTATATGTATACTTATTTTTAATGAGTTCAGCATTTTGTATAGTCTGGTGAAGTGCTCCATTGTAGGCCACTCTCCTTTTAGGGCAAAACATCTTATATTAGTCTGGTAACGATATTGGCACTAATGAAGCTGTCACATGACGCTAAATGGTGCTCTAATGAAGCTGTCACATGACACCATATAGTGCTCTANAAATCTCTCACATGACTCTCTATGGTACTCCAATGAAGCTGTCACATGACGCTACATGGTGCTCTAATGAAGCTGACACATGACGCCATTTGGCGCTCTAATAAAGCTGTCACATGACGCTGTATGGTGCTCTAATGAAGCAGTCACAAGACTGTGTATGGGGTTATAATTAAGCTGTCACGTGCCGCTATAGGGTGCATTAATGAAGCTGTTACATGATTCATTAGAAGCTGTCACATTACGCTCTACGGTGCTCTAATGAAGATGTCGCATGACGCTATATGGTGCTCTAATGAAGCTGTCACATGATGCTATTTGGCGCACTAATAAAGCAGTCACATGACGCTGTATGGTTTTATAATGAAGCTGTAATGTGACGCTATATGGTGCTCTAATGAAGCTGTCACATGACACCATATAGTGCTCTAATGAAGCTGGCACATGACGCCATTTGGTGCTCTAATGAAGCTGTCACGTTACGATAAATGGTGCTCTAATGAAGCTGTCCCATGACGATAAATGGTGCACTAATGAAGCTGTCACATGATGCTATTTGGCGCACTAATAAAGCAGTCACATGACGCTTTATGGTTTTATAATGAAGCTGTAATGTGACGCTATATGGTGCTCTAATGAAGCTGTCACATGACACCATATAGTGCTCTAATGAAGCTGGCACATGACGCCATTTGGTGCTCTAATGAAGCTGTCACGTTACGATAAATGGTGCTCTAATGAAGCTGTCCCATGACGATAAATGGTGCACTAATGAAGCTGTCACATGATGCTATATGGTGCTCTAATTAAGAAGTCACATAACACTGTATGGTGTTCTAATGAAGCTGTCACGTGACGCTATATGGTGCTCAAATGAAGCTGTCACATGATGCTATTTGGCGCTCTAATAAAGCAGTCACATGACGCTTTATGGTTTTATAATGAAGCTGTAATGTGACGCTATATTGTGCTCTAATGAAGNTTGGCGCACTAATAAAGCAGTCACATGACGCTTTATGGTTTTATAATGAAGCTGTAATGTGACGCTATATGGTGCTCTAATGAAGCTGTCATGTGACGCTGTATGGTGGACAAAGAATNAGCTGTCATGTGACGCTGTATGGTGGACAAAGAATCTGCTGCTCTGTTCATCGCTGTCTGACAATTTAAACGTCATCCCTTTGTCTGATGTTTGGTGGCGGTCGTCCAGAAGCAGTCCACAGAGTACGGCCACCTTCACGAGTGCATTGTTCCCAACACTATCTCGTCGTATTCCATTCCTTGCGTTGATGCGGCCGGCTGGAAACCCGACCACCATTGTTCCTTCACTACTTACACGGATATTCTGCCATGTGCTGTTCTAAGTATGCTGTTTGAAAACAAAGATGATACTGGTACAGCATGTAAACAATCTTCGTACATATTAACTTCATTTTGCAGACTTTGATATTAATGTTGTTTGTATACGCAACATAGTTTAACCGTACTAAAAACAGCACAAATACGTATTCCAGATACACGGCTACATGAATGAAGGGCACGCTTGAAGTACTTCAAGCATTTGAACCTAACTTGTGGCACGTTTCCGCCAGCAAATCGCACCAACGTGCAGTTGATGCGCGTGATGCACCACTAGCAAGGGATCGGAACAACTTACTTACTTGCGCATATTGCGCACAGCATAGATAACGGAGTACGGCCTCTGAGAAGTCCGAGCAGCCTACAACCGTCATTACGTACACTGAAGAGCCGAAAAAACTGGCATAGGCGTGCGTGTGCAAATAACAGAGGTATGGACCCAATCAGAGTAACGCGATACGGTCGGCAGCTCTAGATCGGTTACTGCTGCTACAATGGCAGGTTATCAAGATTTAAGTGAGTTTCAACGTGGTGTTATAGTCGGCGCACGAGAAATGGGACAAAGCATATCCAAGGTAGCGATAACAATGGGACAAACGACGACTGACAAGAATCATTAAACGTGACAGACGTGCAACCTTTTCTCAAATTGGCGCAGGTTGAATTTGTGGACTGCCCTGCAGGATTCATGGCGTGAATTGCCTCCTGCATACCTTCAGACATTAGTCGAGTAGATACCAAGTCGTCTTGTGGCACTTCTGCGTTCTCAGGGGGCCTACACGATATTAGGCAGGTGTACCAGTTTTTTTGGCTCTTCAGTGTACTATGGCTATAGTCTAGTCCGAGCGGCACCATGAATATAGCGCATGGTTATTTGTGGGCCACTGCAAATCCCTACGCCGCGATCACGACAGTTGACGAGGAGTTGCTGAATAATGGGCATGGTTTTATTCTGCAGCGTGCAGCCGAGTACCAACGACTCAGCGATGCACACTTCGATTATAAGATGTAAATCCCGCACCACTAACACAGTGTTGTGGACCTCTATTGCGGACCATTTGTTCGGCTCTGAAGCTTGCACTGTAAGTGGTGAGTATTAATGTGTACTGCCATTACATAATGTATCACTTGTGGAACATTACAATGCATGAGGTACCTACTGCCTTCATCCCAGAAATACTGTGCCCGATCTTCTGAACGAGTTTGTTTGATGTGGCTGTATGGACCATAATCTTAATGCACACAAGAAGCCTGTCTTCACGCTCGCAGGCCCTTGGCTTCTGGATGTCGCTCAGCCCGTCCGTCCTCAACCCTATGATCCCATATCCGCTTCACTGTAATTGCATATTTTCCAATGCGGACATCAATTCGGGGTAGGATAATACATAAACCCGATAGGCCACGATTGTCCCACTGTTACAGGCAGAAACCTGTTTTTATGAAGGGGCTGCTGTGGTGAAGTGGTCAGAATACTATCCTCCCACCAAGGCTCGATTCCCGGCGGGGTCGATCCTGGATTTTCGCTTCTGGGAATCATGCCGAACGATACCGTTTGTCAGCGGGTTTTCTCGGGAACCTCCAGTTTCTCTTGCCCTTGCATTCCGTAGCTGTTCCAAACTTACTTCACTTCATACTCATCGGCCTCCAAGACCTCNCCAGTTTCTCTTGCCCTTGCATTCCGTAGCTGTTCCAAACTTACTTCACTTCATACTCATCGGCCTCCAAGACCTCGATGTTAAGAGCCGCCCAAATCTCTGCACTCCACTGCACGTATGGTGGTTGTGTACTTCGACATTGCATGCTCACTCCGTCTATGCACATGTATGGCGGGGAAACACAATACCACTACCTCTGAGTGGCTCGCCAACATCAAGTTATACACCGCATCAGTGTAGCCATTGACACTTGTGCTGCCCCACTCGACTGAATAACTCACCTTGTCATTGTCCTACGCTTCTATACATATTTATCCACTGTAAGGTCCTTCGAAAACGTTCTTCTTGATGTTAACATTTTAATGGTTAGCAGGTTATATACCAGCTGTCTTAAATTAGAGGCTACATTATTTGAAGTGTAATAACAGAGATATTATTATCGGTAGTTTGATGGAAATGCTTGTATTTTACATCATAAGGACAAAATTAGGGGTGTACGTAATTTAATACATGTTATAAATTTTCAAAATATCCACCGTGAACAGAAATACGAAGTCTGCAACGCTGTAGAAAGTAACGACAAATAGCAGCTACAGTTTCCATGGGAGTGGATCCACAGGCGGCCACAAGCAAGTCCCTCGTGCCATACTGTGTTCGTAGTCTTATGGTACACACAATGTTCTTTGGAGTTCACCACAGATAAAACTCGAACGGTGTTAAATCTGGAGTTATGGGTGATTACTCAACAATTCCTCGTGCGCCTGTCCATCTCCCAAAAACTGCTTCACCAAGGAGCGACCATATGTCCCGATGGTAATGTGCCCTGCTGGAATAAACAATGGTCATCTGGTTAGATTTGGAGAACAGTGGGTAGAATGTATTCCTGCAACATAGTCTGGTATTTCACTCCACACTATTCCGTCAAGGAACAATGTTGGCAGAAGTCTCCTGGCAGGCATGCCGCATCACTGTGTTAACCCAGGAAGATTAACAGTTTGCTCTACCACAATGTGAGGATTTTAAACTGTCCGGTAGACATAGTTGTGGCAATTGACAGTTCCATCCAATTTAAAATTTGCCTCATCGGAACAAACAATCACGTCAGTAAAATGTCTGTTGTCGTTGCTCATGTTCAGAGCCAAATCACAAAATTCAACACACCTATCTGGGTATTTTCCATTCACAGGTTGAAGAAATGTGAAAATTCAAATTACTTGCCTATAAATGGCGATGGTTACTTCATTTACTGACATTTTACTCATGCGCGGCTTGCCATATGGACTTGGACTTCCCAGATTAACGTGTGAATGTGTGGAACAAGACTCCACACTGCCTTCATCCGTTGTCATTTCCGTCCTGCCACACAGTCCTTTATTCACGTCACTCACATTTCCGTCCCTCGCTCTCTCTCTCTTCATGCAGTCGTGTCATTGTTACATGTGACGGTGGAGTAAAGAGTTCTGCCCTCCATCGTCTCTGCACCACAATCGTGTTCTAACATTTACAATAAAACTTTAAAATCCACTTAACATTGCTCGAAAGAAAACCTTGTCACCGCCAGCATTTATTTAACAGTTTTAATGCCTCCGCTCGCGTCTGTAAAGGGACCTGATAAGAGCGGAAGTGCTACACGCGCTCACACACCCTTAACGTTGTTTTTATAGTATCAAATACATTTAGTCTCATATTATTGTCATTATTTGTTTTTCTGTACTTAAAATACAATTAGTGTAAACATAAATTTGGGAAATCTAATATATTTATAAATGTGATTGTATTCGTTCACAAAATAAATTTAAATAATAAAATTTTTAAATAAATAGCAAAAATTGCATAATATATTTATTAGAAATGAGATACAGAATTTTCATATATTAGACAATTATATAAACATTTGAATATTTCTTAATAAAACACTCGGTTTTACAAACTTTCCTTATTTCCCACATCGTATTTACTTCCTCATGAACATATGAGCTCCTGAAACAAGCCTGTTTGATCACGCAGAAAACAGTAAAAGGGGGGGGGGTCAATCATTTGATGCTTTGATACTACGTAGATGCTCTTTAATACATAAACAAAGCTTCCAGCGATATTTGGCTTTCCTCGTATAGCGAATATAAACTAATATCAAAGGCAGGGAGTGTTCCATTCCGCGGTGAATGGAGGACATGAACTATAAACATAAGCGTGGATCATGGCGCACGTGTTGCGAGGAACGCACATTCTGTCTAATATGCTCTCCTCGTGCGTGCAGAGGGATGTGGGACAATGGCGGGAGACGGCAGGCGAGCAACTTAGCGTCTGTTTGCCAGAACGCCGAGCTGACTCACTGCGAGGAGACGACGCCCTAAGAGACACCATACTGAGTATCGAGAGCTGTATGGAAGAGGCGGGAACATAGCATACACATGTTGACGCTAGTTCCAGCTGGATAGGTGTCGCCGTGGCTCTGTCATCGTCTTCGTGCACTGGTAGTGCCGCTGTGCATGAATAATCTGGCCGCAGTTCATCTCGGAGTACTCTTTCAACTAGTGCTCATAATTCCTATACTTTTATTATAAATTTTGCGACATTTGCCTTATGTAAAATAAACATTGCCACGTCATTCAAGTGAAGCCATGTAATTTTTAAGGAATTAAAATGTGTTAATAATATGAAAACTTGTGCTCTAGTGTGTTTAAAGCACGAAAAAATGCCTTTAGGAGCAATATATGTAAGTTTAATTTGACATTAAAACAACGAGTTTAAGAATTATTTTATTAATTTCTGGTTACTCGTTTCAACTGAACTGCGAGCCAGAATGGCAGTGTGGTATGGAGTTATTGAGAATGCATTATTTAAGAGTTGATTTAATAAGTAAGCGCTTGCTTCTTCATGAACACCCTTTATCGCGAGACAACAAGGATCATCTCAAATTCGGCAGGACCAAGCTTCTCATTTTTTCCTCTACGTTAGAAAGAGACGGAGCAGTGTCTCGTGATAGGTGCTTGTCTGACAGCACGAAGGCGTCCAGAGCTCGAGCAAGCCGTTTCACAGATAAAGCGTGCCAGGTCAGGAAAAGCGTCAGGAAACATGAAGGAAATATCCAACGGCTTCGTTCTTCCTAGTGGAGTTTGTACTCGGAGCTGCTGCAGAGTGCAAACGAGGAATGATGTGTGGGCCTCAGCGACGGAGAGTTTTTTTATTACAGCGCGTGGAAATGCCCCGACTCGCCTATATCACCCACCAACTTTTTGCGATCGCTGAAATTGATTGCCAAAAAAAAAAAAAAAAAAANGCTTGTCGATACCTGCGTCCGTGGATGTGGGCCAGGCGAGGCGCACGTTTACGCGGCATTACGCGAGTAGCGGGAGATCATGCGAAGCTATCGTAGCGGCGTGCGACATTGCCTCCGGGTGGCCATTATTGTGAAAAGGTTAAAGAGGAATACGTATAAATTTTTATGTGACCATTTAAATACATATTATTAGTCAGTTTCTGACTTATGATTAAGCGAAATTGGATACCGTGGTTTTTAAAACCGTACTACAGGAAATTTCAGGCACTGCTGGGTAGGAGTTCAGACGACAAATGTAATTTTTAAGTTACATGTTCACAACGATAAATGTATGTTTCATATTTAAAAACTAAAATTATGTTGAAATAAATTGCAAACCACCTATATGATAAGTCTGTATTTTAACTTGTAACATGTATCTAAGCAAACATTGAAGCTACATGTTCTCAGTCAACACTGTTCTCGTGATATAATACAAGGTTCTAAATTTTTTTTCTTAATATAAGAACGCTGCTTTATAGCGATACGAAGAAATTATTTTACAAGAGGACTAACACCAGCTGTAACAAATTATTGTTTAAACTCTTTAAAAAAGAAAGACAGAGAAACTATTATAGACAATCCGATGAGACTGCTTGCATATAAAGCTATAAAGGCAATTTAGGGTGCTTGCGAATGTTAAAAAGATTTTCAAATTTCAAAAGATCCAGCATTAGCAAAATAAAATCTTCTGCCACGCTGTAGAACAGAAAAACAAACAGTAGCTAATGTTTCCGTATGAGTGGATTCACAGGCGTTTACAATCGCGTCTCTCATACCATATAGTACCTATGGCTTTGTGACCTACATAGTGTTCTTCAGAGTTCACTGAAGACAAAAACCAAGGGCGTTTAACCTTGAGATCTGGGTGGATATTCAACACTTCCTTGTCATCTTATTCACCTGCCAACAATTATTTTTTTCATCCACGAGCGACCGCATGTCTTGATGGTAATGTGGTGGTGCACCATGGTGCTGGTAAAAGCAGTCGGCATCTGGATAGAGTCGGTGAACAGCTCACACAATGTTTTCCTGCAACATGGTCTGGTAACTTCCTCCTGCCACTGGTTCGTCAAAGAAGAACGGCCCCACAAGTCTTCTGGCAGACATGCTCTATCTTTAGAAAAACCCAGATGATGAAAACCTCCCATTGCACGTCGTGATTTTTTTAGTTGACCAAACACACATGTTCTTCAGTGTAAAAAAAATATTCACGTGAGTTATTAAACGTTTTGATGGAAAAGAGTATGTTTTATGCTATTTGTAAAAATATCGTTATTAGGTACAAATAAATGTCGATGTATTTAATTGTCTCGTAATTTTTTGTTGTTTAACAATATTATTCATTTTTTCACTAAATATGTTTATCATGTAAAATATTTTCTCACATCTGTTTTCTAATATTATATATATATACTAGCTGACCCGGTAAACGTTGTTTTGCCATAAAAAGTATTTCTAGTGATTATAGTATTAGAAAAAAATAACTATAACTTATTGTAAGTGTGTGAGGATGTGGTATATAAGTGGAAGAGGCATGGAGCTCTGTGGACGATGACGGAATATAAAATTAACAAAACACCAAACATTTATAATTTTAATTCATAAAAATTTATTGAAAAATATATAATTATTTACGCAGCAAAAAAACAATAAAAATTTACACTGACTTTAATATAATATAATAAACAAATTTGTTTATTATATAACACGTGCTCGTGACACGTGTTGATTACTGTTGAGGTTATATAAAATTAATTAAATAACTGAACGTGAGAACTACACTTATATATTAGATAATTTAATAAATATTAATAAAATGGAAATACAAACAATTACAGCTTTGCGATCAATAATAAAGTTAATTAAGAAGTACACTTAATTATTGAAAATATAATTGTAAACACGTCACTACTACGATCTGAGCACAAATGAATAAGAGAAAGGTTATTGTGTGAGAGAAAGTGGAGACCGGCTACTCCGTGCTGTGTCACTGGGAGACACCTGTGTTAATACGATGTATTTGTATATTGAATTAAATATTGTTGCCAGTGTTTGTGTAATATTTTCATTCGTATTGAAATCATATTAAAATGACACGAGTGTTTTGATTGCTGCTACGTGCAAGCGATACAAAGGTTTCCTGTTGCCTAATAGCATGCGAGGCTTGATTTGTGGGACGTCCGGGTGTGGGAAACAATGCATCCTACTGAGCCTGCTGGAAGAACAGAACTGTCTTTGGTTCAAGAATGTGTACGTTCTTTCAAAATGGCTCCAGTAACCGAAATACCAGCGATTGGCACGAGTACTGCAGGCCATGGATAGGATAGATTAATTCCCCTGCATCGAAAATGAGAAGGTGGTGCCTCCGAACGAAGCTCTTCCAAACTCGATATTTGTCTTCGATGACATTTCCTGCGAAAAACCAACTTGTATTCAAGAATACTTTATCATGGGACGACACGAGAATGTGGACTGCATGTACCTCAGTCAAGCTTATTCCCGTGTACCCAAACAACTGCTTCGCGACAGTATGAATCTTCTCGTTTTGTTCCGCATGGACGAAAATAATTTACGCCACGCGTACGACGATCACGTAAATACAGAGATGACATTTTCATAATTCAAAGATATGTGTTCTTTGCGATGGAAAGACAAGTTCAGTTTATTGGTAATCGTAAATAATTGCTCGCTACATTAAGGCAGATATAGGCATGGGTTCGATCAGTTTATCCTACGAACACAACCATGAGTCATGTATGCATTTCCAAATTTGGCAGCATTGATCATCACGATGACCTTGAATGTCGGCAAAATCGCTTCATCGCTGCATGCAGAGAGCACTTGTCCCTTATCGGTCAAAAATGGGAAAGCGTGAAAAATTAAGTGGTTGAAGATTTGGTGGTGGTAGATAAACTCATATCGACCGTGGAGGTGAGGAATATCGATCTCATCAATGTATCGAATGCACAATGACGAGAAGAATTCAAGGACCTACAAAATGTATTAATGTCCAAACTGGCTGTGAAAACTAATGTTGCGAGGAATAGCAAGAATATATTGGATAGTGTGTCGGAAAGCTCGAAAATATCGAAGAAGCTATTTCAGAAAATCGCGAAATAATTCTTACAAAAAGGCGAGGTCGATATACATTTATACATGTACGAAATGCATTTTCCACTATGTGAAATATGGGTAACTGGACCGAATTGGTGAGCGATCTTCAGCGAGCCATTGATGCCGTACGGATCAAATGCTTACTCGCAAAAAATAAAAGAATGGCAGTTTAGAATCAAAGGGAAAAAGCTCTCAAACGTGTTACCCTCCCGCTAGACGAAATTAGAAAAGAACCCAGTGACGGTGACGATGCCTTCGTTGAAATCAAAGGTGAAATCAAGGTGGAAGTACCAACCCGGACACATAAACGGAAAATAAGCCCGGAATTGCCCGTATCAGAAGGCGGAATCACTAGTGACGAAGGCGACTTGCCCCTGATCAATTTGCTGAGTGCGCGAGAATGGAAACGAACACGAGAGCACGGGCCGATGTGGGCACTCTTTTATCTCTATACATCGCTTCCTGCTCTGATCGTACTGCCGACAAGACTTACGGTTTGCAGAAAAGCGGTGGAAAATGGTACCTTGGGAATGAGGGAGTTTTATATATTCACAGCGATGTACTGCAGATCGGCAAGTGCAAGTTGAAAATCATGCAGGGATTGAGCGAAATTTATTTCTTATGCGCTCTGGACACCACACCGAATCAGATTTGCGAAATTAATGCCTTTTTTTATAACAAAGTTGCCCATATTACGCCGAAAATAAACCTGTATCACATCGATTTATAGACACGGAGCACGAAAATTTCCCCGTTATAGCCAAACTGTTTCCTAAGGTACGTGAAATTGGTGGTTGGTGTTTGACTCAGATATTAGAGAGCGGAGAAAAAAATCGACTATCAGTATTGGAATGATCCCAATGAGTTAATATATAGGCTGAGACTTCTGATTACTTCGCAGGCAGCAGGAAACCGCTCGCAACATTAACGAAACGATTTCCATCATCGAAGAACTTGCGGAGATGTGTTAACCTTCGAAATGAGCAATTATGCAGTTGCTGACGAGCTGCACAAATATGCTAGGCTAAATTACACACACATTAAATACGTCATGAAAGGGCTGGACGATACTTGATTGAAATGCAAGAATTTGCTGGTGTAAATAAAGCTCACTGCTACATTTGGACTACAATCGTTACTTATTCCAAGTATGCCTGGGCCAGGCCTATCAAGCCAAAGAATGCGTCCAATTTCACGAAAGCCACGGCGGGTGTGTTGCACAAAGGACGCATACCGAAAAATCTCCACAACGACGATGGTAAAGAATATTTTAATGCAAATTTTCGTGCACTGATGAAAAAGCATGGCATAAATCATTATTCTAAATTCTCTGAGCTGAAGACCATCATCGTCAAGCATTTTCACATGAGGCTTAAAACTAAACTGTGGAGACATTTCACGTTGAATGGAAACTACAAGTGGTTAGATATACTGCCAAAATTCGTTCGCGAGTACAATTCTACTATTAATTCCACCACTCGTATGAAGCCCGAGGACGTCAAAATCGACTCCATGGTTCGGACCATGTATACTATACCGAAGTGAAGGGACGCACACAAGGCTACGGCTAAGATCGGTGACTTGGTGAAGATAAAAAAATGGGAAGATTTCCACAAAGGCTTCCATCAGAACTGGTCTGCAGAGTTGTACAAGATGGCGCGTATATGACACTCGTACCCACGCATGTATTACCTCGAGGACCATCGCAGTGAACCCATCAATGCCGGATTTTACACGGAAGAAATCTGGCCTACGCAGTTTCCAGACTTGTATTTGGCGGAGAAGGCGCTGAAACGACGTAACGGTCGCGTGTATGTGTGGCGGCTGGGACACACTAGACATGATGACTCCTGGATCGCCGAGAAAAACACTTTGGCATATAAACCCTACTAAAAGTGTCGTTTGATGTAAACACATAATTTTTAATATAATAAATTGTCACATGTGTGCTGAGAAGCTGGTTNTATAATAAATTGTCACATGTGTGCTGAGAAGCTCGTTCATCCATTTACATCCCTGTTGTCTCTCCAATGGCCGTGGGCTGTTATGTATGCATGCCGGGGTGCGAGATTAATTCTATAAATGTTTAAAGTTGGAGTAAAATTATGAAGCGTTTCGTACATATATATATATTCTTAACTTGGTGTATGCATGTTTTTTTGGGTGTACTAACAAGAACATAAAAATTTATTTTACTTTATGTTGTTTCCCATTTGATGTGATCGACATAATAAATATTTATTCTATAATTTATGTTTCCCGTGNTATTTTACTTTATGTTGTTTCCCATTTGATGTGATCGACATAATAAATATTTATTCTATAATTTATGTTTCCCGTGCGAAATATTCCAAGCCTTGGTAACTAACATGAAGCTGATTATGAATGGACGGTGCAGAGACGTTATACATCATATTTTCCCTGTGCGCTGGCATTAATTTTGCTTTTAAGGTGTTTTGAATGTATGTGATGGCAGCTTTCATACTTTTAAGGACTGTTTTGCCTTTTTTTTTACTAATCAGTTCAGTATAAGGTATACTTATTTTCATCAGTATGTTATGTTTGTCCCCATCAGTATGTTATGTCTGTTTTTCATAAATCAGTATGATAATGTGTATATTTTTTCATCAGTATGGTAACGAAAATATTTTTCTCAAGTGTTGAACCTAAACCCTCGTGTAAGTCTGCCCTTGTGTGTATTCTCGAATGGGCAAAAACAAATGTGTGTTTCCTTTTTCCGGTGTATTAAAATTTGTATGATAAAATAAATACGCGTTCGTGAATNCTCCAATCCACCGCTGCATGTTCAGCAAGAAGGGCACAGTCCAACTCATGGCTGCCAACTCGTGAATACTGGATGCGGTGCCAACTTAAACTCCGGCCGTCTCTGCAGCCGCTACACTGCACGTCTAGAAATAATTTCCGAGGCCACCTTCATTTACAAAGTGTTTTACCTATAATAATAAACATATTTTTAAAAATAAATAATTACATTCATCCACATAAAAAAAATCTNTACAAAGTGTTTTACCTATAATAATAAACATATTTTTAAAAATAAATAATTACATTCATCCACATAAAAAAAATCTAACTCTATTATAGTGATGGCTAGAGACTCATTTAAGATTTTTTATTGTTTCTTGAAGTTATAACAAAACAGATATATTTATATATATTTTTTTTACTTTACCAACAGTGTTTTTTTACCTACGTAAGCAGGATGAAACTCCAGATAAAAACATTTCAACACATTTATTTGTACACACACATCACAAAATTNTTACCTACGTAAGCAGGATGAAACTCCAGATAAAAACATTTCAACACATTTATTTGTACACACACATCACAAAATTATTATTCCGCATAATACAAAGAATACCTTTTTTTTAAACGAGTTTCTTCTCTGAGTCGTGTATGGCATTACACATACATTATATTTTTTTAATGTACCACGGGTTATCATAACTCCACTGCCTTAGGGTTTCGGCGTTACACCGAGCACGGAAATATATTTAATTTTTGCACTCCTCGTGAAGTCTTGTGGCATATGTCTCGACGAGCTGTCGAAACAGCGGGCAGCGGCAATGCTTGTGAAGGTCTACAAAGTTCGTTCCGATGGAGCACACATTGCTAATCGCCGACTATTGGCGTCTTCCAAACACAAACACAGGATACTCATTAATTATGGCAGAGTCCAACACTGTCGGAATTTCCTCATACAGAATATTTCCCTCGTCCCACCTTAGTTCGTAAGTTTCGTACATTTGTAGGCGATACGTCTGTTGTGTGGTGTGGTCGAAGTTATTCAATGGACGCAGTAGTAATAAAGTGAAAACTTTGGTTTTCTCGTCTTCATAACTTTACGAGATGGTAATATGCTTGATGGTGTACGAGTCCAACGAACGTTAACCTTGGATGATGCAAAACATTTCATACGATTTTTATTTTATAAGAACATTTTAAGTTCCCGTGTACACACAGAGCTGCAAACATTTTTTGCAAAGTAATTTAAAACTTTATTGAGGNTAAGAACATTTTAAGTTCCCGTGTACACACAGAGCTGCAAACATTTTTTGCAAAGTAATTTAAAACTTTATTGAGGTCCATTCACATCGGGAACTTGTGTTCTGGGTTGGTTTCCTCGCCAGGTAGTACTCGCCAGTTAATTTCTTTACGGGGACCATCTTCCGCGGGTACAGCTTGCAAATAATTACTTGCGCGGGGACATCGTTTTCGACGGGGAGGGCATCTTCAACGGGGAGGGCGTCTTCAATGGGGACGTCGTCTTCCTCGGGAGCAAACATCACGAGGACTGCCTGGCGTGCCTTGCACCAACCCCTGCGATGTGGCATGTTAGGAACCAAGGTGGTGCAGCCCTCGAAACACTTCTTGCATGGGAGGACGTCCAATGTCTTCGTCCTGCTGCAGGTAGGCTGGCAAATACTTGAATACCGTCGAAATTTCGTATGGTGCGTAGACCAGGAGAAATTTTTTCGGCAGGTACGGTAAATCGTCCCATTTGTCCAAGAATCTTTGGGAGCGCACCCTTCCAAATGTCAAAATGGCCAAAAGGATTTTATGGCTGCTCGGACAAGACACGTACATTTCTAAGAGCGAGAAAATTGACAGCTTTTCCGAGGGGTCTCGGGGTGTGTCTTATAAAAAGTTTTATAGGGGAAAAATATTCCACCCTAGCGATTAAAGTAGGCCACCGATTTGTTGGAACGAATGTTTCCGAAAACACCCGAGTAATTTGCCAATGAGAAACATTGGCTGAGCAAATAAATATATTGAAAGGTAGTGAAGGGTAACCGACTACATGGTTGAACGAAGGTGAGAGACACACTCCAGTAATAAATAAACAAATATTAAACAAAAAAAAAAAGATAACGGACGGTGGCTGTGATGCCTACCAAGATGGCGGAATGCACAGACCAAAATGGTGGACGAAGACTGTGACATCTACCCTGGGATTTCCCCTGCTGCTGCGAAGGCTTCAATCTCAATTCCTTAATGAAGCAGTGATGCGAATATAAAGCCTAGCACTGCTCAAGTCCATCTCCACCTCGTGGTCTGGGCTGGTAACACGGTGGCCACGCCGTGGCTGACGGAGTGGGACGACTGCAGGCGAGTAACGGCCTCGTCGGTGCACATACAAACAGTTACGGCGATGTTATGTGCAGTCTTCCAGGAGCAGTATATTCCTCGCCCTGCGGTGACGACCCGCGAACC
This sequence comes from Clitarchus hookeri, assembly GCA_002778355.1. Classification (NCBI taxonomy): domain Eukaryota; kingdom Metazoa; phylum Arthropoda; class Insecta; order Phasmatodea; family Phasmatidae; genus Clitarchus; species Clitarchus hookeri. The sequence goes on from NQII01003913.1 coordinate 221,737, forward strand.
GAATTGCACTTCCCAGCTGAGGCCTCGACCTGGTAAGTCGGGGCGGATCCCGGGGTGGCGGAGTTCCTATGAAGGAACTGACTGGCGTCCTGGAGGAGCTGGGCTTCCCCGGGTGACAACTCANATGTTATGTGCAGTCTTCCAGGAGCAGTATATTCCTCGCCCTGCGGTGACGACCCGCGAACCGAATTGCACTTCCCAGCTGAGGCCTCGACCTGGTAAGTCGGGGCGGATCCCGGGGTGGCGGAGTTCCTATGAAGGAACTGACTGGCGTCCTGGAGGAGCTGGGCTTCCCCGGGTGACAACTCACTGTGCACGTCTGAGAATTGTGGGTACCCAGGGGATCAGTGTGAAGCCCCGGCTTCGGCCGTGCTGATCGCGGGTCGGACTCTGGGTGGTGGTGGTTGAACCTTCTGCTTGGAAGGAGATCTGGAGGTGGGTACTTGCCTGGATGGCTTGGCCTGAGTGTCTGTAGAGTAAGTAGCAGCTGCCGTGGAATGTAAGCGTGCTGGCTCACCTCAGGTGCTGGTTTCGAAGGGTTGATGCACAATCAAGAAGGGTGGTTTGGTCCGCCTAGTAAGAGGACTCGTTTACGAAGCGGTTTTGTAGAGGTGGATAGTCCTCGGCCCCATCAAGGTGGCATGTGCAGATTCAACTCTCTATAATGCTGTTGACAGGTGAGGTGGAACCACCTTCCGGTGGAGAACATCCACCGACTGCGATTGGAAAGGGCGTTATGTCTTTCTATTGGTCGCATTCAACTGCGTCCAATTATGAAACTCTGTTCAAGGCTGAATTAATTCATGGGTCTGAAGCGATGTAGACTTGGAAGAGTGCACACACATCATGAAGCCTGATGTGAGAATGTAACTGACTGAGTGGCAATATATGTCTGGATAATAATACCCGAGGTGCAGTCTTACATCTACTGCTCTTGAATATTTCTCCTGTTATACCGTAGGGCTCTGGCACGGGAGGGGCAGCACCGTGAACACAAATCGTAGTATAAGATAACAGAAATAATGTGACACCTACCAAGATGGAGGGCAGCACCTACCAAGATGGGGGAATGAGTTTGTGTGAAGGGGGATGTGAATGACCTCCGGAAACTTAAGTTTTTTTTTATTTATTTGTTGAATACATTTTTTAAATAACATTTTAACAGATTTTTAATAATTTTAATACATATTTTTATAACATTTTTGGAAATTATTTGGGATTTTTTGGAATTTTTTTGAATTTTTGGCTGACACTAGCTCGTGCGTCAGACACCGATGCCCTAGAGTCATCATAATCATACAACTCACGCATATCTGCTGACACACGCCCAGCTTTCCTTACTGACTTCGACATCCCAAGGGAACATGAGAATGCATGAAACATAATTCCATTCTTTCTTCGTCCGTTGTCTTTCTCTTCTTGTCATACCATCCTTCCTTTCTTTACATCACACACAGTTCCGTTCCTAGCGAACTTGACACGTTATGGTGTTTTGTTACGCAAGAAGGTGACGCAGTTTCAAATTCTGCCCCCCCCCCCCCCCCCCCACGATATACTTCATGACACAACATGTCTGTGCATCTCAATCACGTTCTCACATTTCCAATAACACTTTGAAATTCACTTACGTTGCCCGAAAGAAAACCGTTGCCACCTCCGACATTTCTGCTCGCGGCTGCATACGGAACTGGCAACAGCAGAATTGTTATATGCTCGCACACAACCAAAGTGTTCTTTATAGAGTGAAATACACGCATTACAACAAGAATTTTCGTGTGGTTATAATACAAATACTGTAAACTTTAACTAGGTACGTACTTTATTGCAATTGATTTTGACCATTTGCCCCCTTTCCTTTCTCCAGAAGATAAATATCCACCATCCCTTGTTATTGAAGAGGCAACCAGGAAACGACAAATTACGGCTTAATTTTTTTTTTAAGCACGATTACATTTTAATCTTCTGGCAGTTACACTCTATAGTTGTCAGCATATTCTACAGAACTCCGTTAATGTCATACCATTTCGACGAGAGGAAGCGCACACTGACGTGTCTCATGCAGCCGATGGCATTTCCCGTCTGCCTCATCGCTGGCAACGAACCGTTGACAACCTCGGAGACTACTTTGAATGTTGTTTAACAGCTCGTACAAGTACGATATGTACCGTTCACATGAGTGTATGCAGTCTGAACGAGAATATCAAACGCTCATATCAAGCAGCCATGTTTGTCTTTGTTCCTTGCCGGACATTCCTCCATCCATACCCCATGTGGTTTCACCTTTAAAACGTACATGTCGTACACTTTCAACTGTACGTAGTACATTTCTTGTGTTGGGTCATTTTCGGGAAATAAACAATTGTTGCCATGACTTTTGAATCGGCCATAAGCGTTTAGTTTAAAAATACGCCCAATGCTATATTAAAAATACAATTTTGTTAAATGATTTTACAGAAGTTAACTGACTGAAAATTATTGAAGTATTTTACAGTGTTAAAATACTGTGTGCGTTCTTCTTTCACATGCAGCTTTAGTTAAACTTTCCTGAATGTTTTGGCGGTGTGTATAATACATTTTGAGAGTGGTATATATATCATACAGTCGGGTGAACTGCTTGCTTGGCGGGAATCCACTCTAAATTTACCTCAAGGCGTAAGTAAGTTACTTCCAGAAGACCTGCGAGTACTTACGCAAACTACGTTAAAACGAAGCATTTTTCATTCCGGCCGTAAGGTGCCCACTTACCCGGCAGACTGTCGGCAATGGCACCTGCTACGGAAACTAGAAAAAATGGCTTATCACGTAAATGTTTAACGGAACTGCAACGTAGAGAGCGCATTAGACCAGGCCACTCTGCTCGTGGTTAATTAGGCGCTGTTTATGTACAGCCCGTAGAAGGCTGTGCAATGCGTGGAGGGCTTTTCCACGGTTCACATGCACACACTTACTTACTGCACGTCTGGTGGCAAGTAAACCTGCCTTTTACCGAGCCGCTAAAGTTATTGCCGAGCCTCATTGTCTTTACCTCATTTCACTTACGAAAACACTAACATTTACATAAATATTAACGTCTAACCTGACAGCCACGCTCGATGTGCTGCTCCTGTTCGTGAGATCACAATTCTATCGCAAAATTTCCGGTGATCGATTACGCGCAATATTTTTAACATATCATCAGGTGTGAAACACGATGCAATCACAGATAAACGATCCTAGAGTAGCTGTTGTCAAAATAACTGTTATAAAAATATCTAAAACAACAAAAATAACTACACCACAGGTATGCATCTTTTTAATAGCTTTAATTTCATCTTGCACTATTGCAGGCTCATCGCATGTTTAAATTTGTGATGTTGCCGACCTGAATACACGAGAAAGACAGGAGAAGAGTTATGTCAGGCCGACCGCTGAATTGTAAAGATCGTGCACTTAGAATAATCGTTGTCGGTCACATTCGCTGGTTTCGATGGGTAGGAAGACTGTTATTTGGAATCGATATCGGCCAAGGAACTTGTAAAAAACGCCCAGATCTGTTCTTCTTGCACACTCCACACTCGCTGATAGTTTCGCCTGTAGTTTTGGATGTGTTTAGTTAATGGTGTTCTGTTCATCAGTTGGGTCGTTACTCACCAGACAGAGCAGTTATAAAGATACACAGATTATCCCTCATTTAAACTGGCGTTACAGTGCGACTATGTATATAAGGGGAAAAAACATANCAGACAGAGCAGTTATAAAGATACACAGATTATCCCTCATTTAAACTGGCGTTACAGTGCGACTATGTATATAAGGGGAAAAAACATAATTGTATGTCAGAAAAACATATTTCAGTTACGTGATTGATAACACTCATTAGTCTGTGAAGGTTCGTGGCTGACTGCAAGGGTACAGAATATATATACTAAGTCATCGTAAGACATAACAGTCAATGTACTAGTGATAAAGGAAGTGTTCGAAATACCAACCATTAAAGTCAAGATAGACATGTAAACGTTCCTGCAAGGACCTACTAACGCTTTTTAATATGTCCGNAAATACCAACCATTAAAGTCAAGATAGACATGTAAACGTTCCTGCAAGGACCTACTAACGCTTTTTAATATGTCCGGCTTGATGCGTGTGAGTAAACACAAACACACACCACACATGCACACCTATTCACTACACACACGCACACACAAACATGCATGTATGAAGGCATGTGGAAAGGCATTTTGACAAAGTGCAATGCTTTCTAAACNCACACACGCACACACAAACATGCATGTATGAAGGCATGTGGAAAGGCATTTTGACAAAGTGCAATGCTTTCTAAACATAAATACATTTTTTAATATTTCTGATTTTTGTCTGTACCTGAATTCTTTTTAACTGTGAATTTTGTTGATAATAGTTTGAAAAGAGTTCGTGCGCTCCTATTAAGGGTCGCTGTTCAATACTATGAATATGGCGGATATGTAATATTTTATTTCTTTTTTCCGAAAAATAGAAGAATTTTTATTCACCAGGGAAGACAATTACAGTGGCATCACAAGTGATGTGTCCAAGTTCAAACACGTTTGTCCCAAATATAAAATAATGATTTTTCTCTTCTAGCTAAAACCTGCCTGTCTTTCTCTATGCTTGCGACATCCAATAAAAATACCACGGAAACCTAAGCGGCTGTTGGTTTCATGGAGAGTTGTGGGGGACCTCTTGACAACGGATATACTTAATTAATTAAAAGTAGTCACTGCTTTTTTTTTCATGTGCCGGCAATGAATTACANTGACAACGGATATACTTAATTAATTAAAAGTAGTCACTGCTTTTTTTTTCATGTGCCGGCAATGAATTACACTAAACATATACTTCTGATTTCTCAGCGTTTTAAATTCCATGGTGAATTATTTACACAAACACATAAAGGGCTGTACTAATTGAGTATTCTGTGCTCCGGTGAGTATTCGGCACTCCCAAACCCACTTGGTACGAATAAAGAGTGCAGGCCCTTCGAATGCATGTTCTCATTGTGATAGCAGCGCCTTCCTCTCCTAGACATCGCACAACCCGCTGGCATCTCGGGTGACCCCGACAGTTGCCGAAGTGTGTCCTCGCTGCACCAATCAGAGACGTTACTCCTCCATGCCCCACCTACTTATTCAGCGACGTGTTCTGTGGCCACAAATTAAGATTTTCCCAAAAGTGTTATATATCATTTTCACGGAGAGCTGGTTATATGTAATTAATTAATTAACAGAGGACGGCGGTGGTATAGTGGTCAGACTACTCGCCTCCCACCTAGGCGAACCGGGTTCTATTCCCGACGGGATCGGTCCCGGATTTTCGCACGTGGGAATCGTGCCGGACGATGCCGCTGGTCAGCGGGTTTTCTCGGGGAGCTCCCGTTTCCCTGGTTGTTGCATTCCGACGCCGCTCCATACTCACCTCGTTTCACCCTCATCAGGTGTCAAGAAATTGATGTTAACTGCCGCCCAAATCTCTCAACTCCACTAATTATTAAACATTATAAAAAACCATTAAATTATAGAAATAACAATTGAAGGTGTAAATGAGGGCCTTCGCCTCTACCATGCCTCCACATGTAAAACTGAAGCGGCTGGAATGCGAACTGCGGGAGGGACCAGAGAACGATGTAATTGGAGGCCGGCGATCTATCGATCCTACATCGATAGTCGTCCACAGGAACATAAACGTCAAACACCAGCACGGCGCCGGGTAAGCGAAGGAATTTCGCTAATGGCAAGGAAATTTATTTATGTTCGGGTTAATGGAATTTTCTGTCACGTATTTATTCCCACCACCCCCAGCACCCTTAAGCGTTCTAGAAGCCATCATCACGACTTAAAGCTTGTCGCACACTTGGACGCGGCGCGGCGCACAGATTTTGAGCCGCTTTGGAGGAATACACGTAATTACACAGCAGCACGCAACTTGCACGGCACTCACTTCCTCTGGCGAGGTTTCGCGACTCCTCGGGCAACCATTATCCTCGCGCGCCGCGCTGCGCTCTGGTGAGGGCTGGCGGAAACTACTTGCACCGCCGTCAGTCTTCGTGACCCTTCGGGCGAACATCGGTAATCTCCGTAGTGGCGTCGATCACTGCTTCATCCCTTGTCGTTGCCTAACGTGACTTCTTTGTCGTACAGTTGGGAATCCTATTGTTGCTGACACTCAAGATTCAAGGTGTGTACCTAGTACTTAATGTCTTTAAGATATTTTAATTTGTGTGCACTTCGTTAAAAAAAAATTTTGTGTCAAACAGATCCTAAAAAAATTTCAGGGGTCGACTATCAATAATTCCTATCGTGAAAAATGTGATGTTATGAAATATATTATGCATTTCCAGGTATATGTAGTGATCATAAAAAATTACACGTGATCCCAATAAGTAAAAAAATGTATTATTTAATTTCATAAAAAATAATATTTGACCTACAGCTACTTATACTAATTAAGTTTGATTCTTCCAGGACTCCAAGATTAACATATTAAACATATTAAACGCATATTACTTTTTAAAAACGATAACCATATTATTAGTAAAGCAATTTAAATAGTTTTAAATTAAGTGATACGTTAAAACTTGTGGTGGAATACGATTGGAAATCAAAGACAACCCTCTTATTATATTCAATAGTGTAAGAAATATATCTGAGTGATATCTATATCGTATTTATGGCTATTTGTTTTTATCTGCCAGGCACACCAATATGACGAGAATCTAACTTTACTTGTGCATGAGTACAGACATATGTATGACTTAGAAGACGCAAACTACCACAATCAATTGATAAGAGAAAATTCGTGGGATGAAATTGTTGAAAAGATGAATGCTAGTGGTAAGTTTACAATTTATGTATTGTAAATTAAACATACGTTTGTATTACATAGGCTAACGAACATTAAAATATAATGTTGGGGTAACCTAATTCCGTATCCTACATTGAAACAAGGTTTGTAGAGTAGGTTCACTGTACCAATATACTCTTGTTGATTGAGCATTATTAACATGCATTAAATACTGACACACATTCCATTAATACTCGCACATAGTACTATATACATCGCGATAGACTCAAACAGCTGTTAATTGCGAAGCGAACAAATTGTTTGTTTAATTGAAACACATTTTTCAATACTGCCCTTTAATGATTGAAAACATAAACGCATTTTGTAAGGTATGTTACTGTCTGTTATATGCCTCAAAAACCTCTCAGTTCAGTCACGTCTCCCTTTTTGTATCACTCTTGTTTGCCAGTCGACAATTCCAGTTGGAGAGACGTCTTGTTTGCCAGTACTTCCAGTTGGAGAGACGTCTTGTTTGCCAGTCTACAATTCCAGTTGGAGAGACGTCTTGTTTGCCAGTACTTCCAGTTGGAGAGACGTCTTGTTTGCCAGTACTTCCATTTGGAGAGACGTCTTGTTTGCCAGTACTTCCAGTTGGAGAGACGTCTTGTTTGCCAGTACTTCCAGTTGGAGAGACGTCTTGTTTGCCAGTCTACAATTCCAGTTGGAGAGACGTCTTGTTTGCCAGTACTTCCAGTTGGAGAGACGTCTTGTTTGCCAGTACTTCCAGTTGGAGAGACCAAGTAAACGAACATCTTACACCTTTCATACTTTGCAGTGCGCCGCACTCTGTATCATTATTTTCGTTTTCATGTAGGTCTGCAAGTAACGAACATTCGTCTCGTAAAAATTTGTGGAGGGAGCACGTTGCAGTAACAACCTTGACTAGATGTTCGGGGGTTATCTGCAACTTCCGTTAGTAAAAGCAAAACCTCTTAACACAAATTCTGAAAGTATTTTCAGACGTGTTCCGTGCTTGGCTCAACCTGTAGTTGAAAAACTTTAATTTACCTCCTCTTGTTGCGCACCCACTTTGCTAGGGTAGAGCCTCATCACATGTCTGTGAAGAGGGAATACCTCATCATATGTCTGTGAAGAGGAGATGCCTCATCACCTACCAAAACATGAGTTCCAGCAAGTGGCTTGTCATCAGGAAATCCAACTCATATCTGAGTAATATTTTACCAAACGCACTGTTTGCAAAGATGCCTCCATCACTGTTCTTTCCATAGGCTCCTACATAAATCATAATGAAATTTTTATTAGCATCTACAAGAGCAAGAAGAACAATACCGAATGCTTTTTTATAATTAAATTACAGTGACCCACTGTTGGCAGGCTTGTTAAATACTACATGCTTGCCGTCTATGGCCCGGACGCAATCCAGGAAATTCCACATCACTTTAAATTCTTCTTCGATTTCTTCCCACCACGCTTTATCTTGCGTCACAAACATTATAAACTATATTTCTCAATGTCGTCTCACCCAAAATGCTATCGTTCTGAACGCATTCCCAGTATCAAATGCCTAGAAACCAATACATGTATACATTATAATATTGTCTTAGAAGTCAATGAAGTCATTTTACACGATGACAGTTATAATTGCTCTTACCTGTATTATTTTTCACACTATTTTTAAATATTATTTGTTAACTTGAAATAGTTACTTAAATATAATTATTTGGTATTTACGTCTGATAGAAATGATTAATACTTTACATTTATATATTATAACATACGTATATGTTATAAATCCCCTATAGTTAATTTACTTAGTTCGACATTTTATTCCATAAAAGAAGAATATAATATATTTTTATTTATTTTTAGGAGTAGAATATAATGCAAGAAGAAAAGGAAGTCTCTCAGAGAATGATTCCGAAAGTCTCTGGAAAGAATAGAAACCAAAAGTGGTCAGGCTGCTACCAAAATTAAATCGTGGCGCCATCATGCGCAAATGGAGTTCGTGTAGCCGTTCATACTAAACAAAGAGAGCGTACTACATACTTCGATCAACCGGACGACCCAGCAACGCCTACATCTAACCCAGGTGAGGTGGATGACGTCATGCAAGACAACTCGGGCAACACTTCACCGACGTGAGACCAGCAAGCTGGTTTTAACGGACTGAAAAAATCCGCTTCAAATCTGACGCCGTCAGCCGCTGTACTTCAAGAGTACATTTCTCACAAGAAACAGACACACTCCAACGACCACACAATAGCAGATCACCTCACAAAACATTTCCAAAGCATTGAGGAAACGGTGCGAACATTCGCTGCACGTCTTCAAATCAAAGTAAAAAGTCACATTTCACAATATTATTCATGCAACATAACTTGAAGCAATGAACCAACTAAATCCACGCTGTAATTCACAAAGTGCTGATGTTTCTGTATTTACTCAAGATACTTCACTAGGAGTTGGTTTTTCATTGTTTTCTTTGCCTGCTTCGCAAGCTGTTGGATCTCCAGTGCTTTATCAACCTCTACATACTCGCCAACATTCATATCTGTATCAGCCGCAGCCAAACATTACCGCCTCACAGATGTATAACCAACTGCATTCCCACAATCCATCTTCATTGTTCTCCCATACTCTATCAGGCTCGTTTTCTGGTCACATTAGTACATCTGTTTCACATTTCCCGATTGAACGAACTCAAGACCCTTAGGTACGAAAGATAGCTTCTCTGGACAACAATGGCATTTGTTAATATGTAAAGCTATACTTTTTCTATGTAAATAAATAAAACATTTCATGGTATTAATAACCTTTAATTTTAGCTTAGACAAACAGTAAGCCTCTCTTCACTTGGTACAGCAGGTTGAAATCGTGTATTCTGACGCTGAATCATAGGTTTTAATCAATTCAGTAATTGGTAGAATTTCACTTGAGTCATCCAAAAATATTGCAAAGACTCTTTCCTGTCCTTTAGTAAATCAGGGAATAAGTAATGGAACTCTCCATAGCTATCTGTTTTATTATTGTCATGCAGCAACATTTTTCGTTTACTGATATTCTTCACTTGCAAGCAAAGCTAACAAACAAAGTTCCTCCTCCGAGCTACTTGCAGTAGAACTCATCTCCTGCAGCGCAAACACAGACTGCAAGTTCCAGACTCACAAACAGACTTGTCAAGGTCACGCCCCCCAGNCTCCTCCGAGCTACTTGCAGTAGAACTCATCTCCTGCAGCGCAAACACAGACTGCAAGTTCCAGACTCACAAACAGACTTGTCAAGGTCACGCCCCCCAGAGCTTCACCTCTGCCTGCTGCAGCGCTTTGCCACGTCTCGTGTGCGACAAGCCTTATTTCTTATTTGCGAGCCGCCCGGTATGCTAATACAAAGGAAGTTTCTTTGTGTTCGGATTAATGGAAT
>NQII01003914.1:0-13739 GCA_002778355.1 Clitarchus hookeri
CTAATAATGGCTAAGCACCGAACCCAAGTGCAGTGTAACTCACGAAAGGTGTGCGTACGGGAAAATAAAAAGGACGTGATTTTCAATCATTAATTAAAAGACAGTGAAGAAAGAAATTTGAATCACCTTATTTACTCAATTCTGTTTCAAAATTACAAGTTTTTTTTTGCAGTGAAATATAATTAAGTACATACTTTAAAAGACAAGGCATTTGCCACGCGCGCAAGGTGTTGCCAACATCTAGCGGCTGGAGAGGTAAATGGTTTCACTCCTCCCGCCGCTTCCCCTTTTTCGCCTGCCGCCGTGAACACACTGCATGATCAATAATCTCCCCATGCGCTCTCAGCTGATGTAGTGTGTGCGAGACATTCAAAATTTGCCTTTGAACGAGTTGAGGTGAAATTTTTTGTAATGTATTATTTACAGTAATACTAATGCAGTAATATTTTTTTATTCCCATTTTTATTGTATTTATAAGCCAAACTTTATTCACAGATAATGTACCGCTCTCGTTATGCTCAAAATAAAGTATTATGAGGTCACAAATTGTTTTTTATTGATGTATATGTCAGAACGGTAGGACAGGGAGTTCACTGTAATCGTTGAGCTAATGATGTTCGTCTTAAAGCGATGCCACTTCGCCGAATGAAACGTGTGCACCGCCCAAGGCTTGCCTTGAATTTTGTGTGTGGGATTTGTGATTCATTGGTGATTTCATGAGCTTGTAGCTGTATAACTTCCCGTGAAATAGGCATACATTGATATAGTTACTTAAAAAAAAAATTCCAGACGAAAAACATTTTTACCATCTTTTTTCATATCTTGGACAAACTTTAAAATTTTCTTGTCGATTACAGGATGCCTACCATGCACTGGTTCCCTAAATACTTTTCTCATGCATTATTTAGTTTGTCAATGTTCGCCACCCATCGTCGCAAGTTTGATTCGACTGAATACTTTCTTACTGCTTCTCGGTTGCTTGTTTCCAAAGCATATCCAGCTACAGTAATTTTAAAAAGTGCACTTTTAACTTTGACTGCTTCCTCCATTACACGATGCCTTGCTTTCCATTTTTTCCCCTTGTGTTTTTCAATTGGCACACGTAACTTCAGTATATTCGTTCGCAGTAAAGAAGTCTTACTACTGTCCACCAAAAATGATAACCATGCTTCTATTACAAAAATACTATATACTTGAAGGAAGTGATGAAAAATTACAGTGCTACAAACTGTGGAAATATTTTCTTTCTGTTTTGTCTGCAAACAAGCCCCATAGAANAGTGATGAAAAATTACAGTGCTACAAACTGTGGAAATATTTTCTTTCTGTTTTGTCTGCAAACAAGCCCCATAGAATGGTCAAAAGAATGTCAACTTCTTTTCTTCCCACTGAATGCAAAAGGACGTGGCATCTTTTTCTACACAACCCGTCCCATGACGTCCTTGATATCCCATTGTCCTGTTGTCAGGTGGGTGGAGGAAGGTATTGATCGCAGGAGCAGCTGGTAAAGAGGAAGTAGTGTAAAGGAAGGGTGCCCACTGCCAAAGTAAAGTCGGACGGAGATATGACAACGGGAAAAGAGAGTAGATATTACTTGGCTCAGCAGTAGTTTCATCATCTGCAGTGTAGCCTTCAGTCTTCGACATTGTTTACCTTTAAAAGAATGACAAATAAAAACTACTGCTATTTCCGGAAATAAAAGTGCCTGTAATTACACAAATCAGACTTTTATAAGACGTATCATTCGGTTGGTTAAGGTATACGTAATGTGTGTTTAATTTCAGTCTTTGTTGCGTGCGTTTACTGATACAGGATGGCAAAAAAGTTTTGCTCATTTGTTGATGATTATCAGCTATTGTAATTTTAATAATCTTTACGTGAACGATTGTCTAGTGTGGAAAATGCTGCTGTCAGATGCGTTACTGTATGTCGTCGTCAAATTGTCAGCTTCCGTCCACATGAGGGCATTCAGAAACAGAAACAGTAACACTGCATGAAATGATGCTGCACAGTAATTTTTGGTTATAACGATAATTAGCTATTGCAATAATTTATCTCGCCATTGTCATTATAGCGGGGTTTCACTACGCCNATCATTATAGCGAGGTTTCACTACGCCATGTTGGTTGATTCTGCTGCTTTAGATTAATATCTTCACAGATTTTCAAATATCTATTGAAAACAAAAGAAGAGTGAAAGTTGCCCCACATTGAATACTTTTTTTCAAGTTGTAGGGGCGTTTGGTGGTTGTCATATTTACGTGAATAACGATTCGGCATCCAGCAATCAAGTTGTGGTAATTTTTTTCTGGGACTATAAATTGTGATATTTTTTTCATGTCTTGAATAAACGTTTTTGAGACTTTATTTTAACGGTATTTTTTTTTACTTTTAACTTAAACTTTAATAAGTTAGATTATTTTCTTAAACTTTCCCCAGTATGTTTAAGACGTACACATTATAGCTACATATGANAAACTTTAATAAGTTAGATTATTTTCTTAAACTTTCCCCAGTATGTTTAAGACGTACACATTATAGCTACATATGAAGAAAGCTTTCATAAATAACATTGGTCTACACTTTGTGGAATTGGTGTTTGAATTTTAAAAAATAGTGATTTTTAAAATTGGTAAAAATAATATCCATAGAATTCTGTGTTATTTTATAGTTTAATTAAATTTTTTAATTTTAAGTATTACTATAAGATAATTCTTTGGAAATGAATGATTTTACACTGAAGACATTAGGTATCGGTACATATCTGGTTTTTGCATATTGGGCTATCACTAATGTAAATGAAACATTTAACTGCTTGCGGCTACTGTCAACCAGCTACCATGTGTCATGGCTGGTTCACAGTTCATTACAGCTCTAAAAAAATGTAAGAAATTGTGCCCGTAATGCATTTTCAAACATGTAGCATTCATAAACCTGAAAAATTTCAAGTTGAGTTTTTCTTCCACCTTCCACCCCTCGTGTAGAGTTTTTGCGTAAATGGCAATTTGTTGGGGGTTTTTTGTGTTCTGATATGTGCATCTAATTTGTTAGTTGCGTGGTTAGAACAGGCGACAGACTGGTTAGGTACAGCTTAGTACTAAACTACAGAGAACAGAGTGGTGGTTAGTGCACTTGCCTGCTGTGTAATGTTTTATCTGTCTTATATGCAGGGCTTGATGTGAACTCCATTTGTCTTTGTAGGGTCCAGTGGATAAATTGCAGAGTAGTTGCTCAAGAGGGGGCAAAGTCAAACTGTACTAGTGTTTGTTGACCATGGAATAGCTTATGGCTTTTTGGTTGTGTAGGCNTCAAGAGGGGGCAAAGTCAAACTGTACTAGTGTTTGTTGACCATGGAATAGCTTATGGCTTTTTGGTTGTGTAGGAAGTAATAGTGGCGAGTTCTAGGCTGTCGTGGAAAACATTCTGTTGCTGGTTTTTGAAGATTTCAATTTATAGCAGCAGCATCATATGGACATAAAAAGTCAGGTGCTAGTGATAAAAGCACTCCATTTATAGTTGTCACCTTCTCACGCTCCCATCTGCATTTCTGGGCATAGACAGGTTCATGGAGGATGGAGCTCATAGTTTAAAGAAGAGCTAAATTTAATTTCTTAATTTATTTATATAATCACAAAAAATGTACGGTCATGCTTTTATGGCATATTATCACTTAAGTGATTATGTTACAGTTCTGAATGTAAAAACACCAACTGATTTCTGATATATTTAATGGCATTAATAATGATTGATGAGTAAAACATTGGGTGTGCTGGTGGTTGCATATTTCCATTCTATCCATGCCGCTCGTCATGGGGCATAACAAGTCTTGGTGGGTTCAACCTATAGAGCGAACACAGGGCAGTGTGTGCTGCCAACTGCACAGTAACTAATTTGCAAGAGATGCGACAGTGTTCTTAAGTGGAGGAAAACACAGTTTTATCTTGGACGATTTCGTGAACAGTTGAGATTTGGTGAGTTTCAACAGCAGAATTCTCTTCACTATAAACAGTTTGGCATCACAGATTCTTTTAAAATAAGCCTGTGCTGCACGGAATGCTTGGTGGCTACCTATACAATGTTGGCAAGCTGCAGAGCATAGTGTGTGTGGCAGTTGAAGTGTTCCTTGTATTTCTTCCCGCCAGTGTCAGTGTAATGTGTTTATATGCAAATTCTATTAATTCATTTTGTCCACAATTATTGTTGTTTGGATAAAATAAATGTTGGTTATGAATAAAAATGTTTGAAAACATGTGCAAATTATTAAATACACTGTTTTTAGATTTTTTTTTTTTTTTTAATCTTGCTCCAAGCTGTTTTTTTAGAGTATTGGTGTGTTTTGTGAAGTGTACAGTCCTCATTATTCATAGTATTGTGACAGTATTGAAATGCAATGGTTTTGCAAAACAAATTTATAAATACTTGATGTCTGTACTGTATTGTTAACACTTAATGTGTGTTCTGTTGTAATTACTGGATCAGAGGCAGCTCCATCTTGTACCACTAAAACTGCGTGCTGCTCACTAGCAAGTGTATATGTTGTTATTATTATGATTAGATAATTTCCTTATTGTTGGATATTTTTTGTTGTGGTACATTGTNAGCAAGTGTATATGTTGTTATTATTATGATTAGATAATTTCCTTATTGTTGGATATTTTTTGTTGTGGTACATTGTTATGGATTATGAGCAACTTGAAAGTGTACGGCAGGTAGGATTTGTATATACATGTGTGTTTTATAAAAAAAATTTCTACTTGGCTATATGTTTATTTTAAGAGAGACTGATTATGAAATTGTTTAATTTTACATGATGGATAACAGAAAGCATTAAAAACATCTGTAAAAAACAAGATTTTTTTCTTTTTTAAATATTTTTTTATTGTAATGTTGATCTCATGGTTTTGGGTACATGCTCTAAGACTTTTCCAGAACGACAACAAAAAGTAACCAATTGCTAATATTCCTGTCTTAGGAAATGGTATAGAAATTATGTGATTTTGATATGTTGTATTTGTGCATGTATGTTTTTCATTGAGTGTATTAAACTGTTTGTCATTAGTATAATTTATTTTATTGTAACATAGTTTTAAAAAGGCATTCTTTTTGTTTCCAACCCATGTAAATTCATAAATGACAAAACTATAGCAGCTCTAATACATTTCTTAGAGATAAGACTATTTTACTATCCAATAGTTTGTAAATGATGATACTAGATGTGGACTTACCTCAAAATTCGATTTTTGGGAGTTGCAGCTGTCTTATTCCAGGGGTGATATGGGCATTTATAACTCATTAGTGTCAAAAGTGACAGTGGTTCTTGCAACAACAAGCCACAGAATTAGGCTAATTCTTCAGCTCGTGTCCCGGCCACAACTGCAGCAATCTTGCTGATACTTTATCTACAAGCCAGTCACTCTCCAGCTATGTCTGCAGCATTCTTGCTGCCACCACAGCTATGGCTGTTTCGATCTACTAGCATCACGCTGTTGATCAGATGCACAGTTGCCTCGCACAGTCACCTGCTACTAGCCACCGTGCTATGCCATATCACTTAAGTGCAGAGTATTCGCCACTCATTCTTGGAACCACCTTCGCCCCTTTGCCAGGCATCTGTGACAACGGCATCCTCCCACACCTTTGGACCCAGGTGAAGATACAGGTTGGGTGTGATAGTTGTTGACTAGGCCAATAAACAACTATGCGTAATTGCTGGTGTTTTTTTGCAACCAGCCTGCTTTCTTTCTGTTAATTTTCTTCCTTCTCCTATCCTGTTTCACCCACCCATATGAAACTATACTTCCAGTTCCAGGCACGACACAACACCCCCCTTCGCTCTTTAGGCTAGAAGGTAGGACAGCATTCCTCCTTGTGCTGAGGTCTCGTTCTTAAGAGGAACCAAAACCTCTCCACTCCAAAAATTTTCCCATATATTGATAACATCTACATGTTTCTCCTACCCTCATTCCATCTCACTGAAACCAGCAGGTGGCAGGTACAGTGGATTCCCCATGTACCGAAAACACACCCATCCAACAATAGTATCCACCAAAAATTTGTAGTGGTCACATTTAATTGACCAAAAAAAAAATTTTGTTCCCATCACTTAAGATTTTGCTCNTCCACCAAAAATTTGTAGTGGTCACATTTAATTGACCAAAAAAAAAATTTTGTTCCCATCACTTAAGATTTTGCTCAAAAGTCGTTTGAACTGACGCATTAAATAAAATTAATTGTATGATCTTGTTCTTGGTAATGTGGGGTTATCCTGTCAAATGCACCACACCACAGAGCAGTCCTGGTCTCTGCTGAGTCTGACCTATAACAAGGTCACTGNGGGTTATCCTGTCAAATGCACCACACCACAGAGCAGTCCTGGTCTCTGCTGAGTCTGACCTATAACAAGGTCACTGCAGTCACAAGGATGGTAATCTGCTACAGCACTGTGCCATTCTTACATGTTTCCAACTCTCTCCCAGATAACAGAAATAGGGACGTAAGAACATGTGCGAACCCCAGTGTCAGCGGGCACTCACATGACGAGCACTTCCAGTGTTGCAGCAGCTCGCGACCCTACAGGATGTGTCCGGCACGACTTACCTCCATAGCATCTACGTCATGATGTAAGTTGCATATTAAGGTCCGGTACACCACCACGAGGCACGAGCATAGACGCCGTGGGATTCCAAACCCTTAATGGGGTCATGATGAACCCCCGATTATACTTACAGTAGAACCCTGTTACAACATTTTTCAAGAGGTCAATAAAATGATACATGCAGGAAACAGTATTACACCTGTAGGGTTATATCAAGCAAAACTAAATTCTAATGTAAGTTTTGTATGTAAATAGCTAGTAAAGTTCAACATCTTCATGTGAATCATTATATTGCAAAAATATCATTGAACTGAATTCCATGGATCATAGCATCATCAATTAATGCACAATAACAGGCATTCTGGATGCTTGACTCAGGGCTGTAGACAGAAATTTTGGGGCCCCCTTCTCGGGTGCCCTCCTCCTTTCCCATAAATCCTTTCATCTGTTTAGATTCGTATTTTGGTTTGTGATGTCGGAGGCAGCAACATTTTTACCACTACCAAAGAAAATAATTTATATTTTACACTTAGTTTTTGTGAAATTCATTGGCAGTTTTATAAAGCCTGACTAAATTCAAATGACATTGAAAATTTTTTTTTAAGGTAAAATTGTTGTCCAAAAGGGACTCGGGTACCTTTACCAGAAGGGCAGTNATTGAAAATTTTTTTTTAAGGTAAAATTGTTGTCCAAAAGGGACTCGGGTACCTTTACCAGAAGGGCAGTGGGTGAAGAAAAGGGGTGTTGACTTCTGGGGCTTCTAGTGAAGGTCTTGAACAGTGTCTGGTAGATCGCAAAGATGTCAGTGTTAGCAGAGCGCTGCAGCATTGTAAGTGGTGGAGCGAGCTGCTGAGAATGAACTGCCCTGGTGCAGGGACATACAATGTGTGTTCAAAAAATGTGACTGCAAATTTCGAGGGCTGCGTACATTCGATTATCTATTGTTTTTATTGTTATGTTGGTACACATGCCCCAACATATGTTGACATTATCAGCCATTTTGCATTGTTAGTTTGTTTGTGACAGATATAAAGGTTATACTNCATGCCCCAACATATGTTGACATTATCAGCCATTTTGCATTGTTAGTTTGTTTGTGACAGATATAAAGGTTATACTGTATTCACGGTAACTTCAAGATTTTCTGAAGCACTGCTAAATATCTACTTTCAGGGAGCCGATTATGTATCCTTCCGCAGTATGTAAACAAAACATTGCCATGTGACACCTGTCAAACATTTTGTAAACAAAAACAGTGCCATGTGGGAACTGTCAAATATTTTGTTAACAGTGTCCATGTGGGAACTACCAAAATTTATTTTTGAAGAGAAACAATGCCATGTAATCTTAACTGTCATATACTTTAGCATTTTTTAGACATGTGGAGAATTTTATTAATCAATTTAGCAAAATATTGTAATACATACAAAAAGGTAGATTGAAGTATATATCGGAACTGTTAATTATATAATTTAATTAAAGTTTACTTATTGTATTAAGATTTATTTACATACTTGGTGTAAGGAAAAAGTTAAATTTTACATAATAAACTTTTGGAAGTAGCACTCAGGTTATGAATTTCACTGTAATAAATGGTACCGTATTTTTCGCATATAAGTGAGACATAACTGAGAAAAATTCCTCCAGCCCCACACTAACATTTCATTTACTACGAATTCACGGCCTGCGGCTCAATTTCCAAACTCTTCAGCGAACAAAATCACTTTCATTTTGAAACCTGCGGTGTAGGTACATCCCTTTTCCATCAAGAAACTGTCGCACTTCTTCACTGCCACAACATCAAAACAACACTGCGTGCGGCACAAAGACGATATGAGAGAAAGACATGTAAGTCACTGCTAACATTTGGTAGTCAAGAACCAACGCTAATGTGCTGCTATCTCTTACGCTCCACAAAAAGCTTTCGAAAATAATCGATTATCAGTTATTAACCAAAAATCGATTCCTTTTCATTCTTTTAAAATATTTTTTTCTGATAAGGATTGCGAAGGGAATTACGTAACGGAAATATTCAAATGCCTTTCTATATTTTGCACGTTTATTTAAAACTTACAAAGATAAACTGCAGAAATAACAACGCTAATACTAAAATTACATCTTAACCTAGAATTATCTTGTAAGTAGAAAGAATGTGTTACGTTAGTTTTATAACCACAATTCAGCGTCTCCAATATGGCGTGGTTATACTTCTGAAAAAAACGTGCCCAAACGAACAAGATGGAGTGTACGAGTCCGCTGGACAACAACTGTAATTTATTTAATTTCAATAAATAACAGTGAAATCTTTACCCATGAGTGCTACGTAAAAATATAAATATATGCTTTAGCAATATTAACTTTACAATTACGGCATTAAATTTATACATATTAATATTTAACCTACTAACTATTTCTTTTCAGCTATAACCAACATGTCCCTTCAAAATCCGTTGTTAATTCTTACGGACTTTTAACAAATTATTAAAATTTATTGAAAAAATATACTTAAAACTTAAAACAACCAATTTATATAGTGCTTCAGTGCTAAAAGCAAGACAAAACCTTTTTCCATATACCATTTTTTTATAACCAATTGAACATGTAACTCCTAGGGTGATTTTTCAAAGGTTCTTTTCAAAAGTATCGAAGATACCGTGAATGGATTATAGACGTGTTTTGGTGTGCTTGGCAATTTTTTGCTGTCGCAAACGTGGATCAAAGAATCGGTATTAACAACGCCGTAATCATGCCTCAGCCACCGTATTCACCGGACGTGGCCCCCTGCGACTTGTTCCTGTTCCCAAAACTGAAGAGACCCATGAAAGGACGGAGGTTTGCCACAATTGAGGAGATAAAGACCTAGAAGACTTCAATGCCATACCAAAATGTGCATATCATAAGTGCTTCAAGGATTGGCAAAAAGCGATGGCACAAGTGCATTATATCTGAGGGAGATTACTTTGAAGGGGACAAAATAGATATTGATGAACACATAAATATTTATCGAGACAAAGTCACAAAATAACAAGTCACCTTATGTTTTGAACACACCTCGTATATCCACCTGCTCTTGGGGGTGCTGGGGGTAGCTCCTCCCTCCGTAGGCGGAGCCGTACTCTGGTGCCATTTCTCGGGTTGTGGCGGAAGTGGGCTCTCNGGCGTGGTTATACTTCTGAAAAAAACGTGCCCAAACGGACAAGATGGAGTGTATGAGTCTGCTGGACAGACACTGCAATTTATTTAATTTCAATAAATAACAGTGAAATCTTTACCCATGAGTGCTACATAAAAATATAAATATATGGTTTAGCAATATTAACTTTACAATTACGGCATTAAATTTATACATATTAATATTTAACCTCCTAACTATTTCTTTTCAGCTATAACCAACATGTCCCTTCAAAATCCGTTGTTAATTCGTATGGACTTTTAACAAATTATTATAATTTATTGAAAAAATATACTTAAAACTTAAAACAACCAATTTATATAGTGCTTCAGTGCTAAAAGCAAGACAAAACCTTTTTCCATATACCATTTTTTTATAACCAATTGAACATGTAACTCCTAGGGTGATTTTTCAAAGGTTCTTTTCAAAAGTATCGAAGATACCGTGAATGGATTATAGACGTGTTTTGGTGTGCTTGGCAATTTTTTGCTGTCGCAAACGTGGATCAAAGAATCGGTATTAACAACGCCGTAATCATGCCTCAGCCACCGTATTCACCGGACGTGGCCCCCTGCGACTTGTTCCTGTTCCCAAAACTGAAGAGACCCTGAAAGGACGGAGGTTTGCCACAATTGAGGAGATAAAGACCTGGAAGACTTCAATGCCATACCAAAATGTGCATATCATAAGTGCTTCAAGGATTGGCAAAAAGCGATGGCACAAGTGTATTATATCTGAGGGGGATTACTTTGAAGGGGACAAAATAGATATTGATGAATACATAAATATTTATCGAGACAAAGTCACAAAATAACAAGTCACCTTATGTTTTGAACACACCTCGTATATCCACCTGCTCTTGGGGGTGGTGGGGGTAGCTCCTCCCTCCGTAGGCGGAGCCGTACTCTGGTGCCATTTCTCGGGTTGTGGCGGAAGTGGGCTCTCNTGGGGGTAGCTCCTCCCTCCGTAGGCGGAGCCGTACTCTGGTGCCATTTCTCGGGTTGTGGCGGAAGTGGGCTCTCTGCTATGCGGGGTTGCGTCAGCTGCACGAGCTCAGGTGCAGCGCTGGGCCTAGGGACGTGCTGGTAGGCTCTTCATGGTTCAAACCCCGCCTGGGGTGATGTGATTACATGTGAAGATGAGGCGAAGTCGTGTGTGTATATATCAGTATGCATCACGTGTCAATCTAATCTAATATTGTGTTAAAAACATGTTTACCACACAGATTGATTAATTCATTTTGAGTTTCATGGGACATATAATGGGCTTGAAGTCTTTTTCCTTCAGTTTGGCTCTTTTCACATTTTTTGAAGTGCTCTTCAAGCAGCGCATCATAATGCAAATTCAGTTTGAGGCAGCCTGAAAAGTTACTATTGTCAATATCTCAAATTTTTTATGATGATCCTCGAAATGGTAAACCTCGACTACCAAGAAAAATTGTTACATCTAGAAACCGCCTGAGTACACACAATTCTCTCTCTTTCTGGAGCTAATTGCTTCTGAACTTGACAGTTGATAGATAGCTCCAGGTCCTTTAGTAACTTGTTCAAGAGTCCTCCACTGCAAATCATTTTGTCTGTGTTTTAGACTACTCTCGTGTTCTGCTAGCATTCAGTATAGTTTATGCTAAAGGTTTTTCATAGGGTCGAACCCGTCTGTTAAAGCAAGATAGCTCGTGTGCTTGATGTCTGTGGTGGATGAAGTAAACAGTCTGCATGGGATAAAAGCCAGTCTCTTGGCAGGTTTTTCTGTCCACCGAAGGTGCTTGAGTATATTATAGATTTTGGGAAGGAGTGTCCATCTTTGTCAGCAAGAAGTTTATTTGCCATTTCCTTCAATCCGTTTCCATCAAGAAGACCAAATCTTACAATTACTTGACAATTCATATCTGATATTTTCACAGGCCATTCCTCAGTAGTATAAATGTTACTAGGTCTGTAAACATTCTCAGACACTGATGATTGTTGTTGAGTATCCTCTTCATTTCTTTCTAAGGTTGGAGACGAAGACTTCTGAATCTTGGCAGCTGTGAATCTAATTNTCTGTAAACATTCTCAGACACTGATGATTGTTGTTGAGTATCCTCTTCATTTCTTTCTAAGGTTGGAGACGAAGACTTCTGAATCTTGGCAGCTGTGAATCTAATTGTGATGATTTCTCATGTTGTTTAGTATCGGTTGCCGTCATGATTTAGCTTTAAATTGAACTGAAGTTATAATTTCGCCGCGCATATCAGCACCAATCAGTGAAAACTGCAACAAAATCTATTAACATTTTCGGAATGTAGTGGACAAAATGATTTGCATAACCTAAGTACAGGTCGGCCTTTATGACGGCGCTCAGACAGATGTTAGTATGAGGCAAAATAAAAAATATATCTGCTTAATTTTGAAGGCTGTACCTGAAATGCACCTGACAGCTCAAAAGTGCCTCAAGACTTGGTGTTTGATAATAAAGTGCAATACATTTTAAGAAATAAAACTTATATAGTTCAGGGATCCCGGAATGAAGTATGTGTTAAGCACAATCACAAAACCAAGAAACATGTAAGTATATACTGTAATGATGCAATTAATACTAATTTAACCAGGGCATTTGGTTAATTTTCTTTTGTTTTTCAAGGAATTGTAATTGCTTATCAGTATTTGATATTTTGGCTATATTAGTATGTTTGTCTGTCGTGCGCTTGCGTTTTCTGAAGTCGCAGTTCAGGTTGCATCAGCAATCCAAGATAAGGATTGTTGCCACATTCGTAGGCATTTTTTCCTTTGAGAATGTTCTAGAAATTAGATTGTTTTACTACTACACAGTTCGGCTGGCGTGGGAAGGTGGTTGCGACGGGTGTTGCACAATATCCGAAGGGATACTGTCTCACACCATGTCCTTATTTGGTTAGGTCCGGGTGACAAGAGTGGGGATAGAGTGTGTAGCGAATTACGCCGGGCGCGCCTGTCACTCTCTAACAGTTGATGACCAGCTCCCGGAGAAGACGCATAGAGCGTGGCAAATTTTCCTCACACTGGCAAGCACCCGTGACATTCTTCCATTTTTTTAGCTTCTATTTATTTTTCGGCCAACTTTGAATCCACTAAATTATTTTNAAGCACCCGTGACATTCTTCCATTTTTTTAGCTTCTATTTATTTTTCGGCCAACTTTGAATCCACTAAATTATTTTCGTTGGTGTGGGTGGTCTGGAGGGTGCCAGGAGGGAACTGATGTCCCACATACCTTTGTAATTTTCTCGCAATGCGAGTTTGAGTGACGTGAATAATTAACTAACTCTGGGGTACTATTGTATGTTTCAACTTCCTTGATAAGCTGGCTGTTATGGACTCTGCATTAATAAATTTAAGAAAATCGTCATGGACTTGAATTTTTTTAATTTTAATATGGTGCCTTTATTTAAGTCTCTTGTATACAGAGTGAGTAAAACTGGGTTGTTATTTCCAGTTGCCAATTACGACCTCTGCAACATTACAATCCATACATTAATAAAAAAAATGTATACAGTATAATTGATTTGTTCAGGTAAACAGTTGTTTTATGTCCAACATTGCTAAAACATTTGTTTTACGTTGTCCCTTTGCTTTAATAAACATTAGCGTATGCTGCACGTGCGGGACACTTGAAATTATATTTTTAATTACACCAGACTATTTTTAGATGGGAGTTATAGGGTTAGGTTTCATACCTTACAACAAATCATGACCGACTTGGAATCATCAAAAATTGTTACACCTACAGATGCTTTAAAACCATTAAAGCTTNCTTACAACAAATCATGACCGACTTGGAATCATCAAAAATTGTTACACCTACAGATGCTTTAAAACCATTAAAGCTTCATTTTGGGAAGCAGTTTTAAAAATCGACGTGTGCTGGGTGGCTGATGACGTCACGGTCGGGCAAGATTTTGGTGTGCCGGTCAGACACAGGCTATTGACTGCTGACCGGGCTCCGGGCAGTATATAA
>NQII01003914.1:14213-64240 GCA_002778355.1 Clitarchus hookeri
TTGGAGGCAGTAGCTGCCTTCCTAGCTTGCCCCCCTTTGCACCACTCGTTTGGGTGTAAGGCATACTGGTAGGTATTAAAGTCGGCCTCACGAAAGGCGAGCGGGCGACGATTCCTGGCTAGGTGTTTAACCAAGCCGAGGCCAAGCCAACCAGAGTCGTACCAGATTACTTCAACCGGCG
Organism: Clitarchus hookeri; assembly: GCA_002778355.1. NCBI lineage: Eukaryota > Metazoa > Arthropoda > Insecta > Phasmatodea > Phasmatidae > Clitarchus > Clitarchus hookeri. The sequence goes on from NQII01003914.1 coordinate 14,395, forward strand.
ACAGTTCAGCGCGGTGAATGGAGTGAGTCAGCTGGGCTAGTTGACTAGTGGTTGTGACTCTACCATACTGCACACCAGGTGCACAGTATGGGTGTGTTTGCAACATACGTGTGCCCAGTTAAGGGAGTCCACAGTCCTACTTTAGGTTCGGCAATGGGTTGTAAAATGATGAAGTCTCCTGCTTTCCCGTGGTGGGCAGACATCTATGTGGAGGGAGAATCAGTACTCTGAGATTTGTTATAAAACATTTATTCCGCGAGGAATAAACATGGTGGTTCTTACTCTAACCAGGAACTGAACGGAAGTAAACTACATTAACCAAGTGAAGGGGACCTGAGTCTTGAAGACTTCTTCGGGGGTTGCTGGTGCAAGTCGCGAAGACGTTGGGGTCAGCAGAGCACTCCAGCAGATGAACTGCTGTTTCTCAGCGGTGCATGGACGTATATTCACCTGCCCGCAGGCTCATCTTCGGTGCAGAGGTGAGCTCCTCCCGTGGGCAAAACTGCGCACACTAGCACGATCCCTCGGTCCGTGGTGGAACTAGGTGTGTGTTTTATGCTGGGTTGCCTCTGCTGCGCGAGCTTAGCTGCTTGGCTAGCATCTCTCACATGTGAGGCGGTTGGGGTGACGTCTGACATTAGGGCGAAAATCTTGGCTGCTGCATCTAGGGGCGTAATGGTAGGCTCTCGTAGCAGGTCGTTTCAGGGTTCAAACCCTGTCTGGGGTAACGTGATGATACGTAAAGATGAGGCAAAGTCTTGTTTATATCTATGTAAAATAAGCGTCGTGCATCAAAATATTGTATAATAGCTACGTAGTTTTATTATTGCTGTGTTTCCGCAACAATAAAACGATGAAGCATACAGTTTCACAACATTTATATTTACTTTAATCTTCCTCAAGTAGAATTTAACTCTCTAGTAAAATATCATTGTATTCATTACTTACCTAGCCACTCATGCTGAATAGTTCGGAAGAAAACAAATAACATTAATACGTATGTGTCACCTAAATAGCAAAAGTACACAGTACAACATGAAGGCAACAACTCTTTACAAGTACCAGCTTGGTTGAGAAATATTTTGTTTACTAAAGACAGCACACAGCACGAGCGGACAAGCCTCCTCTCCCTGTCGNACCAGCTTGGTTGAGAAATATTTTGTTTACTAAAGACAGCACACAGCACGAGCGGACAAGCCTCCTCTCCCTGTCGAGTCTATTTTATTAGATACAGGACAGGGGGAGTAAGGTTAGCTAAGTTGCATCATAACGATCGCCGTAGATATGGTNAGTCTATTTTATTAGATACAGGACAGGGGGAGTAAGGTTAGCTAAGTTGCATCATAACGATCGCCGTAGATATGGTCTTTGCATTTCCGCTTCATCAGAAAAAGTTTTTAAAAGAAAATCTATTCAAATCTCAAAACAAGCTTTAAATATTTGAACAAATTAATTATTTTGTAATTTCATCTTACAAAATTTTTAAAGTTACAATAATCATTTGAAGGTTATTAAGCCAATTGTTTAAATAATTATTTTTTTTCCTCGGGGTCTGGGACATATGTACCCTTTCTCCACCCCTGTCGACAGTCCTGCCCTTGCTCACTCATCTACTCTTGGTTATCTAGTAATTTTCGAGACAATCGCCTCTAAAATCCTTAATATTTCAAGTGTACACTGTTTTGTTTGTTTGCTTGTAGACTACTGCAATGTTAATATTTCTAAAATTTTACTTAAGAGAAATTTTATTTGAGATGCTGCTAGGTGTCATGAATTGAAGACGTTAAAAACATGAACAAGTTGCAAGGGTTTTTCCGCTAGAGTATTCACAGATATTACAATACATTAGTGTGGCAATACGACACACAAATCATGAGTTGGAATGACTGAAGCACACCGCTACATGATGGGAGGCAACCACCGTGGCCCCTTGAAAAAGTAGATTTCGCTATTTCGAATTCCGTGGTGGTATCTGTCTTTTCCTCCCGTCATCTAAAGCTTTAATTATTGCCAGTTTTGTATTAATGCCAATGGCCTTCCACTTCCTTGGCACCATTTTCCCAAATAAACAACAAAAAAACTCCTTAGGAGGTAAAATTGATGTAGAAGTCACATGGCAGTGTTTATGTTTACCTTGAATGACCTATATACAGTGAAATCCCGATATTTTGCATCCTGATTATTCGTATATCCCGCTAATTCGTACAAATTTGCCGGTCCCTTGAGAAAATCCCTTTAATTCGTAAAAAAAACAATGCATTCCGGTCCCCTCGATAATACGTATTTATTTTTATTTTGGTGCTCGAGCTCAATTAAAACGTCTTATTTACAGCTTAAAAATCTCGTTAACTAGTAATGTTTTTAACCCTAGACTGTACACCAGCTCTAGATTTATGCAATTCGGGCAGAGTAAAAAATACGGGAAGGGTACCGAGGGACGTAGGAGGGCTTGAAGAGCAGGAAATGACGCCGAGTAGGCTGTGAGGCGATGTGTCTGTGATTCTCAGAACTTACAGGCGCCTTGCTGTCCGTTCAACGGTTATGAGAAGGTAGGAAGGAGAAGAGCGAGTGAAAAGTTAGTCAGTTCGGTCTTAGCCATGCCTCCGAAAAGAGCTAATAAGTGTCTTTCCAGTAGAGAAAAAAAAAGAAATCATTACCGCCGTGGCCGGTGGTGATAAACAAATTGACGTGTCCAGACGTGATAACGTTCCTCATTCCACAATAACATCAATTCTCAAGAACAAGGACAATATCGCCTCCCAGACATTGGACAGCAAAGTAAAGCGCTTTAAGACTGGTGAGTATCCACAACTAGAAGAGAATTTAAAAAAGTGGTTTGCGCAAGCACGGAATTCAAATGTACCAGTTGGAGGAAACATTTTAAGAGAAAAAGTAAAAGTTTTCGCAGAAAAAAATGGGAATTAAAGACTTTCGTGCAAGTGATGGTTGGTTTGATAGGTTTAAAAAAGGCACAGCATAAAATCGAATAAGCTTAGTGGGGAAAGTGCGAGTGTATCGGCCGACGTTTGTTCTGAGTGAAAAGGCGAATTGGCGAGAAATAATTGATTATTATGAGCCCAACAACATTTTTAATACCGATGAGACGGGGTTATTTTATAAGTGTCTCCCCGACCGATCAATGTGTTTTAAGGAAGAAAAGTCTCATGGCGGAAAAAATAGTAAAGAACGTGTAACCATATTGTTGGTCGCCAACATGGATGGATCTGAGAAATTAAGACCGCTCATGATAGGCAAATCAGCCAAACCAAGATGTTTTAAAAACATAAAAACTTTTCCGATGACCTATCGTGCAAACAAAAAAGCGTGGATGACGGGCGAATTATTCAAGGAATGGATATGATCAGTGAATGCTGATATGGAGAAAAGGCAGCAAAAAAATTCTGCTTTTCATGCGTACTTGTACGGTCCACAACAATACCCTACCGCTCAGTCATGTTAATGTTGTGTTTTTGCCTGCCAACATTACTTCTAAGCTGCAACCTCTAGACCAGGGCATAATTAAAACGTTCAAAACCTTTTACCACAAGGAAGTAGTGATGAAACTCCTTGATAGCATCGAGGATGGGGAGGATCATAAAATCACCTTATTTTCAGCCATGAACATTGCTCACAAGGCGTGGCAAAGTGTTAGCGAAAGCACAATAAAAAACGGTTTTCGTGCTTGTGGATTCACGAAGGTGGAACTTTCATCAGCAGCTACTGAACAAGACTTAGAATTCCCTGTGAATTGGAATCGTCTTTCTCAGAATTAAGAAAATTCTATAACGTTTGAATATTTCGTCCATTTTGACAATGGTCTAGCGGTAGCGAGGATTCTAACTGATGACGAAATTTTGGCTCCATCTCAGGACATTGATGGTGAAGGTGATGACGAAGATGATGTGCTGACAATTACACCTAAAGTGGCTAAACAATACATCAACAACGTGCGTCATTTCTTAGCGAAATCAGACGGAGATGAAATATTTTCTGCTTTGAACATACTTGACAAAGCCATCGACAATACCCGTCTGCAAGGCTTGCACCAAAAGAAAATTACAGATTTTTTTTAAAAGTAAATTTTTAATGTATTTTTATTGATGTAATTATTGATTTATATATACAGTACATATGTATACATAATATGTAGCCATGCGTTTATCATTACGTATTAATGAAAATTTGCATTAATATCGTTATGTATTTTTTCTTTTTTTGCTCACGATTATTGGTAATCCCGCTAATTTGAATATCTCGATAATTCATATTTAACATTCAGTCCCTTGACAATACGAATTATCAGGATTCTACTGTACCTTAAAATCAGGGGCGGCGTAAGGTGTTCATTAGAGGTATACAAGTTATATATATATATTAAACGGGTGAGTCGCCCGTGCCTTTTTTATCTATGCAACCCGCACACAATACTACCCATCTAACAAAATATCTCCTCCGCTGTAAAATAATTCTCTCTTGTGTAGCCGAGTCCCGTGTCGTGTACGTACCCATTATGGCAGCTCGTCTGTTAGCTGAACATCCGATGCTGTTGTCAGCCTACACCAATCAGTGGTACAAAAATAGAGAATCACTACAAAACAGTACGTGCACATTGATTTCTTTTTGTCACTCCAGTAAGCAGTGACTGTATTGTTTTGTCACATGAAGAAACACAATGGCTTGAAGCAAGGCAGACCGGTGTTACCAAGTACGCTATCATCACGTACCAACGTATTCGGTAAACACCGCAATAATCTGTTTCAACACAATAAACGGATGTGCATTAGTGGAAATTAACTGCTTTTCATTGCATTGTTGACATAACGCCGTCCGTTCAACACCTACTGTACTGACAACGAATCAACGAGCACGTGGAGTTCTGCTACGATTTATGTTATGTTACATGGGTAGTATTGTATGCAGGTTGGGTAAATACGGAAAAATTAGCGTGGGCGACTCACCTGGTATATGTATATATTGTAATGATACAGTTAATACTAATTTAATAGAGACATTTAATTAATTTTCTTTTGTTTTGCGAGAAATTTTAGTTGCTTATCAGTATTTGACATTTTGGCAGTGTTAGTATGTTTATTTGTCATGCGTTTGCTTCTTCTGAAGTTGCATCAGCAATCAGAGATAAGGACTATTACGATAGTCTTAGACATTAATTCCTTTTGAGTACATTCTAGATATTTTATTGTTTCACTTCTGTGTAGTTTGGCTGGCGTGCAAAAGTGGCTGTGATGGGGTTCGCACCGTATCCAAAGGGATTCTGTACCATGCCATGTTCTTATTCGGTTAGTTTTTTGGCACCCTGGTGTAACGAGTGGGGGTAGAGCGCATGGCGAATTTAGCCGGGAGTGCCCGCCACCGCTAACAGATTATGACCAGCCCGTGAGGAAGACGTATTGGATCACAACAAATTTCCCGCACACCGGCAAGCACCTGTGACCTTTCTTGTCATACTCAGTTTTCGGCCTAACTTTTATTCTACGAAATTATTTCTGCCAGTGCAGGTGGTGGGGGGTGGGTTTGCTAGGGTGCCAAGAGGTACAATTGCATACCTCCTGTCTTCATAATTTTCTCGCGATGCCAGTAATTAATTAACTCTGCAGCATTGTCTGTGCTTCTACTGGCTCGTCATATAGCTGACTGTTCGTGAATCTGCATTTTGAAGCATGTGAACGGTTTTAACAATTGAATAAAATATGGAGGAAATTGTCAAACACTTGACTTTTTATTTTCTTTTAAAGTGGCACCTTTATTTACGTCTGATGTCTCTGGCGAGTAATTCGAGAGTGATTTACAGTCACCAAATCTGATTTCTATGACATTACAATACTTATGTATACCAGAAATAAATTAGGAAGCCTGCGANCTGCGATTTACAGTCACCAAATCTGATTTCTATGACATTACAATACTTATGTATACCAGAAATAAATTAGGAAGCCTGCGAGATGTCCAATATCAGCACTCAGTTTATTTACTGTAGGCAGATTGTATGAACAATACAGGCGTGCTGGACAAGAGCACATGCTAACTAATAGGGTTGTGCAAATACTCTGTATAACAAAACAAAAAATTACAACTTTCAGTTTCATTTTAGTACAAAATTTCCTTGCCAAAAGTTTTAATGAAATGAAAATCCTCTATTTCAATGAATACTCAGGGTTTTAATAATGTTCATTTAGTGCACAAGCAATAGAAATTTATGTCTGTAAATCACTTTGTTTTCATTATTTTATCACTAAAATAATTATATGAAATGAAAATTTAAAAAGAACGCCTTCAGTAAATACTCCACGTCCTAAATTTTTTTAGGTTTGGTTTGGCGGCAAAATTGTTACAATGAATAACTTTGTTACATGTTACAAAATTTGTAAAACCTTCGTTAAGACTAAGCTCTTAAAATTAATTTTTGTTTTGCAAGAAAAAATGTGGCATTTGTACAATCCTACTAACTAACCCTGCCAATGACCAAAACTTTCCCTTATACAGTCTCAACCAGATCTAAGAGATACGTGCAGAGATGGTGGTAGTTAAATACTGATCATATCACAACTTCCACCTGCACGCATCCTTTCTCTTGTGGATTTTTGCAGCGGCTGCCTGAAACCAGGGAAGCACATAAAATGTACCAGATATTGTTTGGATTTGAAAAGGAGCTGGGAAGGAGATGTGTGCTCTTACAGCTGTGGGGGGGNTTTTTCACAAATTACATTTCTTTTATAAAACACACATTTAATTACAAACATTTATCAAAAAAAAACTTGTATTGACATAATTACACACAAATATAAATACCTCAAAGATTTTAATTTTCAGATATCTCTTCTTTTTCATGAATGGTAACGTGCGCTCCTGGGTTAGCCAACCCACTTTTGCGGAGTGCAACAGATTCCTTATATGGAGGAGAAATTGGAGCTTGTGTTGGTTCTCTTCGCTCATACAGCTCCAACTTGTCCAGCTGTAGAAGTGAAAAAATGTATAACTCTTCACACAACAGAAACTATTACAATACAAGAATTTTTTACTTTTGGGGTTTGTGTTACAACTTAAATAATGGTTGGTTGACTATCTTTGACCCCAATGCATAATGTTAATGAATTGAGTACATAGTAAGTAGGGACTGGAAAATTTCTCATTTTAAATGCTCTGTAGGGTAGACTCCATGATCCTATGTATTTTCAAACCTCAGCTTTTTGTTCATTAGCTTCTCCTAAGTGTGTAGGCAGTTTTACCTCATACCAAGGGCCTGTGTGAAGAGTTGTGCAAATGTGACTTTTTATCACAAAATTAAAACGAAATACATGTAATGAAATTTTGTAAAACTGANGTGAAGAGTTGTGCAAATGTGACTTTTTATCACAAAATTAAAACGAAATACATGTAATGAAATTTTGTAAAACTGAAACGAAAATGAAAAATAGCATTGTTAGCGCTCATCAGCCTTAATGAAAGATTCAAGAATTTCATAACACTTTAGCAAATTTGTTGCAAAATCGAACTAAAAAAATTCCTTATGTTTTATTTAGTTATATAAGTCATAAAATAACTGAAACAAACAAAATGATTTAGAGGCAAAAATTTTCTTTGCTGATGAACTTAATGCATTAAAATCCCGAAAACTCATTTAAATCAAGAATTTTTGTTTTGTTACAACTTTCGGTAACAAAATATTGTTTTTAGTTTTAGCTTCGGTAAACCAAATATTCGCACAACTCTATCTGAAAGTTTTGTATGACTTCTCAGATCATGCACTGCAAAGTGACATCATGAAGAGTAACCACGAGTAAGTGAGGTTAGGTAATATTATATATTTGTGATTTATGTAGTATATAGGTCATGGCAAATAAACTAAAACAGTTCCTTTGAAAAAACAGCGGCCATAAAAATTACAGTTCTTAACGTAATTGGCAAAGAAAAGCACATTTTATTTATAAACTGGATCCAGCAATAACACAACAGATAAGTGAAATCATGACAAAGTAAACCGTGCTAAGTCAGAGATTGAGAACTCATCGGAGATAAGATGTGTAGCATGTGGAAATCAAAAGCACTGGTGCAGTGTGCAGCCATTATTAATTATTTTGTAATAGTCTTATAGAAATATCTCATGTTCACTGTGTTACAATACAAATCGGCTGTGTACATTGGGGAGGCAGAAAATAAAACAAATCACACAATAGTATATTTACCCTTNTGTTACAATACAAATCGGCTGTGTACATTGGGGAGGCAGAAAATAAAACAAATCACACAATAGTATATTTACCCTTTAAAGGGGGAACTAATAAGAAATAATAAAAAGGAAAAACGGAGACAAAATGCGGAGAAAAGTATGAAATATGTTTGTGATCTGCTATGGTCCTCTATCTAAATTTGAGTCAACGGAAGCCTATTAGTAGACCAGAGTTCAGTTAACAGGGTTTCATCATGAATGTATTAATTCAGTAAGTAAAAAAAGACTTCTACAATTAAACAATGAGCATGTAGCCATTCAGTGATCAGTAAGTCAACGCTGGTTTGTAATATAAAGTAGGCACGAACAAAATTCATTCAGATTTACCATACAATTTTTAATNGTTACAATACAAATCGGCTGTGTACATTGGGGAGGCAGAAAATAAAACAAATCACACAATAGTATATTTACCCTTCAAAGGTGGAACTAATAAGAAATAATAAAAAGGAAAAACGGAGACAAAATGCGGAGAAAAGTATGAAATGTGTTTGTGATCTGCTATGGTCCTCTATCTAAATTTGAGTCAACGGAAGCCTATTAGTAGACCAGAGTTCAGTTAACAGGGTTTCATCATGAATGTATTTATTCCATAAGTATAAAAAGACTTCTACAATTAGACAATGAGCATGTAGCCATTCAGTGATCAGTAAGTCAACGCTGGTTTGTAATATAAAGTAGGCACGAACAAAATTCATTCAGATTTACCATACAATTTTTAATTTAAATAAATGCAACTTTAAATGTATACAACAAATGTACAGGCATATCATATGATTTTGTTTCCTTCCTTTCGGTAATGACATTTCAGCCATGTAACTACCCAAGCTTCGGCCTCTACAAACTTCACAATTTTTACAATATAATGTCATGATTTTTACAATACCGCTGTTGGTGAGTATATTAAGTGCGTGTTAAATGTTTTTCTTTTTCGTGTTATCTCGGTTTTGCTACATTATATAAAAGTAAAATTGTTTTCTTAAAGAGTGGTTCATGGAAGAACTTGAATTTTGAGTTGCTGTCCCTGGGCCTTCTGGCAATGGAAGCCTGAAGGAATGGAGTCAGATTGGATGTAAACCCGTTAACCGAAACACCACTCAGTAAAAACTATGACTTTTTAACCCCTTATAGGAACGTAATGAATCATCAGTTTACATCAGTAGTATTAAAGAAGCTGCGACTATTTTAAGGTTAGGGTTCCCTGAGATTGAGATTGTGGACACTACTGTATTCTTGAAGGTCTCTCAATAGAGATGCAGATTGATTTTTTGTGGAAAACCCATTACCTTGTCTCAGCTAGATTAAATGTGTATTCATTACCAAAATATTAGATATTTTGATCAAATGTGGAAAAATCAGATCTCCCATAGTAATAGCAATAAGGGTTTGGACTATGTTGAATTCACGCATTAAGTAAAATAAGATGTGATATAAACAAAAACATCAATTACAATGCAAAACAGAAAATAATTTAAGACTTTTTCAAGAAAGGCATGGTTTAAATTTTCTTACATTTTTTTCATATCAAGTGTGTAAATGTTTAAAAAAACTTCACATTTCAGAATTTTTAAACTTTTGTGTGTGTAAGTCAGTAAAATTTAAATAAGCTCCTAGTAATCAAATAATCAAAGATTTATAGAAATCTAAGACGTTTCAACCCAATCTATTGAGACTGAATGATAAAGCAGTCTACACTTATTAATAGAGGTGAGTGCTTACGTTTTTGTAAAATTCATTATGGTCGTCACAAACTTTGAAATGAATGAATATAAACTTTTTATTTCCTCCCTCCCTCGCTCCACCTCTTGTTTTAGCAAAAATTAACATTAGGTTCAGCATTTGTATTGTGAGGGTAATTTTTTTAATGGGGAGAGTACTGTATTGTTTAAATGCTGGGTTGCCTAAATTAAAGTTCCTTTATTGTCTTTACTGCATTGCATTCTAAACTTTCAACTCGCTCTGCCACCTCAAGGATGGGTCTGTGCGCACGTTGAGGAAGTGACACACACACGCACACTACACAACTCTGATCCATCCGTGCCGCCCGCCTGGCGCGGTGCATGCTATATGCTGTGTATACTCGATGCGCTGTGAATTACACTACACTCGGTGCAACATAAATGTTAGTTAAGTATCGTGTACTGTACTACACACAGTACAGTACATTACTTTAAATCCTGCACATACAGTGCGTGATTTGTGTTTGCTTTAAAATGTATAATAGGTACTTTTTTATCATGATTTTTGGAGCCAATATCAGTGTTCCATTAACAGTACAAATTAGTTAATTCGTTTATTCGGGTTTTTTAATTCAAATTTGTTTATTCGTATTTTCTCTGGTGCCAATTAAGATGGTTAATCACGAGTTAACTGTATGTATTTCTGCAGTGATGCACACTTTCCTACATGTTAATATGAAAATGAAAACATTTTCTGTGATTAAAATATGTGCCTTGAAAGGTGTAACGTATTCTAAAGAGCACTGCGTAGTACACGGGAAAATGTTTCTCAACATTTAGAAGGGATTTGCTGTATCCAATAAATTAACACATAACCTAAAATAAGTTTGGAGGCCGAAGCTGGAACTTTACTATGGGCGGGAATTCATTGTAGAAGGGTACGTTATTAACAAGTTACACTGTATTACCAAACAATGTGTGGCAAAATAAATTTAAACGACACAGTGGCATCTGGCATAATGGCGGTAGACTGCTTCAGTTACTGTGCCCTTAGGTTCCCCTTTGTCTAGGGGTGTGCAGGTCGGCTCTGGTAGCAAGCAGTCGTGGGTTCGAACCTCGCTCAGGGTGACGTGACATCACACACATGAGGCGTAGTCGCAAATAAATATAATGCCTGTATGCGTCAAGTTGAACTGCCAATGACATAACACAATTTTCTTATGCTTTGTGCTGGAACTAGAACACTCGTTTGTCCTTTTTTCCGACAGCACGAAACGCAACTAACTATTGAAATTGTCTACAAGCACTTAGCAATACGTACTACTTGCAAGTGGGCTGCTCTATTGCCGAGCGTCTGGCAGACTATTTCATCAAGTGCAAACTACGGCAGGGTGTGGTGATTCCTTGATGAGGGAGGGGGATAGTTGCTTCGCACAGACAGCAAGTGGTGTGTTGTGTGACAGGGCGCCAGATGTGTTCTGGATAGTTGAAGTTCCAGATAAGTGAAGGATGGACAAATGGTGGAAGAGTGCATCAACATTTGTGCACACACTTTTTATAACCGAAAGTGCAGTACGCTATTCTATCACGACGGCAACCNAAGATGGAGTGAACCGCACAACATTAAACAGTGGATATAAGTAAGATTCTACAGATTACACTGCTTACCTGCAGAGGGTAGGTGGTATCTGCATCATAAGCAGATAGGTCCCCACACACCATAAAGGGCAGCACACACCTGGTCACTTCGTTCAGCTCACTCCAGTCACATGGCCGTTCATCCAAAAGGGGATTAACCATGGTTGGCACAAACCCCTCAGGAGGACCATACTTCTCGCACACTATGTATGCCTCTGCACAGTTTCAACAATATTGTGATCACAGTCATACAGTCATAAGACATGTAATACAAAAAAACCATGATACATTGTTACAGTAGAACCTCTCTGTATTGACCGTCTTTATTGTTTCTGTCTTTCTATAATGAGTAGTTTTTGAAGAAACTTCTAATATTAAAAATTTAAGGGAAATCAGCAAAAAAAAACTGATGTACTTTTTGGGATGCTGTACATTGCATCCCTCTTGGTGAGCGCTTTACCTGAGGTAGCACATATACGAAAATAGATACAACACCCCTAGGCCATCAGGACTAGCAAACACCTATTGACTCTGCTCACCTGCTTTCTCCTCAGGCTGCAGAATGGTTCTGCATGCGACTACTACCGTCATGTGTTTCGTCCTGCCATTGTGCTTTTGCTCGCTTGCTGTCTCATTTTGCTTGTGTTGCTACATCTTGGATTTCTCTTGGTTTTTTATTACTGTTTGTTGACAACTTATTGTGCTTGGAGTTTTTTTTAATCACATTTGGTAACATTAAAATGAGTGGAAAGAGAGCCAGCTTGTCACACTATATATAGACTGTCTACGGTAAAGTCAGCACTTTTGACAGCCCTTTGTAGTTTCTTCTTTCTTCTGCTTGCATATCCTTCCGCCTCATACCAATATAAAGGCTTCCACACAATTTAATTAAATTTAATGTTTACATCAAGTCTGCTGTGTTTACTCAATAAATAAAAAAGGATGGTGAACAATATTAACGATAGAACACTTTGTTTTAATAGCATATACCACATACAGTATTCGAGAAATACTTCAGTAGAATAATGTGAAAATCACATTTGTCCATGGTACAAAGATGGTAACAAAATCTGCATTGTATCAAATGGTCCACTACAGTGGTTTATGCATTTGTGTACTTAAAAAATAATTAATACTGAAAATGCAAGTAATCAGTGGGTGTGGTTGTACATGCCTGGAGAGCAGTACTGATTGTGCGGGAAGTTAGCTGGCAGAACAAACAGTTCTTTTTGGAATTCCCTGGATTAACCCTGTTCTCCAGGCAGAATCTTATAATTTTCCCTGACCTATTTTCAAGACCAAAACCTTCCAATAGGCCCTACCATATTTTTCCACCGCTGACAGAAAAAATATGCGTATCAGTGAAGTTTAATTAAATATCACTGAAACAGAACAAGCAAACAGGGCCAACATTTTATTCAGCCGATCAATATTTCTCACGATACAGGTTACTGACTTATCACGAATGCCCATTACAAATACACAAATACTTTATTTTGTAAATATAGGCCATGTGTCACTTGGCGAAGATTTATTGTCAGTTTACAAACTTAAAAATTAAAATTTTAAAATGCATTTGCACACTATTACTTTGTCCTGTATTCACACAACTAACAACTTTTGCAGTGTACCAATTATTTACATTTTCCCTGACTCAGGTGAAAATTCCCTGATATTCCCCCAACTTTTGACTGTCACATGAAATTCCCTGACTTTACCCTGTTCTCCCTGTAGGTGGACACCCTGTTCCTTGCGGTCCGTAGGAGCCTGGCATGTTATTGAGCGAGTGAATGAAGAGATTTGGGCGGCTCTTAACAGCGAGGTCTTGAGAGCCAATGAGGATGATTGAGTTGAGTGTGGAGCAGCGCCAGAATGAATGGGTGGGGGAAACAGGGGAGATCCTCGAAAAAACCCGCTGACTAGCGGCATCGTCCGTCACGATTCCCACATGCAAAAATCCGGGAAGTGACCCGGCTGGGAATTGAACCAGTTTTGCTCAGCCACCACTGCCCCCTGGCAGGTTATTTTTTGTACACACAGTTAGCTGGTGATGGCTGTCCGCCCCTCCCTCGACATATCCNTTGAGTTGCTGTCCCTGGGCCTTCTGGCAATGGAAGCCTGAAGGAATGGAGTCAGATTGGATGTAAACCCGTTAATCGAAACACCACTCAGTAAAAACTATGACTTTTTAACCCCTTATAGGCACGTAATGAATCATCAGTTTACATCAGTAGTATTAAAGAAGCTGCGACTATTTTAAGGTTAGGGTTCCTTGAGATTGTGGACACTACTGTATTCTTGAAGGTCTCTCAATAGAGATGCAGATTGATTTTTTGTGGAAAACCCATTACCTTGTCTCAGCTAGATTAAATGTGTATTCATTACCAAAATATCGAATATTTTGATAAAATGTGGAAAAATCAGATCTCCCATAGTAATAGCAATAAGGGTTTGGACTATGTTGAATTCACACATTAAGTAAAATAAGATGTGATATAAACAAAAACATCAATTACAATGCAAAACAGAAAATAATTGAAGACTTTTTCAAGAAAGGCATGGTTTAACTTTTCTTACATTTTTTTCATATCAAGTATGTAAATGTTTAAAAAAACTTCACATTTCAGAATTTTTAAACTTTTGTGTGTGTAAGTCAGTAAAATTTAAATAAGCTCCTAGTAATCAAATAATCAAAGATTTATAGAAATCTAAGACATTTCAACCCAATCTATTGAGACTGAATGATAAAGCAGTCTACACTTATTAATAGAGGTGAGTGCTTACGTTTTTGTAAAATTCATTATGATCGTCACAAACTTTAAAATGAATGAATATAAACTTTTTTTTTTCCTCCCTCCCTCTCTCCACCTCTTGTTTTAGCAAAAATTAACATTAGGTTCAGCATTTGTATTGTGAGGGTAATTTTTTTAATGGGGAGAGTACTGTATTGTTTAAATGCTGGGTTGCCTAAATTAAAGTTCCTTTATTGTCTTTACTGCATTGCATTCTAAACTTTCAACTCGCTCTGCCACCTCAAGGATGGGTCTGTGCGCACGTTGAGGAAGTGACACACACACGCACACTACACAACTCTGATCCATCCGTGCCGCCCGCCTGGCGCGGTGCATGCTATATGCTGTGTATACTCGATGCGCTGTGAATTACACTACACTCGGTGCAACATAAATGTTAGTTAAGTATCGTGTACTGTACTACACACAGTACAGTACATTACTTTAAATCCTGCACATACAGTGCGTGATTTGTGTTTGCTTTAAAATGTATAATAGGTACTTTTTTATCATGATTTTTGGAGCCAATATCAGTGTTCCATTAACAGTACAAATTAGTTAATTCGTTTATTCGGGTTTTTTAATTCAAATTTGTTTATTCGTATTTTCTCTGGTGCCAATGAAGATGGTTAATCTCGAGTTAACTGTATGTATTTCTGCAGTGATGCACACTTTCCTACATACAAATAATGTTAATATGAAAATGAAAACATTTTATGTGATTAAAAGATGTGCCTTGAAAGGTGTAACGTATTCTAAAGAGCACTGCGTAGTACACGGGAAAATGTTTCTCAACATTTAGAAGGGATTTGCTGTATCCAATAAATTAACACATAACCTAAAATAAGTTTGGTGGGACCGAAGCTGGAACTTTACTATGGGCGGGAATTCATTGTAGAAGGGTACGTTATTAACAAGTTACACTGTATTACCAAACAATGTGTGGCAAAATAAATTTAAACGACACAGTGGCATCTGGCATAATGGCGGTAGACTGCTTCAGTTACTGTGCCCTTAGGTTCCCCTTTGTCTAGGGGTGTGCAGGTCGGCTCTGGTAGCAAGCAGTCGTGGGTTCGAACCTCGCTCAGGGTGACGTGACATCACACACATGAGGTGTAGTCGCAAATAAATATAATGCCTGTATGCGTCAAGTTGAACTGCCAATGACATAACACAATTTTCTTATGCTTTGTGCTGGAACTAGAACACTCGTTTGTCCTTTTTTCCGACAGCACGAAACGCAACTAACTATTGAAATTGTCTACAAGCACTTAGCAATACGTACTACTTGCAAGTGGGCTGCTCTATTGCCGAGCGTCTGGCAGACTACTTCATCAAGTGCAAACTACGGCAGGGTGTGGTGATTCCTTGATGAGGGAGGGGGATAGTTGCTTCGCACACACAGCAAGTGGTGTGTTGTGTGACAGGGCGCCAGATGTGTTCTGGATAGTTGAAGTTCCAGATAAGTGAAGGATGGACAAATGGTGGAGGAGTGCATCAACATTTGTGCACACATTTTTTAACACCAAAAGTGCAGTACGCTATTCTATCACGACTGCAACCATTAAACGTACACACGGGTAAGGTTACACACAAAAAATTATTTTTTTCTAAAATAGTCCAAACAAGAGATATTTTAAACTGGGGCACTTAAGATGGAGTGAACCGCACAACATTAAACAGTGGATATAAGTAAGATTCTACAGATTACACTGCTTACCTGCAGAGGGTAGGTGGTATCTGCATCATAAGCAGATAGGTCCCCACACACCATAAAGGGCAGCACACACCTGGTCACTTCGTTCAGCTCACTCCAGTCACATGGCCGTTCATCCAAAAGGGGATTAACCATGGTTGGCACAAACCCCTCAGGAGGACAATACTTCTCGCACACTATGTATGCCTCTGCACAGTTTCAACAATATTGTGATCACAGTCATACAGTCATAAGACATGTAATACAAAAAAACCATGATACATTGTTACAGTAGAACCTCTCTGTATTGACCGCCTTTATTGTTTCTGTCTTTCTATAATGAGTAGTTTTTGAAGAAACTTCTAATATTAAAAATTTAAGGGAAATCAGCAAAAAAAAACTGATGTACTTTTTGGGATGCTGTACATTGCATCCCTCTTGGTGAGCGCTTTACCTGAGGTAGCACATATACGAAAATAGATACAACACCCCTAGGCCATCAGGACTAGCAAACACCTATTGACTCTGCCCACCTGCTTTCTCCTCAGGCTGCAGAATGGTTCTGCATGAGACTACTACCGTCATGTGTTTCGTCCTGCCATTGTGCTTTTGCTCGCTTGGCGTCTCATTTTGCTTGTGTTACTACATCTTGGATTTCTCTTGGTTTTTTATTACTGTTTGTTGACAACTTATTGTGCTTGGAGTTTTTTTTAATCACATTTGGTAACATTAAAATGAGTGGAAAGAGAGCCAGCTTGTCACACTATATATAGACTGTCTACGGTAAAGTCAGCACTTTTGACAGCCCTTTGTAGTTTCTTCTTTCTTCTGCTTGCATATCCTTCCGCCTCATACCAATATAAAGGCTTCCACACAATTTCATTAAATTTAATGTTTACATCAAGTCTGCTGTGTTTACTCAATAAATAAAAAAGGATGGTGAAAAATATTAACGATAGAACACTTTGTTTTAATAGCATATACCACATACAGTATTCGAGAAATACTTCAGTAGAATAATGTGAAAATCACATTTGTCCATGGTACAAAGATGGTAACAAAATCTGCATTGTATCAAATGGTCCACTACAGTGGTTTATGCATTCGTGTACTTAAAAATAATTAATACTGAAAATGCAAGTAATCAGTGGGTGTGGTTGTACATGCCTGGAGAGCAGTACTGATTGTGCGGGAAGTTAGCTGGCAGAACAAACAGTTCTTTTTGGAATTCCCTGGATTAACCCTGTTCTCCAGGCAGAATCTTATAATTTTCCCTGACCTATTTTCAAGACCAAAACCTTCCAATAGGCCCTACCAT
Source organism: Clitarchus hookeri (assembly GCA_002778355.1). Lineage (NCBI taxonomy): Eukaryota > Metazoa > Arthropoda > Insecta > Phasmatodea > Phasmatidae > Clitarchus > Clitarchus hookeri. The sequence goes on from NQII01003914.1 coordinate 31,763, forward strand.
ATTTTTCCACCGCTGACAGAAAAAATATGCGTATCAGTGAAGTTTAATTAAATATCACTGAAACAGAACAAGCAAACAGGGCCAACATTTTATTCAGCCGATCAATATTTCTCACGATACAGGTTACTGACTTATCACGAATGCCCATTACAAATACACAAATACTTTATTTTGTAAATATAGGCCCTGTGTCACTTGGCGAAGATTTATTGTCAGTTTACAAACTTAAAAATTAAAATTTTAAAATGCATTCGCACACTATTACTTTGTCCTGTATTCACACAACTAACAACTTTTGCAGTGTACCAATTATTTACATTTTCCCTGACTCAGGTGAAAATTCCCTGATATTCCCCCAACTTTTGACTGTCACATGAAATTCCCTGACTTTACCCTGTTCTCCCTGTGGGTGGACATCCTGTTCCTTGCGGTCCGTAGGATCCTGACATGTTATTGAGCGAGTGAATGAAGAGATTTGGGCGGCTCTTAACAGCGAGGTCTTGAGAGCCAATGAGGATGATTGAGTTGAGTGTGGAGCAGTGCCAGAATGAATGGGTGGGGGAAACAGGGGAGATCCTCGAAAAAACCCGCTGACTAGCGGCATCGTCCGTCACGATTCCCACATGCAAAAATCCGGGAAGTGACCCGGCTGGGAATTGAACCAGATTTGCTCAGCCAACACTGCCCCCTGGCAGGTTATTTTTTGTACACACAGTTAGCTGGTGATGGCTGTCCGCCCCTCCCTCGACATATCCNCACTGCCCCCTGGCAGGTTATTTTTTGTACACACAGTTAGCTGGTGATGGCTGTCCGCCCCTCCCTCGACATATCCAGCACATGTAAAGAAATTCTTTATCCATATCAGCAACATTACTTCATGGCAATTGAACCTTGTCGACCTCCACAACACATTTTGAGGTGAATAATATTATTTGATTTTCAAAACTTGTGATTTTTGAGGTCATCATTAAAATTGGTTTCTTTACAACCTTCAGTAATTAATAACTCTAACTTGGTACTCACTGTGAGTTACAGGCACACTGTGCTTATACATTATTTGGCAAGAGAGGTTGCATACATGCTATTCCAAGGTATTACTTTATTCAGAAGATGTGTGTCTACTGAAATAAATAAATATTTTATAAAAAATCCTCTGATTTTCCTACAAGAAGCCATTGAAAATGTTGAGCCTGGTAGTAGCGCAATATTTAAACATTTATGACTACAAGGGGAAGTCAAGTACAAATCTGGGATTATAATATTATTTGGGAAGACGTCCGACTATCAAATTTAATTAATACTCCATGTGAAAATTATGGTCATTTTTGCACTAAAGACCATGGAACATGGCCTTATAAATGCTTGGTGAAACCTTATGTTTTTAACATTTTGGGACAAAAGGGGAGGCTAAGTATATATCTCTCTAATATTTTTTCCAGAAGGTGACTGCTTATTAAAATAAATTTATATTTAACTAAAAGAATGTGTTATGTTCACACTATAGACTACTGAACATGAACTTATAATGCTTGTTAAAACATTGCACCGCTCAATATTTATATAATTTGTATATGCTTCCAGGGCAGGTTTTTCAGAAGACATTTGCCTAATAAATGTATATTTACACAAAAAACCAAGTCATTTTTGTGCTAGCAACAATTGGACACTGACTTCAGGTCAAAAACCGTAAATTTTGATGTAGAGGTTGGAGTTAGTCAAAAATTTTCCAAAATATCTATAGTGACANCTTCAGGTCAAAAACCGTAAATTTTGATGTAGAGGTTGGAGTTAGTCAAAAATTTTCCAAAATATCTATAGTGACCTTTTCGCCATAACAAATGTATTTCTGGAAACCCAGATGGGTCGTTTTAGTAAGGTTATACTGTACTTCATATGTTTCCTTGTAGTAGACTTAACAAATTCTGGAAACTAGGGATGGGTCGAATAACCAAAAATGTCGATTCCGGTTCCGGTACCGATTCTACAATTTAAATATTGGTTCCAGTATTCGGTTCTATGTATTTTGAATACTTGCCTTTTGCTTGCAACTTTATTAAACCAATGCTGGTAAAATTCATTAAATGTTTTATTTAACCGTTATATGGAAGAATTGAACAATAACAAAGTGTGAAGATAAATTTTAATGTATACAGATAAACTTTTAGTATTAAATTTATTTAAGGTTAGTAAATTGTAAAAAATTATTCTTTTTTTACATTAATATGTGGGGATTGTGATATGTTTGGAAAACACTTTAATTAAATAACTCATGGCCCTCAAACCAAAACATTGTGGCATGCTGTATGATGGTAACCTACAAAAGTTCGTTAANCAGAGTAACCTACAAAAGTTCGTTAAAAGAAGGTCAACAGCTGTGGTGGGCGGCCGGATTTCTTAACTTTTTTTTTGCTTCTTTTATGGTGACTGGGCGGCCCTTTTTTTTGCGTATTTTACACAGTGACTCACTGATTTTTTTTTTGCCGTGCTGGAATGTGACACCTCAAAAAAAAAAGTATCTTCTCCCTCTCTAACTCACGGCCCACGGCCATCCTGCCAAACAAAGAAGGCTTGGAGGAATGTATCGATCAGCTAGCAGTGTTGTTTACGGCGGAGGCCTGAGAGTTAAGAGAGAGAAGGGAGAGGAGTGTTGATGTAAGAGCGAGAGATGAGATAACAGACTAATCCCATACACTTCCCTCCAAACATCACCGAACAGTTTACGACTACCACTCCTTAATTGTTTTTCCATGTAAAGCAAGCAACCCAGAAATTTTTTCCTTTCTGTTGGGAAAAAAGGGCGCGCTATACATGAGTAAATACCATAGTTATTTTTGTAACACCAGAGTTTTGCCATTGCTGTGTAGAACCAAGAACCAAGTAATTGTTGTTAACCTAAAACCGGTCCCAAGTCAAACCTCAAGAACCAGTATAAATTGGAACCGAAGAACCGAACCGACCCATCCCTACTGAAAACATTTTCTTTTATATCTGGTACTACTGCCTGATTTTGAACACACAGTATTACAAAGTACACAAAACCTACCAATACTGGAGTTTCTGGAGCTAAGTGGCTTAGCCACAGTGACTTGGGTAAAGAATATCTTCATCTGGGAATAGAGTAGCGACACGTCACGGCCACGGAATATCTTGGCCACAAATGTGCCGCCCTTCTTCAGGATATGGGAGGTGATGTTGAAGGCAGCCAACAGCAGTTGGGACTGGATGTATTCATCAATGTCATGCAGGCCGGTCACTAAAGAGAAAAAAGTCAACTTACAATGGCAAATTTTGACTGACATAGCAAAAGGATTGAACATACACCATCCATCTCAAAATGTATAAATTCATATTTTACGTATTATCGTATCACAATGAATAAAAAAAATTGGAAATTAAATTCTCCATATTGATTCCCACAAGATGAACGCATGTGTTGTAACAGGGCTAACTGGTGCCAACAACTCAACCTTACAAACAGTCTCCCACTTCCNCACAAGATGAACGCATGTGTTGTAACAGGGCTAACTGGTGCCAACAACTCAACCTTACAAACAGTCTCCCACTTCCTAGTTAGCCAGAATCACCAAAATCAAAGCATCGGCAGTGGCGAAGAAGCAAAATGACAACTGAGAAATTATATCAAAACTAAAAACAACTCCTACACCACACAATTGAAAGTTCCCATTCAAAACAACTTCTTACCTGCCATTAACGAGGACTCAATGATATACCAAAATATAGTGACGGGTGACGTTTATTCTGACTATAATAAACACGACTCCGCCACATCTGGACGTGCCTTCACGTCACACCAGTCGGGTTTGAACCCTGAAACAACTTGCTACGAGTGCCTACAAGTACACCCCTTGTTGCAGGGGCACCCACGGACACGTCAGCCAAGATTGTTCGCCCTGATGTCAGACGTCACACCAACTCCCCCTGACGTGTGAAGGAAGCCGGCCCAGCAGCCGAGACCACATTACAGAGTGACCTACTTCAGCCACAATCTGAGGGATGGCGCTAGAGATTGCAGCTCTGCCCAGAGGCGGAGCTCATTACCGCATACACCCCTGCAACCCAGACGAGCCTGCAGGCAGGTAAAATATAAGGCCTTGCACCGCTGAGGAACATCAGTTGTTCTCCAGCTCCAGCAGCTCGCTCCACCACCTCGTGTGCTGGGGCTCTCTGCAGATACAAATGTCTTTGCAACCTTGCAGAAGCTCTACCAAATCTTCACCAGCTACCCCCGAAGAAGTCTTCAAATCCCTTGAACCACCAAACACCCTTCTGGTAACAGCAATCTCACTACCCTTCTGGTAATGGCCCCCGACGTCCCTTCTGGATAACGGAATTGAGATAGTTAGGGACAGTAGTTGGTAATAGCTACCTAGCCACATCTGCTTTGTTCAGGTCATACCCAGGTCCCCTTCACCTGGTTTACGTAATTTATTTCCGGTCAGTTCTTGGTTGGTTAGGAGGTAGTACGGGCCACCATGTTTATTCCCCAAGTAATAAATAAGTTTTTCTCTTGAAATAAGTTTTTCTCTTGAACCTCTGCGTACCAGTTTCTAAGGGTGACTGATTTTATCCTCTGTAGACGTCAGTTCGCCAGGATAAAGCAGAAGACAGAGTCTTTGCCAAACCCATTACCGAACATAGTGTAGGACTGCCGGCTCCCTTAATTGGGCACACGCATGTCATAAACAGACCCAGTCGACGACAACCCATACTGTGCACCTGGTGCGCAATACGGTAGAGCCACAACCACTAGCAACACAATCCAAAAGGCAGCTAGTCAGCCAGCCCAGTCTTCACTACATCCACCGCACTGAACTGTCGCTGGAAGGAGTGTTCGACTGGTTCTGGAGGTCTGCCCACCTTTGGACCCACACCTGTCATCGTCGAACGCTCAGAGTAAACCCACCTCTCCAACCACTGAGCCTCGTGTCGCCGGTTGGAGTAAACAGGTACGGCTCTTGCGTTAGATCGGCTACAGCTTTGGTTCTACACCTAGCTAGGGACCATCGTCGCCTTCTTCCCCCTTACAAGGTTGATACTTGTACCTATCTTTATGCCGTACACCCAGAGGAGTGGCACTAAGTGGCAAGAAAGGAAGACAGCTACAGCATTCAAAGCCACCAGGAGCTGCAACCCAGCCCCAACTGCACTTTGCAGCACAACCCCCCGGGAATGAGCTTAAGCCGCCCACCAGCTGGAGAGTCCTCACCTCCCAGCTCCCTCAGACTCCCTCTTTCAGTCCCCAATCAAGACAGCCGGCGACCATGACCAACTTCCGCAGAGACTGGCACGTTCCGCTAGGCATTGCCAATCTCAGATTCCAGTGCCGCCAGACCAGCAGCCCTCCCCAGGCTCACCGCCGCTCCAGGTCAGGGCACCAGCATTAGCAGTAGCAGCTGTGTGCCACCCAGTTTGCCGGACTGCTAAGTCTGCATTTGACTTTGTGCAGAGTCGCCAGACTACGCACCTTGTACTGTATACCGGCCGGGGCCTGGTCAGCCAGTGATATCAACCAGTGTCTCTGATTGACACGTCAAAACTTGCCCGACCGTGACGTCGTCATCAACCAACCGACGACACGCGTCAATAGAAAGGGTTTGTAAATATTTAAACACCTATGCTAACCAATAACCCTAAATTAATTTACCCATTGATAAAAAAAACACTGTTTTCTAAATATGCAGATCTTTCAATAATGACAGTCCACATTAGAAAAATGAGTTATCACATGAAGCAATACATTAAAATATGAAAGTTGAAAATAATTTAGTTTAGCTTAGGTGCCATCACAAAACCACACCAGTTGCCACCAAGTCTCGCATACCAGAAAAATTTACGATCTAAATTAAATTAAACAGTAAAAGTGGGACTGAGGCAGTGAATATGACTGAATGTGAGATATGTGGGGTGAGGCAAGTTAGGTGTGTACAATTTTATAATAATAAGCAGTAGGTTAACAAACATGACCTCATTTTATTCAACTTTATGTTTATATCCACTGGGAACGCAAAAACAATTCTCCACGACACCTTTACTTTTTTTGCTATCTCTCCATATTAAAAGCTTACCAACCAACCGAGAGTTCAAAAATCTTTTAACCAGTGAAATATTTCCAGCTTGGTAAATGCCACTGTGCACGTGATCTCTTTCGTCATGTTTACGCAAATAGCTTACTGGTGTTGTTGGAAGATATTATCTGTAGTTAAAATATTTTTGTATTTGCTTTCATTAAGCATAATTAGTTGTATGGGGTGCGCCACAATTAATTTATGCTCCGAGGTTTAAGTTTGTTAGTTTTGGGAAACCCAAAGTGTTGAGTTTACTGAATAATTCAGCAAATAAATTGTTTTGTATCAGTGGCAGACAAACGTGTCCAACGATTGCTATAGAACATATGTTGAGGAGTTGCAAATAGGAATTACAAACAGTACGTCAGTGTGCTATGTAAATAATGTACGAGGCCTGATTCAGAAGTCATGCCAACTACTGTTTATTTCCCAAAAATGACCCAACAAAGGCAATGTACTATGTACTGTTCCAAGTGTACAACAAGTACATTGTAAAGGTGATACCACATGGGTATAGATGCAGGATGTCCGGCAAGGAACAAAGACAAACATGACTGTTTTAAATCACTGTTTAATTCATTTATTCTAGCACAAGCTGTATACACACATTTTAACGGGTACAGATTGTACGTGTACGAGCTGTTTAATATCCTTTAAAGTAGTCTCTGAGGTTGCTCATGATTTGTCAATGTGTGCTACCCCACATCAAACAGCTGTTCCCATCATATGTGATGTGAGTGTATCCGTCTGGCCGTGAGTACGTTCCCTATGTCAGTTGTCGGATGACAGCGGTGCGAAATGGACGTAACTAAAGTCAAACAGTGTGTGTACATAGAGTGCGTACACTGAGGCCACAATGCAAGCAAATGCTATGTAGAGCTACGGGAAGCATTCGGTAATTGTGCTATACCCTGTCGTACAGTAGCAAGGTGGGTAGAGGCCTTCAAATAGGGAAGAGAGTCAACAGCCGACCTAACTCGCAGTGGAAGTGCTGTNCAGTAGCAAGGTGGGTAGAGGCCTTCAAATAGGGAAGAGAGTCAACAGCCGACCTAACTCGCAGTGGAAGTGCTGTGTCAGCTAACTACAGCATATGAGTGGCCGTGGTCAAGCAAAGCCTAATGGACGACACATGCTGGACTGTTATGGAAGTAGCCCCGCATACAGGTATTCCTGCGTCGTCAGTGCGCCGAATTTTACAGCAGGATGATTTGTGCCAAGTGGGTGTCATATCACTTAACTGAGGTAGAGAAGTAGACCCCATGTGAGACATGTCGTATCAATCTGGAACACTTTCACCGTGAAGGTAATAGCATGTTGACCGCAAAACATGGGCACGAGCATATGAACCCAAATTGAAGCAACAGTCCAATAAATGGAGTCATTCTGGACGACCACGGAGACACAAGGTACGACAAAACCTGTCGCCCACAAAGCTGATGATAATTTTGGCATATGACAGTCGAAAGGTTTTTTAGTGTGTCATCCAGATCGTGAGAACTGTACTGTAAATGCACAGTACTACCTGTAATTTATGTGGTACCATCTCCATTGTGCAATTAGAGAGAAGCGTCCCGAAGTGTTGGGCAATGCTAGACATCCAACAGCAGGTAGTATTACACTGTGTTTATGGCATTGGGGATGGGAGGTGCTGCATTTCCACTTGTGTAACTCAACACTGTCTACATATCAAATAAACTACCATACCCATCGACAATAATCACATCTTTGTTCACTGACAGCGCTATAACAAAAAAAAATTTAAAAAAAAATTATTAATTACTTTTATGGGAAAGCAGTTTAAAAAGAGGCTAACTGCATTAAAAAATTTTCTTTTCCTCAATGTATCTCAACCTTTCCCAACTTTTGACAGTATTGTCTGTCCTCATACAAATTTTAACACATGTAAAATGATTGCACTGTAAGTTTACAATTTATGCTGTAGTACACCATTATGCCCACAATCCAAGACAACAGAGCAAATGGGACATCAGGCCATTCCTGAATAGTGTTTCTCTANAGTACACCATTATGCCCACAATCCAAGACAACAGAGCAAATGGGACATCAGGCCATTCCTGAATAGTGTTTCTCTACCAACCCGTTCTCTACAAACCTTACCATCAGGAGCACCATCGCACACCACTAAGTCAGCTTTCTCCCCCTCAAAGTGTTTCACAATAGTTTCTGCAGTGCTGAGCTTAGTGATGTCACCCTGGATGGTAATAACGCCTGGTAGTGGGGCCATCTCCTGGATGTCAACTGCCACTATCTTCACTTCATCCACCACTGAGCCAGTCCTAAACAANCTGGTAGTGGGGCCATCTCCTGGATGTCAACTGCCACTATCTTCACTTCATCCACCACTGAGCCAGTCCTAAACAAGCACACCACTAAATCATGCTACACGACAGTCTCTCACAACTACATATTATCCACCACTCTATTNCACTAAGTCAGCTTTCTCCCCCTCAAAGTGTTTCACAATAGTTTCTGCAGTGCTGAGCTTAGTGATGTCACCCTGGATGGTAATAACGCCTGGTAGTGGGGCCATCTCCTGGATGTCAACTGCCACTATCTTCACTTCATCCACCACTGAGCCAGTCCTAAACAGGCACACCACTAAATCATGCTACACGACAGTCTCTCACAACTACATATTATCCACCACTCTGCTTACAATTTAATTTCACCACAAAATCTGATGAGATCTTATAATACATTTCAGTTATTAAATCAATAAAAAACTTTTCAATATAAAATTGTATCACACAGAGTCACTAGAAATTGGTGAGGAGGCACATAGTAAATGCTTGCAAGACCCTACAATGAATGAGGAAAACACTATTCATTTTGACCAACACCTAAAAAAAAAATTTTGAATTACTAACAATGCACAGAAAAATTTCCAACCAAGAAAAGTAGGGGACTGGCATAATAAGGATGGGTCACCAACCAGTCTATCAACCTGACTACCTTGGATTTTAGTAAAACTTTCAGGAATCATTCTCCCCAAAGGTATAAATCAGAATATATTATAGAAAGAAATTCTATTTTTGGATTTTGATAGAATTAATTTTCAAATTTGGAAGAACACACTTTTTTGGCTTGCACAAATGTTTTCGATCTTAAATAACTCTGGTTCTGCTGTTGTTTTACCCCTAATTTTAATGTAAATCCCATAAGTTTTTATTTGAAAAGCCACATAACCACGTTTTTAAGGGGGTTTTTTTTTTCAAAATTAAAAATAAATTTTTTTAAAAATAATTGCTTTTTTTTTTGTAAAATGTGGAAAATAATGTCTTTTGTAACGTAAGAAGCTATAAAACCTAAAAATTTTAGAGTGGAATTTAATTGGGATCTGAAGTTATGAAAAGAGATGTATTAACTAAATTAAGATAAAATTAAAATTGTAATTTTCAAAGGTAAAAAAATAGATTAATACCAACTACTTCTTTTTATATGTAATTATTTTGAATAGAGTATGCTACTACTAGAAATATAGCACAGGTTTTCAGGCAAAGCATTGAGTCAGATGCCTGTACAGATTTCTCAGATTCGTGTTCACGCAGGTTTGTGGTCTTATGCTCACTCTAACACAACTGTTGTTTAGTCTTCATTAAACTCTAAGTATGTAAACAGTTAGTTGTTTGCAGTGTGATGATATTTTTAAGTTTTTGTTTTCCATAAAGGTTTTCTTTATCATCAGTTATAATAGTTTTTAAGTTGAAGTGAAATAAGCGTTCCGTGTTTATTAAATAAACATTACATTTAATTTTGTTTTACATTGTGGGCTGAAGTTTATAAACAATTATGTTGAATCAAGTACATCAAAACATTCCTTTGTGGTGGATTGTTATAACATATTTAAAAAATTTGGCCACGGCTACCATAAAAAAAATTTGAGTGCCATGAATAATTACAAAAAGGTGACAAGATGGTTTGCATACACACAGCTCAGGATCACAGGATGATTTCGAACCTCACGGTTCTTTATTTAAAACTCAAAACAAAATAGTGGTAATTGAATCTATAAAAAAAAATTCTCAGTGCTATTGAAGAAATGCCCATTTAAAAAAATGTTTTAGTGAAAAAAGTATTCAGAAGAAATATTTAAATAGTGACAGAAGATTGAAACCTACAAAGACTTAACCACCAATATGATTTGTATGACCCCAACATATAATTGTTACTTTAAAAATTGTGAAAATTGTCCACGAAGTGAAAAATTGTGAAAATTGTCCACGAAGTGATGATTTGAAATCTCAGTTTAAAGATGTTTTTGAGCTAAACAGTATTGGAAATGTGACCTTCAAACAATGGGTGCAGATTGATAATGATTGTTTCGCCAAAACCAACACACAAGTTTTCAAATGATTTGTTTCAGAGTTTCCCAAAACTTTTAAGACATTAATTTATCGCCACTCAACAATATTCCTATTTGTGACACTTGAAAGAAAATCTACCTCAAAACGAATGTAGTATACATTGTGATTTTTCTGAGAATTATGCATTTATGCTTCAAGATGTGGCACAAGGATTTCAGTGGAACAATGCCCAGGTGACAATACAACTGTTTGTTGTATACTACGTAGATGAGGAAAGCAAACAGCTAGTTCACAAACTTGGTTGTCATCTCTGATTGTACTGCTTATAATACAGTCGCTGTTTATTTATTCCAATGCTTCACGATTGACTTCCTAAATCTGAATCTGCCGCGTAAACCCAAAAAGTTAGATTATTTTTCAGACAGAGCAGCATCCCAATACAANAAACAATGGGTGCAGATTGATAATGATTGTTTCGCCAAAACCAACACACAAGTTTTCAAATGATTTGTTTCAGAGATTCCCAAAACTTTTAAGACATTAATTTATCGCCACTCAACAATATTCCTTTTTGTGACACTTGAAAGAAAATCTACCTCAAAACGAATGTAGTATACATTGTGATTTTTCTGAGAATTATGCATTTACGCTTCAAGATGTGGCACAAGGATTTCAGTGGAACAATGCCCAGGTGACAATACAACTGTTTGTTGTATACTACGTAGATGAGGAAAGCAAACAGCTAGTTCACAAACTTGGTTGTCATCTCCGATTGTACTGCTTATAATACAGTCGCTGTTTATTTATTCAAATGCTTCACGATTTACTTCCTAAATCTGAATCTGCCGCGTAAACCCAAAAAGTTAGATTATTTTTCAGACAGAGCAGCATCCCAATACAANACTTCCTAAATCTGAATCTGCCGCGTAAACCCAAAAAGTTAGATTATTTTTCAGACAGAGCAGCATCCCAATACAAAAACAAGTCAAAATTCCTTAATATTTATCATGGGAAAGATTTTGACATCACGTGAGCGGAAATTTCGTGCTCCCTTACAGGAAAAGAATGCATGTGATGGCATGGGAACAAATTATGACCCCTCACCCACTGTATAATTGAGCTAGCAACAATACTACCAATATTAGTTTTTTGTATTCCTCTAAGGAGGATTACGAGCCAGAAAAGAAGACCTCTAAGAGTAGGTTTGAAGCATCAAAAAGAACAAAGGCTATGAAAAAATTCCATAGTTATAGTCCTGTGAATGAAGAGTAAAGTTTTGGTGAAACACCACTCATTTTCAGAGGAATCAAAAGTAGAAATAGTGTCAGTTGACATTGATGATGATATTGTTGGGTTTGTTACATGTCACTACTCAGGGTAAATTTTGGTTAGGATGTGTGTTAACAATCCACTTGTGGTGACTGAAGGAATCCTAACGGAGTGGAGATATGTCCAGAAAATTCATTGACTATATGCGCTCTCCTTCCTGGTGCAGCTTGACAACTCCATTTTCCAGCAGTATAATGTTCTGCCTCACACAGTACGGGTATCTCTGGCCTGCCTTCATGATGTCAACATGCTTTCTTGGCCAGCAAGGTTCCCAGACCGCTTGCCCATTGAGAACGTCTGGGACCAAATTGGAGGGTAACTTTGGTCAGCGGCAACTGGATTTGGAGTGTCAGTTGCACCCGCTGTGACAAGATATCCTCAGGAGAACATAGGACGTTTGTATACCTATATGCCCAACCATATCGCCGCCTGTGTGTGTGCTACGAGTGGTCCAACACCATTCTAAGTGCATCCTGCAAGTGTTGGTCCCATGCAATGCATGCTGGGTGTTGTACAATATTTTAATGTTTTCTGTATTCATACTACCATGTCTGTGCCTGTACTAACTTACATGCCCCTGCGATGGCATCTTCAGGGTGGTAAATTTTTTTGCAAATGATGGTATTTTAAGTTACGATGGTTGAAAATTTGNCCCTGCGATGGCATCTTCAGGGTGGTAAATTTTTTTGCAAATGATGGTATTTTAAGTTACGATGGTTGAAAATTTGGTAATTATCTAGTTTAGGGGCTTTTCTGAAAATAATAAAAAAAACTCCAGAAAGTGGTATATTTCGACTCTANCCCTGCGATGGCATCTTCAGGGTGGTAAATTTTTTTGCAAATGATGGTATTTTAAGTTACGATGGTTGAAAATTTCTGTGGGGGAAAATGTTAGGAACCCAGGCCCCTCTCAGCACCCTTATATTCTCGGTCAATTCTGAAATNGAAAATTTCTGTGGGGGAAAATGTTAGGAACCCAGGCCCCTCTCAGCACCCTTATATTCTCGGTCAATTCTGAAATCTGTTTTGAGATCCAGATTTTGTGGACGGAAATTGTGTACATAATTAAAAACGTAAATACTAGCAGCCCCACTAGTGGTGTGAAGAGATTTGGGCAGCTCTCAAAATCGAGATCATTAGAGCACACGAGTCGAGATCTTTAGAGCCGATGAGAGTGAAGTGAAGCAAGTATGTAGCAGCTCTAGAATGCAAAGGTGGGGAAATGGCAATCCCCGAGAAAACCTGCAGACTAACTGCATTGTCCAGCATGATTACCACTTGTTAAAATCTGTGAGCGACCCCGCCAGGAATCAAACCCGGTTCGCCTTGGTGGGAGGCAAGTAATCTGACCACAACACCACCGTGATCCCATGAAGAATGGAGTGGTGTTAGTTGAGCTGCTCTTAACAAGCATCTACAGTGCAGATGATGTAATGAGATGATTATGGAGCAGTGCTTGAATGCAAGGGTGGGGGAAATGGGTGATCCCCAAGAAAACCGGCCGACCAGCAGCATTGTCCAACATGATTCCCACATGTAAAAATTCAATAGCGGCCCTGCCGGGTATTGAACCTGGTTCGCCTTGGTCCCATTGTGAGGATGTCTGTAATAAAATTAGAAATAATGCAATACTGAAAACTAGAAATAAAGCAAAACTTGCATAAATGTGCAGGAGTGACCAAACTTTTGTTTCTGGGAAATGAGAGAGGTGCACATAGTTGTCCTACCAGCTACAAGTGAATATAACTACACATTCAAAACGACTCACTTTGCACAATAGAACTACACCATAAATAAGCAATACATAATGATTAACAGGACAAACCGTAGTTTCTTCGACAGGACCTGACTCCAGCTTCCTGGGGCCGCACACAAATCTACTGCTCGGACCACACCTGNGCAGGAGTGACCAAACTTTTGTTTCTGGGAAATGAGAGAGGTGCACATAGTTGTCCTACCAGCTACAAGTGAATACAACTACACATTCAGAACGACTCACTTTGCACAATAGAACTACACCATAAATAAGCAATACATAATGATTAACAGGACGAACCGTAGTTTCTTCGACAGGACCTGACTCCAGCTTCCTGGGGCCGCACACAAATCTACTGCTCGGACCACACCTGTAACACCACGACTTTCATGTCATTGGGACAAAAGTTTTTATTGATGATNGTAACACCACGACTTTCATGTCATTGGGACAAAAGTTTTTATTGATGATTAGGGACATCGGCTTTACCATGCCAAATTTTCACCCAGGTGAATATAAAAATCTCTCAAATTAAAATGTATTATGTATTTATCATACTAATTAGATTTTTCAACAACCAAGTAAGAAACAATGCTTTCATTGAAATTTCTGTAATTCTTGCATGTCATACTACTATCTGCAAAAGATAAGTGTTTGAAGCTGAATCTGCACACTATACTAAGATGCAAAAAAAACAAAATTAAATCTCTCATGTAGTCAACAACTTCAGTAGAAATATTACTCACAGGTCTTAATACGTATGCATGCTCTAAAACAATCTCTCATATTACATTCCAACTACACCACTAACTTTAAAAGACAGCAAAATCCAATGGCGGAATAAAATGGAATATACAATAGGAGTTATAATTTTCAAAACAAACATTAAAAACAAAACAAAAAAAAAGTGTCTCTTAACAAACAGCACCCAAGGAAATGTTGACAAGTCTCCAAAAAGATGAGTTCTTGTCAGTAATTGAAATTAAACTTGTGGTTAATCAAGGTCAATAATACAGTAAAACACAGGTGCGGATCCAGATATTTGTTNGGGGGGGGGGGGCACCCATCCTAATCAGACTTACTTAGAGGTAGTTGTTTTTACTTTTACATGCATGTGTAGTGTCTGTGTGTGTCTATATTTACATATACATATATATTATATATACACATACATACACACACACATCCACGCTTGGAACAAACATTTTACAAATAGAAAAATTTGTTGACACAGAAAAGTTGATTGAATTATAGAGTGAGTGAGTGAAGAGAATTGGGCGGCTCTTAACATCGGGATCTTGAGAGAAGATGAGGGTAAAGTGAGGTGAGTATGGAGCAGCGCCAGAATGAAGGGGTGGGGAAAACAGGAGATCCCCAAGAAAACTTGCTGACCAGAGGCATCATCCGACATGATTCCCACTTGCAATCAAATTACATAATAAAGTGACAAAATCTATGCTGATATATGCCACTAATTGCTCTCTAAAATTATACACACATATTTGTTTTCTTAAGAAAAAAGAAAGAAGGTTATGAACAATGAAATACAATAAACAAACATATTAAAGACCCTTTTGAATGTTATGCATTATGTTTTTGATAAACAGTTTACAGATACAAAAAACAATAAATGCAATGTACTTAATAATGGAAAAAGTCATATAATTTGACAGCATGCAACAATGAATACAGGTATTTGGTCAAGAACAATTACAGAAATTCCAATATAATTATATCTCTGAGCTCCTTACGCTCTGCTCACTGCTTTGGATAAAAATGTTTTATGAGCAAATGTTAACTTATAAAATTGTCTCAACAAGAGACGTTTCCATGCTAGGTTTTACAAATATCTGATCATGTAATCTACAATAGAAGGGACTTATTAATCATCCTGGGAGCCAAAACACAGTATTAAAAATACAATCGTAATCAGGCTGTACAACGGCAAAGTAAAAATATGAGTAGGTATTGTATNTACAATCGTAATCAGGCTGTACAACGGCAAAGTAAAAATATGAGTAGGTATTGTATTTTGTTTTCAGTTAAACAACCTTCAAATTCAAATTCGTGAGCTGCTGGCACCGTGGGATGTAATGGCTGCTTACATAGTTTCTCTGCCTGCGTGATGTTATAATATGGAACCTGATTATTTAAGTTTTGTGAGTTTGGAGTAGAACTTGAAGTGTTAATTTTGTTCAGCGCAGGTCATCGTCCTTTCTCGACGACTTGGCTATATGATTTAATAGGTTGCACATTCGCATTTGTAGATTGTTTGAAGACTNTTTTGTTTTCAGTTAAACAACCTTCAAATTCAAATTCGTGAGCTGCTGGCACCGTGGGATGTAATGGCTGCTTACGTAGTTTCTCTGCCTGCGTGATGTTATAATATGGAACCTGATTATTTAAGTTTTGTGAGTTTGGAGTAGAACTTGAAGTGTTAATTTTGTTCAGCGCAGCTCATCGTCCTTTCTCGACGACTTGGCTATATGATTTAATAGGTTGCACATTCGCATTTGTAGATTGTTTGAAGACTTCCAATCAAAGCGTTAAGTAAGTTGTTTTCTTCCTTAAGCTCGTTCACTTGTCAGGTTGTCCATTTTGCTGCTCAATGTAATAAGTACTAGCAGAATCTTATCTTCTTTATTTATTTGCGTTTGCGTACATGGCGTGTCGGCTCGCCCCGCTGCCATATCATGGCTCTGTATCACAATTATGTAATTATTACTGTTTTACAGAGTTGTTTGGCTAGATGACTGACTTTGGCATATAATAATAATGATAAAACAGTAACTAAATTAATGGTACAAATTCCCTGTTGACAATCCAGTTAATTTTCAGGTGGAAACACTAATGAATTCCCTTCAGTGCAAAAACCCACCTAGCTCTCCATTCTTGGTGTTCCACCATTTTGGAAACTAATAATATTTTAGATTTATTCCTTTATATTTTTGCACAGTTCCACAGTGTCACAATTCTGCCATGAGTGACAAAATGGCTACTTGTTCAACTCAGTACAAACTTCATCCACAGAAACAAGGCAATACTAACCTGGGGACTGAAGATAGGCAAATGTTCTCTGTGACAAGTTAGGCAGAGGAGAGAAAAAGGAAGTGGCTAACTGCGCAAGGTTTCANTACTGTTTTACAGAGTTGTTTGGCTAGATGACTGACTTTGGCATATAATAATAATGATAAAACAGTAACTAAATTTATGGTACAAATTCCCTGTTGACAATCCAGTTAATTTTCAGGAGGGAAACACTAATGAATTCCCTTCAGTGCAAAAACCCACCTAGCTCTCCATTCTTGGTGTTCCACCATTTTGGAAACTAATAATATTTTAGATTTATTCCTTTATATTTTTGCACAGTTCCACAGTGTCACAATTCTGCCATGAGTGACAAAATGGCTACTTGTTCAACTCAGTACAAACTTCATCCACAGAAACAAGGCAATACTAACCTGGGGACTGAAGATAGGCAAATGTTCTCTGTGACAAGTTAGGCAGAGGAGAGAAAAAGGAAGTGGCNCCCCAAAGTACCATCCTAGAGAAAGAACACAAACCCAAAGAAATAAATGCTATATAGTTGCAAATATTGCATTGGGGACTAGGGAAACACCTGCTGTTGTGCTGGGGTGTGTGGAGGGTAGATATATCAGTCACTGTCAGCAAAAGTTACACCAATCCACTGTTTCCCAGCTTAACTCATTGTCCTAGGTCAAGAGCAAAAAGATATTATATGATGCTTTTATAGTAACAGCTGGACTCGGGTTAACTTTCAGGGCTTAATGGGCAAGTGTGGCCCCTGGTTCCCTTACTGAATAGCACACAAACTGAAATGCAAGGAGTTAATTATAGTTCAAAATGGAACAATTTCTAAGTTTTGTAAATTAATTACCATATAAAAATTACATTGAGATTTTGTAACTTAAAAGTGTATTTACTATTTGAAAATGCTACGAAGCTGTTCCGAAAAAGAAAAGCAAACTAGTTCAAGACATTCTTAAAAACCATGGAATATGGTTTGTAAAACGCTTTCTCAATTCATATGTAAATAACTGAACTATGAAATTGGACATACTCTGCATTAAGATTAAGAAAAAAAACATGTGTTGAAACTATCTAAAACAATGTGTACGAGATATAAACCAGAACTTAAAATAGCTTAGCTTGTGAGATGTCTCAAAGAAGTAATACAGGTAAATTAATCTTAGTTTAATATTATCTGTGACTTGTAAAAACATACCATTTTTTTGACTAGAGCAAATTATATTAGCAGTTGAAGTATTCTTTGAAATATTTAAATCTCAACATATGCATTCAGGTGTAATCAAAATTTAAGTGTTATCCAACAATTACCAAACAACTTATGTTAGCAGTGGCGCAGTAGTAAAATATAGGACTTGCATTCGGGAGGACCCATGATCCAAATCTCAGTTTTTGATTTTCCATGCTTTCGCGAAACAATTTCATCGCCCATAACCAAGTCCTTCTCTAATTCCCTTCAAAAGTTGTACTGTTTTATGTTTCAGTTTCTAATGTCCTTTATCTCTATGAGATGTGGTCATAAATAAAATAAATAACTTACTTTAGATTACAATTATACGTCTTCTTTGCACTATACACAAACATAAGCGCCTAGTCAACAACAGCATCTGTCTTCAAGTACGTATAACACCAGACTTGCATTTGCTACTAAACAAATACGAAAGTAGTGTCCGTGCAGCCAGAGGGGAAGAAACTTGGCGAGAGGGATGTGCATGGGGTAGAGGAGGGCTCGTACCAGTGTAACTGCTTAAGTCATCTGTGGCAAGAAAAACCTCTTGTTACTGCTGACATCATAAATACCTACTAACCCTCATTCTACAGTTGCAATGCTGTCACTGATTGAAAATAACTTGCATGTGATGATTTATCCACTATAAAAAATTTCGGTCAGTTAACTTAATATTAATGCCTTNTAACTTAATATTATAAAAAAACCAAAAAAAGCTAATATTTTTTAAAAGATTAGGTGAGGGGGGGCAGGTGGGCCGCCCCCTGAATCCACCCCTGATAAAACATGGTTGTAGATAATTAACTACATTGTTAACACAACATTACTCACACAATCCCAAAACACTGATACTGCTATGAACAGACTCTGAAATTAGCTACAATGGCTGATTACAATATTTGTTCTGAAACTTATATTAAAAACAGCTCAGGCTGTAAATGGTAGTTATGAAATATATTCCATTTTTATATGTAAAAAACCATTTTCTCTGTGAATAATGGAGAATTTGTGCACTACATACGGATGTACAAAAATGTGTAAAATTTTAATTTCATAAGTAAGTTGTAATGGTGCAGTAATACTGATTTTATAGGAACATTTAGTTAATTTTCTTTTTGTTTTGCAAGGAAATGTAATTGTTTTTCAGTATTTCAGACTTTTGGTGGTGTGTGTATTTGTCATGAATTTGCTTTTTTCTAAAGTTGTAGTTGAAGTTACGTCGGGGATTAGACATAAGGGCTGTTAGGATGTTCATAGATGTTCTTTCTTTTCGAGTACGTTCTGGAAGTACAGCAGTTTGGCTCATGTGGGAAAGTGGTTGTGATGGTTCACACCAGTGTCCAAAGAATCTCTTTGTACAGTGTGATGCCTTTTTAGATAGCGGTAAGAGCGCACAATAACAGTAGCACTGCTCTATGCCCTTCTTTAGGTATAGTTATAACACAATTTGATGGGTGAGGGTAGAGCACGGTGGCGTTCTGAGCAGTGTGCGCCTACTATCACCAAACAGAGAATGACTATCCTTCGGAGAAGAAGCTTCGGGAGTGACCAATTTAGCCCACATTGGTAAGCACCCGTGACCGTCTTTCTTTCAACCTTGTTTTTNGAAGAAGCTTCGGGAGTGACCAATTTAGCCCACATTGGTAAGCACCCGTGACCGTCTTTCTTTCAACCTTGTTTTTCGCCCAAAAATTTTCTACAAAATTTCTTCCGCTGGTGTGGGAGGTCATCAGGGTACTAGGAGGGAAAATTACNTTTTCGCCCAAAAATTTTCTACAAAATTTCTTCCGCTGGTGTGGGAGGTCATCAGGGTACTAGGAGGGAAAATTACCTCCTGCCTTCCTCAGTTTCCTGTGATGTGAGGTTTAGTAAAATGGTGACAGTGTGAAATGCTTGTCACTATAGGTTAGAATTTCAAAGTAAATTGGTCGCTGATTGGTGAAACTAGCACAGGGAGATTTGTGCAAAGTGGGTAGGTTATTGATCACTTCAAGCAAGGTCGTCATCTTAAGGTTTTGCTCTTAGAACTCAAGATTTTGAAAATTATTATGACAATGCCGTGTCAATAGAAACAGTATGGAGGTCTTTCTCTGGTCTTAAAATATTTACGATGTACTTGCGTTCAATGATGGGACAGCCGAGGTTAGATTCTGTGAGCCTTCTACATATCCATAAGGAGGTTGCTATGGCAAAGTATTAATGTGCTACATTTGGTGGTCAAGCAAAGAAGTAGGACATTCCTTTAGGAAAGGCNAGGTTGCTATGGCAAAGTATTAATGTGCTACATTTGGTGGTCAAGCAAAGAAGTAGGACATTCCTTTAGGAAAGGCATTTCTGTGATATTTTAAATATATGCAGAACAATATGGTCACAAAAATATTTACGTAGTAACGCCAATCAAAGCAGCTTCCCTTCGTAAAATTAATAGCGTGGGGAAAATGATTTTTACTCTTGAAAATGTAATTAAATAACTGCAGAGTATTTGTGTCCATTGCAGGTAAGTGATCAGTATGAATGCTCAAACACGTTTAAAGCAATCCTTAGAGAAAATTTCAATTATGTTCAAGACCTACATAACATACACAGTACTTCAAAAATGTAGACAAGGACAAAAATTTTCATACAATTTGTATTAAAAACACTCACAAATTAAATACCCCTGAAAAGACAAATTAAACTACCTTCTAACACTATACAAAACATATGACACTCATAATCGGTGAAAAATGAAGTTTTATTAAGCATAAAGAATTGCGTGAAAATTGTAATTACTGATGAAATAACTAAATAGCTCAGAAAAACAAGGTAAATTATCAAATCAGAAATGCTGTCATTAAAGAAAATTAACTGCATGATATCTAAAATCTAAATCACCTTACTTAAATTACCAGATAAAATGAGAAATTTGTGTGAGAAATTAATTTATTTGACTGGCAAAAAATAAATCTCAGCAAACTTATATGGATTGAAAGTTCATTATGCTCTGCTGTAGAACATGGGAATCTAATCCACTGGCTTCTGTTTAATGATCTTTAAAATAAGCCATGCCCTTCAAAAAATTTCTAAAAAAAATTTAAGTCCAAAATTTAACTAGAAAAATATTTCTGATTGAAAATACTTTAGCCAAATTGATCCATAAAATTACTACTTCGCACATGTACAACAGTTCGTCATTGATGCTGAATAACATCCGTAAGTATTCATACTTAAGCTGGACTTGCAGTGGAGATGGCAGCTCACTCAGTTTTGAAGCACTCAAAAACTAAAATCAATGCAGTTTCAGGCCTCTTCGTAAACATACCCCGTATATTTAATCATTAAGGCGCTTCTCAAAACCTTCCTAGTTTATGATGAGCGGTTTTAAGCAAAATTTACGACGACTTCGCTGGTGAAAAAATTATGCCAAACTGCTCTACATGGCATTTAAAGAGTGTTCAAGGGGTTCTCACAATGATGCTAAATAAAACTGGAACATTCCAGACATGAGTCACTTCCTGAGACATAACACAATCTTATAAGTCTTGACGCATTCTGTGTCCCTATATTTTTATTCGTCAGAAGACGCGCTCTGGCGAAACTCACAGGCGGACGCCCGCAATAAATACTAAGGGCTTTGCGGACGTTCCGGAAGAATGACGCCAGGAAGACGCTACCGCGCCTTGCAGCTGCAAGGCGTGCTACCAAAGGTTTCTGCACGTGAAAATGTTCCTGACGTGCAGACGATATCCGGAGACAGCGGAAGATGCACGTGCGCGGGCACAGCTGCATTTTGCAGCTGCCAAGGGACGCCGAGATTACACCATCGGCTGCGTCCGTCCCAGGCTGGCTACCGCAATAAACCATGAGAGCTTTTGGCGAGCGGGCGGGAATAANGTCCCAGGTCGCCAGCCGAGAGAAGACCAGCGCCTCAAGTCAGATAAGTAGAGTCATACAGGAAGTGTGAAGAATTCCCCCCCCCTCCCACCGCGACGCAAATCGCCGTGTCAAGCAATACGTAGGTGGTGAACCACCAGCTAAGACCCGACCATTTTTATATTTTTGTTAAGTATTACTACTGAAAAGGTTTGAGATAACTTAGATTATTTTTAAGTGACCCATTTATAGATTAACTGGCGATTTTAAAGTTCTGAAATAAAAATTTTTGAAAAAATTTCTACAAGTGGTAAAAAAATTTGTGCGGTCTTTAGTAATCTTTGGCTTAGAGTTTTAATAAGAAATTCTTGAGGCATGTAGTGGTTTCATGCGGTAAAGGGGCAGTGCCGCAGTAATTAAAATACGTTTACATTCGCGTAATTTTAGCTCGCCAGAGATTGTGAATCATTTTCTTGATAAGTGTTAGTGTGTAAGGAGTTGTAAATGGTTATCGTGTAATGTTAGTGTGTAGGGAGATTGTGAATAGCCTGTTGATTAAGTGGTAGCGTGTAAGGAAATTGTGACTAATTTGTTTGACAAGTGNTTTGATTAAGTGGTTAGTGTGTAAGGTGTAATTCATGACAATTGTATGAAGTGATGAGACAACCCCCCACCCCTGAGAACCAGGAGCAGGTAGAAGCTCGGTCCCCAGGGTTTGCAGGCCTGCAATGTTTATTGACGAATTGTAAGAAGGGTAACCCTCACAAACTGGTTTGTGACGCAGAAGCCATAACTTTCCCTCAGAAGCACTACGGAGTGCCGCGCTTCAGAGTAGCGGAGGGGGGCCCGCCCCTCACGAGGTCAGAAGCAGACGATGAGAGGGAGAGAGGGAAGGCCGCCCCAGCTGTTTCACTACCTCCCGACAACGCGGAAGCAGCGCTGCGCGAACGCCCAGAACCGCGTCTAGCCCAGATGGCAACCATAAGATGAGGCAAGGCCAGAGCGTGC
Organism: Clitarchus hookeri; assembly: GCA_002778355.1. Lineage (NCBI taxonomy): Eukaryota > Metazoa > Arthropoda > Insecta > Phasmatodea > Phasmatidae > Clitarchus > Clitarchus hookeri. Next base: position 54,395 of record NQII01003914.1, read on the forward strand.
AACTGACGCAAAGGCCGCTGGGGAATTTGACGCATTCTGCATCCCTATATTTTTATTCGTCAGAAGACACGCTCTGGCGAAACTCACAGGCGGACGACCGCAATAAATACTAAGGGTTTTGCGGACGTGCTGGAAGAATGACGCCAGGAAGACGCTGCCGCGCCTCGCAGATGCAAGGCGTGCTGCCAAAGGTTCCTGCACATGCAAGAGGGAAGGGGATAGTTGTCTCGTGTGTACATGTAAAAGTAACCCTGTTAAGCATTAATAAAACTGACTTATGGTAACTTGAAAACAAGGTGAATTCATTTGGTAAATTGGACCTAGGGACAATAGTGGCGACATATTCCTACGCCCTAACACTGAGGGCTAGCATCAAGTGCTGGCGCCTCACGCCGAGAGCAGATTGAATACCTACTATACGCCATAGCAATAGGGGGGTATCAGCTTTAATTAGTTTAATTTCTCCATGGCAAAACTTGATAACCTCAGGTAATGTACATAGAAAAAAGGGCATTAAAATATTAACACTTCCAAAGATAAGTGACACCAGTCAACGTAGCAAATAAATGAAAATAACAGAACTGTCAAAAATGTGTGAAACTGTAAACAAATAATATAAATAAATAATTTTGAGGTGATGTCCTGAGATAGAATACTATTCCTTAATTACTGGCAAAAATAAATGAGTATCCAGCTCAAAACAAATAAGCTTTAAAGGCTGGTACTGTTACACCAAGCCAAACAACAAAGACTATTAAGGAAACTGAAATTACATACACTAAAATGTTTCAAATTGTCCGCAAAACAATTTCAATTAAACTAGAATTTCCATAGACAAATAACATATTAACGTGGGTGAAAGAATAATTTCCAAAACAAATTGTAAAATGGTTAACCCAAATAAATACTCATTAAAAATACATAATTTACAGCAATAAATTAAATGAACATAAACACATAGCAAATAAATATAAACAAACCATAATGACAAAACATACATACTGCAAATGTAAATAAACAAAATGGTATGTACACAATAACATCAGAAAATTATTATTTTATTTATTTGTTTATTTATTTATTTAACCTCCTTTTATTCCAGTACTTACTGGAAGGGAGTTGTCCAAAGCAATTTACAAGAAAATGCATATTACATATTTACTGCCACTGTTCTAAATGTGTGTTGTTTCTAGTATTAGGCAGAGAGAAAATTAAACATAATGTAAGCTAGTGTGTAGCATTGAAACTCAAAGTTGTAATGAANTTCTAGTATTAGGCAGAGAGAAAATTAAACATAATGTAAGCTAGTGTGTAGCATTGAAACTCAAAGTTGTAATGAAATGTTGAGCACCAGTAATGTATGATTTAACACCAGTAAGAGTATAGGCAACTTATATATAGGTCTTATAATTAATTACTCTAATATAGTATTTCAGTGGCTACGAGTGTAGCAGGTAAATCATGTACCATACCCAACCTAACATTATCAGTGTATCACTGTCAACATAAGCGTGATCATGTGACATACCACAATGGAATATACAATATATAAAACATACTGAAATAAAACAACAAAGCAATAAAATGGAATCATTACACCACAAATAACGAGGACACTGTCATATCACTTACAATATTAGATTTATTATGTAGAAATTAATTGTGCAATGCACCTAGTGTGAAGGGAAGAATTGCTAATTAAAACATACCGAAATGAAAAAAAAAATGATGCTGACTTGACGATTGAAAAAACTGAATTAAGTGAAGTTAGCTGAAATATCACCTCTCTCACAAACATAGTAACAAATAAAATTATGATAGAACAACATTTATAATAATTAGCTCTTGAATTATTTTGTTTAATCTAAATTTGCTGCAACTAGCTAGTGTAGAGCATGGATCTCTATCTCATGCCTCTGGAATGATCTGGCATAAGGGAAAGTTCAGTTCAACCAATAAAAAATATTTCCAATTAATAGTGAGCTAGGTATAACAGTGTTTCTAACTAAACCATTTCAGTCATACAAAGGACTTACCTGGATGGCGTTGCTGGTTAACGTCACCCAGTGACGCTTCAGCAACAGCGTGATTGTACACCAAAAAAACTAAGATAATTAGCACCTGGGACCTCTTCTTTCTTGCCCGCACGGTTTAACAAAACTGCCACGTGGAAACTATTGTAGAAAAACTTTCCTTTTGTTTATTTACAGCTTAGTTTGCTTACATTTTACAGTGACAGTTGTGTTGTCAGAAGTTTGTGTAGTTTATATTTATTTGCCACGGTTTGTTATGTTATTATTTCCTTTTATTTATTTCATTACTTTAAATGAATTATTTTCATCAGCACTTTATTTGAGTTAACTATTTTAAACTTGTTTTGAAAATATCTCTCCAGCACATGTTAATCTTTGATGCCTTTCTTTTTCTATGCTTGCATTAGTCTATTTGTGATTTCTTTGGCAGAAGATTAGAATAATTTTAATGTACGCAACTTCAGTTTTCCTGTAAAACCTATGACCTGGGTATCTATATAATGCGGTACATCATGAAGGGCAATGTCAAAATTAATAGTTTTATTACTGCATCGTAGTAACTGTGATGTTATTTTGAATTCAAAAGATGGGATTTATGTTGTTTGACAAGGGAAAATGAAGAATAGTACTGCGTGTCAGTAATTCTTTTGGAATTACTAATTCCAGATTTGAGTGGTACAGCCAGACTACAAGGACTTCAAAAATGGTATTCTCCAACATGTTTTATTAATTTAGCAGACTGGCTAAAGTTTGATTCTTTGTGGCAGTGAAATTTTAATTGTCAATATGATTATTTTACAAGTGAACTATGTAATTTTTGGTAATTTTTTTGTGAATATTAGATTGCAGTGAAAATATGTATATTCTGCAAGTAACCCGAATCAGGTCATGTTCTACCATTGCCGTCCGTGTTCAATAATCGTTATCTGCCAGGTTTGTAATAAAGCATTGCCAAATCACTTTCATTATTTTATTAAAATACAACTGAATGAAACCCAAAAATATAACCTCTCCGAGAACACAACACTAAAGTTAACAGGTTCACCAACATCACAATACAACCCCTAACAGGTTTGCCAACATCACAATACAAAAGTTAACACCCTTCCTCAAACCTGTTTAAATTACAAAACCAAAAATTATAAATTCTTAACGCTCTTAAATGGCTAATAAACAAATCTTTCTTAACAGGTTACGTAAAAATACCTGCAGGATTTTCTATTGAATCTACATATCTTAACACAACAGTATCATATTGTACTTTACATTTAACGTAATGATGATGAACATCAACATGCTTAGTAAGTTTTGAGTTTTCTGCATTCTTAGCAATATTCATAAAACTAGTATTATCTTCATAAATAACAAAGTTTGGCTCTGTCAGTCTGTCAGAAAGCAAATACTTTAGCCAAACCCCTTCCATTACTGCATGACTTAAAGCCACATATTCAGTCTCTGCTGTTGAGCGACTAACACTACCTTGCTTTTAAGTAGACCAACAAATTTCATTATCAAAGACTTTAAAAATAAAACCACTAATTGATTTACGATCAATTACTTCTAAAGCAAAATCAGAATCAGCATATCCACAAAGAAACTTGAACTCCTCCTTACACATATAGTGCAAACCATACTCTACAGTACCACTTAAATAACTTAACACTCTCTTCAGTCTCATCCAGACTTTCTCAGTTGGCTTCTCCTGATATTGACTCGACAGATTTACAGCAAACATTATCTGGACGCACACCACACGCCAAATATAATAGACTACCTACTAGTTCTCGTACAGGCCACTTTTTCTCACATGTATACTCATCATCAATCTTCAAAATTCACTTCCATCGGAGTACCAATTGGATTACACTCTTCCATATGAAACTTTCTTAAAACCATTCTCGTATACTGCTCCTGACTGAGCTCCATCTCTCCTTTTTCATGGTCCCATGAATCTCGAAACCTAAAAACTTCCTGGGCGTACCTAATCTCTTCATTTTCAATTTTTCTGATAAGATATCACACAATTCAGTAATATCACCATCCCTTAAAGAGGCGATCAATAAATCATCAACTTACAATACTACATAAGTATATAATCCATTCTCTTTCCTTGTATAAAGACAACTATCATGGTATAACTACTTAAACTTAAATTTCACCATCAAAGATTCAAACACTTTATTCCAAACCTTAGGTGCTGTCTCTTCAGACCATACAACGATTCCTTCCAGCTATATATTTGTCCCTTCCTACACTTAAGACCCTTTGGTGGCTCCATGTAAACAGCATGATCCAATTTACCATTGAAAAATACAGACTTTACATCTAACTGCTCCATATGATACTTCCTCTGATTCACAACAGACAAGAACGCCATAATAGTCGTCAACTTAGCCACTGGAGCATACGTTTCCTCAGGATCAAAATTTCCTCGCTACTTAAATCCTCTTGACACTAACCTTGCCTTGTAAATCTTCTTTCCATTCTCATATTTCATTGTAAACAGCCACTTTGTATCAACAGTCTCTGCATCTTCAGATTTCCTGCACAACAACCAGACATTATTCTCTTTCATAGCATTCCATTCTTCATTAATAGCTTGACTCCATTCTTTAGCATGAGTTCCTGACAAAGCTTTTTCATACGTCTGAGGGGCCTCAAAATCTACATGACAAGCATATACCTCAATCATCAAATCTTACAGCCAGTCTTCTATTCCTCTGACTTCTTCTCACACCATCCTCATTCTCTGGAACTTCTTCTTCTACCCCCTCACTATCACTAGCTCCACTTTCAGCTTCTTTATCTTCATCTTCAGATACCATCCTAACCATTGTCTTATTTTCACTTGAAACATTACTATCAACACTAACTATCTCATTAAACACAACATTTCTGGCCACATAGATTCTCCTTCGTTTCTCTGACCAAATCTTATTCCCTGTGTCCGTATATCCTATCGTAATTCCACACCACAACTACTCATATGGTGTTTTGTCCTTATTTGCAGAAGTTGGGCTTCTATTCGTCAAATAATTTGCACAATACACTGCCTCACTCCATAACTCATAATTCACTTCACTCTCGTTCAACATAGAGCGAGCTGTATTTACCAAAGTCTCATTATATCTCTCTGCCACACCATTATGTTGTGGGGTATACGCCTCGGTGTACTGAATCTTCATACCAGACTCCTGACCAAAATTCTTCATCTCTTTACTCGTATATTCTCCACCATTATCACATTGTAACATCTTTATACGACTACCAGTTAAATTCTCAATGCGTACCTTATACTCTTAACACTTCAAATACATCACTTTTCCTTTCAATGATATAGACGGTACTAAAACGAGAAAAATCATCTATAAAAGGCATCTCCATTCCATCCCCTGGGACTATTCTCTACTGCCACATCAGAATGCACTATTTCTAACACACCCCTGCTCTTCAATTGTTTTTCATTAAAAGGAAATGCTCTTTGCTTTGCTTTCAAAAAAAATATTACAAAATTTTACATTACAATTAACATCAGTGCAATCAAAACCATCAATGTCGTTACCATTTTTCATTTTCTTTAAAGTATCATAATTAAGACGGCTGTACCTTTTATGCCAAGTGTTCATGCTTACTTTACGAGTACATAAATTCATCATTACACCAATTTCTTTAGCAACAGTACATATTACTTCATACATTCCATTTGAATCCAGAAAACCCACAATAAATGGATAACCCTTCCCATGAACAAATACAACTTCATTTCCACAAAATCTAACATCGGTAATTGTACAGAATAGGGGTTTTTTTTTAATAAAAGAAAAAAATCACTGAAAGTGGTATATTTCCACTCTACTAATTACACAGAACACAAATTTACTAGGGGCATTAATGTATTAGCAATGTAAACCACAAATACGATAGTGGGTAGGGCTATGAAGATCAGGGAAATTGTGGGGTAAAAATGTGAGGAAAATAACTATGTTGCCGTACGTAATGTTTACGTAACCTAACCTAACAAAACTTGATCTAAACTAATCTAGATTAGTTTAGGTTAGGTGTAGTTAGGTTAGGTTACATTACGTAGCGTACATAAATATATATACGAATACATTGTAATGATGCAGTTAAATTAATTATTGGGATACTGGGTTAAATTTCTTTAGTTTTGAGAGGCTTCATAATATTTTTATCTGGATTAAAAGTTCTTGCCATGGTAGTTATGTTTATCGGGCATATGTTTGCAGTTTAAAGAAATCTTAGTTTTTGGTACGAGTCAGCATTAGTAGATAGAAGCTTTCCTAATTGCAGTCGACAGTTTTTGTTCTAGAAGGTTTGATTATTTTTTACAGACTACTCAGTTCGGATGGCAACGCAGTTCGGATGGCACGGGGGAGGGATACCGGCCCACGCCATGCCCTTATTTGGTTAAGTTTTGGGACCCTGTGGCGAGGAGGGGGGGATAGACACACGGCGACAAAACCCCATGTGCCTACTACCCGCGATCGGTATGCAGAAATCAGTAGACAACCAGCACTCGCCGTGGCCATGTCGGGCGTGGCAAATAACCCCTACACCAGCAAACTTTATCCTTGCTCGTTTATTTCTCCGTCGGTGTGGGAGGTCGCTGCCTCTGTACTTTCTTCTTGCGATGCAAGTTTTCAAGATGTAGATAATCAATAAACTACTGTGGCACTGCTCTCTGCTTGTTTGTCTGTGAAGCTGTTCGTGACTCTGCATACCGGACGATTGAATGTAAACTGTTTTATTTGAATGATAAATAAAAACACAGAGAACATAAACCGAAACTTGACTCTTTTATATTTGTTTGGCGCCTTTAAAGTTTCATGTTTCTATCAATTGAGCTAACCGAGCTGTAACTTCCACCCTCGACCCAGACGGTGCAACGTTACAATATAATGGTAACGTACATATTCCGTACATACGTAAATACATGCATACTATAAACCAATACTAAAATGTGTGGAAAATATCTGTGTTACCATTATATGCAACACACCAGACGTATTTAATTTACTCACCTAGGTAGGCTGTGTTTTCTCAGTCAATTCAACTACCAGCAGCCATGATTAGCACATTACCTCGAAATGACCTAGTAAAAATGTGAAAGGTACTGGCCAAAACAACGTTAATTCTATAAACTGGCAAATGCACAGAAGCACTCGTATTCTTCAATTCTTAAATCATTCTTCAATCATAAGCCTTCACACGCACGGGGTTCGGACGTCGCAAACCACGCGCACACAATACTACACTCACTGCGAACTAATAGTATGCCATATACCGGTCCACTAAACGCAGTAAGTGTCTGTACCGTGAGCAATACATCACTATTCAACATGGCGTCAGACGTAAACAAAGTGGCAGAACTGCTCATATTTTATCTATTTTGTTTAGTAAGTTCCACTTATTTTACCATTATGCCCTACTCAATATTAAAAAGGTAAGCTGAGCAGAACCCATTTATGTTAGTTTTGTGGGTCTACTATGTTTCCTTCAGATTAGATTCTAGGTTAGTGTAAAACCCTAAAATCCTAGGTTAGTGTGAAACCCTACAAACATAGGTTAGTTTAAAAATGTAAAATAGTGATTCACCCATTGTGGGGGTTAGGTTCTGTCATTAGGTTAGGTGGGTACATATTACGAAATTAGTCATAAGTTCATACCCCTCGTATATTCGTGTTCTGCGTCATTAGTAAAGTGGAAATATACCATTTTCCGTGAATTTTTTTTTTTTACAGAAAAGTCGCTAATCTTAATAATTACCCCGCTTGCAGATATACGGTATCATGTGTTGGCAAACAGTACTCCAACACTTACATATCATGAAGTTAGGTATTGCTCGGTTAGTAATTTTTGCATTTAACGTATTTACGTAAGAAAATATAATGATAACGTACATATTTTAAACATGTTTTACCCCACAATTTCCCTGATCATCATAGCCCTTTCCACTATTGTATTTGTGGTTTGTATTGACAATATGTTTATGTCCCTAGTACTTCATAGTGTTCTGTGTAATTATACCACTTTCAGTGAATTTTTCTTTTGTTGGTAATTATATAGAATAGGGGCTTTTATGAAGGAAACATAGTAGACTCACAAAAGTAATAAATGGGTTCTGCATAGTTTACCTTTTTAATATTGAGGAGGGCATAATGGTAAAATAAGAAGAACGTACTAAATAAAATAGATTAAAGTATGAGCAGTTTGGGCACTTTGTTTACATTGGGTGCCATGTTGAATAACCACGTAATGCTCTTCACACGCCACCTACCGGCAGCGGATGTGAAGAAGTACAATAGTTCAGTCCGGCACTGTATGGCATTCAGTGCGGTTCGCGGTGAGTGAAGTGTTTGTGTGTGCATTGTTTGTGACGTCCAAAGGGACCGTGTGAAGGTTTGTGATTGAAGAATGGAGGGTGCTAGTTTGAGTGTTTCTGTGCGTAATAGTCAGCTATGTAGCGGGTGTTACTTGGAAGTTTTATTAGATCATGGTATTTTGTAGAGTATGGTAAGGTGCAAGTGGTATGCACGATGGTAGTTGAATTGGCAGAGGACAGTGAAATTGTACCGGTCACGTACCTAGGTGAGTTAATTCATATACGTCCAGTACGTTTTACTGTTACTTTTAAAACTCGAAAATCCTAGATTAGAATAAAAATGTAGGTTAGATTAAAGCCCTAAAATGATAGATTAGAATGAAATCATAGGTTAGATTAAAACTCTACAATCCTAGGTTAGATTAAAAATGTAATACAGTGATTCACTTATCGTGGAGTTAGGTGGGCAAATATTACGAAATTGGAAGGACAAATGTAAAAATTGCCCTTTTGTTTTCAGAAAAGTCGCTATTCTTAACGATTACCACATTTAGAGAAATTATTGCATACCACCTTCAAATATCTTAAATTCTTCATCGATCTGTAACAGTTTGAATGCACTCCTGGCTCTCCAGCCATCCTCTTTTGCCATCCGGTAGTAAACATCACGTTTGTCTTTAGAACACGAAGAACGAACCATTCTTGCCCTTTAATTTATGCAGTGCACAATTCACAACATTAGATCAAATGCGGCGCAAAAGGGCATGGCCTTGGACTCTTAGCCTGTCCAGCCAGTGAATACCACAAAAATCTAATAAATATCAAAAACTCAATAATCTTCATAATGCAAAATATCTAAAAATCGAAAGTCTATTAAACACGCCAAATAGTCAAATGGCTAACACACAAAATGACGTCACAATCCCAATGCCCAAAAATTCGAACAGTTACCAACGGCGGCCACAGAAGAAATATTTATGCATTACACACCTACAGCACGCAAGTAAAATATCATCGGACCTAACAAGCAAATTATGTTTTGTAGTGGTAATGCGGCCAACGAAAAAACCCAAGACCAAAACCAAAAATAGTAGGAGAAAGACAAATAAATGGCGATACCAACTGAAAAACGAACAAGGAACAATACCAGATGGGATCACATACACTATTGTTCTTGTTAGAGGACCATCAACCATGCCGGGAAATAAAGTCCATGGAACAAGTGATAACAAGGTATGGTCAGATAAAAGGGGGCCACTCACTTGCCTGCTGCAGGGGCAATCTAGGGTGCAGGGCGGTTGGGCCAATCTAGTAGATTCTCTACAGACGTGCCTGCCGTTCAGTGCGAGAGTGAACGTGCTACGGAACGGACGTGTTGTTTTGAATCAGTGAAAATGGCTCTAATACTATCAAACGCTCAGAAAGTCGGCGTAGCCTTGGCTGTTTCCATGGTGACACCACAAAAAAAAA
>NQII01003914.1:72599-153395 GCA_002778355.1 Clitarchus hookeri
TAGAAATTCAAAACAAATTTGGTGAGTGTGCAACAATATCTTTTGAAGGCCTGAACTCAACAATCACATTTTTATATCATTTTACAGTGATTATTAAGAATCACTGCTTTTATGAAGAAAACGCATCTGAGAATTATTAAAACTATTTTGGTGAGAGAGAATCCTCGCACATATGTATTTGCAGAAAAAATTAGTAAAGAATGTGTAACCATATTGTTGGCCGCCAACATGGACGAATCTGGCAAATCAGCCAAACCAAGATGTTTTAAAAACATAAAAACTTTTCGGATGACCTATTGTGCAAACAAAAAAGCGTGGATGACGGGCGAATTATTCAAGGAATGGATACGATCAGTGAATGCTGATATGGAGAAAGGCAGCAAAAAATTCTACTTTTCATGGATAATTGTTTGGCCTACAACAATACCCTACCGCTCAGTCATGTTAATGTTGTGTTTTTGCCTGCCAACACTACTTGTAAGCTGCAGCCTCTAGACCAGGGCATAATTAAAACGTTCAAAACCTTTTACCGCAAGGAAGTAGTGATGCAACTCCTTGACAGCATCGAGGATGGGAAGGATCATAAAATCACCTTATTTTCAGCCATGAACATTGCTCACAAGGCGTGGCAAAGTGTTAGCGACAGGACAATAAATAACTGTTTTCGTGCTGTGGATTCACGAAGGTGGAACTTCCATCAGCAGTTACTGAACAAGACTTAGAATGCCCTGTGAATTGGAATTGTCTTCCTCAAAATGAAGAAAATTCTATAACGTTTGAAGATTTTGTCCATTTTGACGATGGCCTAGCGGTAGCAGGGATTCTAACAGATGACGAAATTTTGGCTCCATCTCAGGACATTGATGGTGAAGGTGATGACTAGATGATGTGCTGAAAATTACACCTAAAGTGGCTAAACAATACATCAACAACTTGCACCATTTCTTAGCGAAATTAGACGTTGGCGATGAAGTATTTTCTGCTTTGAACATGCTTGACAAAGCCATCGACAATACCCGTCTGCAAGGCTTTCACCAAAAGAAAATTACAGATTTTTTTTAACGTAAATTTATAATGTGTTTTTTATTGCTGTAATTATTGATTTATATATACACTACATATGTATACATATGTAGCCATGTGTTTAGCATTACATATTAATGCAAATTTGCATTATCTCGTTATTATATGTATTTTTTTCTTTTTTTGCTCCCGATTATTGGTAAACCCGCTAATTTGAATATCTCGATAATTCATATTTGACATTCAGTCCCTTGACAATACGAATTATCGGGATTCTACTGTAATGTAATTTTACCTCAGAGTGCAGGCTATATTCAGTGGTAGAAGTTAATGTAATTTTATTTTCTCTTTGCAGCAGGCTATTTATACGAGTGTATGAAGTTTAATTTTGCAGATCAGAGAAATTAACTTTTAATATATTTTATCTAAGTTTGTGATGCCAGGACATACTGTTATCTTAGGTACTTTTCCGGGATATTGTCTTAGTGTATAAAACCCAGGACTCACAAATCAGACATGATGGAAGGCAGCCCACTGTAATTTCGGTAGGGCGATTTTTCAGTATATTTTTTCAAGACTGCCCAGCGTAAGATTAGGAGAGGTGTTGAGAGGCGACTCAAAGTACTATAAATGTGCGTGGACAAGCAAAAGACCAGAAACGCCAGATTTTAGCATTTGATTGTATTTTATTCAACCGATGCTGTCGAATCCACTTCGGAACGACGAGTATTCCTAAAGACTTATGCTACCATGTAGTCTTCATACATCTATGAGATTTTCTGTTTCTCTTCAAACATTAAATTATTTCTGGAACCTATTGCCTTTTATTTTTGTTTTGAAGTTTTGTAGTTTTAACTACCTAGGACTTTCCAAATGTCTGAGATTTTAATTATAGCATGCACGTTAGCCGAGGTGTAATAATAATTTTCAGCATCTTAATTTGAGACTCTGATAATTTTGTTTTATTGAAGCCAGAAACTCCAGTATCAGTTATTTGAACACGTAATTTTAAATTTAATATGGCTCACAAAAGAGAGGTGATAGTTAATTGATTTAAAAATTTTAATTTGCGTAACTCAGTTACAGTACAACTTTCTCTACTAACAAATTGATTTTAATTTTAATTTACAGTAATTTTAATATTTTTAATTTGCAATTATGCCAAATTTTATTTAAGTAAACATAATTTTTCCAGTATATATGTGTTAAGTTAATGTAGTTAGCATATTTTATTGGTTCCATCCATACAAAGTGTATGAACTCTCATGTTCCATGTGTCAATTTTGAGTGTTATCCTGTTCAAATTTTTAATTGTTTATTGCTCTTATGTTACTTACTTTCTTTACTTTCTGCCATTTTAAATGCTACAAATTTGGAAATTGGTAAGTTTTCTTTTCATGTATGCATTCTCTAAGGTTGCACGGTTGTCGGATTGCAAGTAGAAAGGCCCTACCGTCTCTCAAATTCTCTTACACGCACATTGCATTAATTCATTCAATTTCCAGGTCCAGTTTAAATCACACACTAATTTACTTAAATATATTCCTTCCCAATTAAACAAACTACTATGTATACAAACCAAATATACAAATATTCATTTATTTAGTCACTCATTATATATTGCACTTTCGCAAGGCACCTTGTTGAAATTCTGGCGGGTTTTGTAATACTTCTTATGGAAACAGTAAAAAAAAAAGTTGTAAAAGGCATTCAGAAACTTTGTTGACATATATCACCATGGTATATTCATTATGACTTTCCGACATTAAAAACAGTCAACGGAAAGTCGTTAAATTATAAGCAAAAATTGCCCATTCGTTCAGCCATTTCAATACAATTTACAGTTAGTTGAGCATGTGTGTTTGTGGATTGCCGTTTGTGCTAATTGAAGGTTTAGGTAATTATCCAGAGTAGCTGCTTTTCTGTAAAAAAAAAACCCTAAAAGGGGTATATTTACACTTTACTAATTATTCAGAACACGAATATACCAGGGGCATTAACGTTTGACTAATTTCGTAATATTTGCCCACCTAACTTAACTGAACTTAACCCCACGATGGGTGAATCACTATTTTACATTTTTAAACTAACCTACTATTGTAGGGTTTTAAACTAACCAAGGATTGTTGGGTCTTAAAATAACCTAGGATTTGAGGGTGTTAATCTAACCTACGAATTTAGTCTAATCTAGGATTTTAGGGATTTAAAGGAACCATAAAACACACCAAAAGATTATTAATTAACTTACCTAGGTAGGCGGCAGGTACAATTCTACTGTCCACGACCTATTCAACTGCCGTGCATCTGACCTCAATTCACCAAACACCACAATCTACTAAAACATCCAAGTAACACCCACCACATAGACGAATATTACGGACAGAAGCACTCGTTCTTGCACCCTCTATACTTAAATCACAAGCAAATCGGATGTTACAACTCGCTCCCGCAACAACACAGCCTCACTGTCTCGCATCTAAACAGCAACTGAAATTCCATGACGATGACATCTAAAGACTGCGAAGATGATGTATTCAGACCTTGACAATGACGTCAATGACCCACAGCCAATAAGGCAATGGCACGATGCCGAAAATCATGGCGTCCGACATAAACAAAGCGGCGGGTTGCTCATACTTTAACTATTTTATTTAATATGTTCTACTCATTTTAACATTACGCCCTCCTGAATATAAACAAGGTAAGCTGTGCAGAACTCATTTATGCTACTTTTGTTGGTCTAGGACATTTCCTTCAGAAAAGCCACTACACTGGATTATAACGAAGTTTTAAATCTAATTATTATGTGAGAATATGAGAGTAGTAGAAAAATGGGTGTTTGCACCATGTGCTGTGGGCTGGTGACGAAGGGATGAGACGATGGCTATCTTGGATGATGTCATGATGGAACTCCTGCTCTGTCATTCCTTGTCGATGTCGGCCATTTTGGATTTCCTCTCCAACTCTGTAATTCCTGGTCAATTACGATCATCTTGGATGTCCCTACTTCACACTCTCGCATTCTGAGTGTGGGATTCTCTCAGAGTCCTCCTGATATCCTTTATATTCTCACACTCTCTGATTCCTTCCTCCGAGATGTCCACACTTCGAGCTCTTGTATTCTGTGTGGGGGGTTTTCTTGGAGGTCTCTCGATCTCTTTTATTTCTGCCATGTTCTCATTCCTTCCTACTGGATGTCCCCACTTCATGCTTTTGCATTCTGGGAGGCTTCTCTGTTCTATCCCACCCAGGTCCCTGAGGTTTTTAAGTGCTATCCTTCCCAGGTCCCTACCATGATGCTAGGGTTATCTCCATATCCCTTCTAGGCCCACAACAGGATGCCAGCCTCTATCCTGGTGTGTTGCCTCAGAGTTCTCCCAGTCTCCTTTCTGTCTCTCATCCATTCTCAATGTCCCCACTTCACATTCTCACCTCAGCGCAGCAATGTTGTGTATGTTGGCTCACTGTGTGCCTGCAGAGGCATGCTAGCGTCGGGGAGTGTAGTTCAAATGGCAGCTACCAGGAGTGCTTGGAAGTATTTGTAGTTGTTTGTGAACTCAAAAATGTAGGAGCCATGAGGGATGGTTCCGGCTACCCTAGGCTCACCAGTCCGATGCAATGACCACACATCCGCCATCGCATGAGAAGTGTTAGGAGAAGAAATAATACACATATGTGCATCGGCCTATCTCATGAGAAAACATTTCATTCTGTAACAATTAGCAGTTGGATAATTACACTTACATGACCTCGTCAGCAGCAGTATGGCCACTCTCTCTCTCTCTCTCTCTCACTGCTATGAGTCTCTGCCCCCCCCCCCAGTCGATCGGTAATGCTAAGATACGGAGCCGGCAGAAGATGATGGCAGTGCATGTGAGGAGGGGCTCTCTGTGGCCCCGGCCTACATGGAATAGCCGACACCAACCCCAGAGACCAAATAAAAATTCTCGCCTCTACTTCGCTTATCAACTACAGCATCCAATTAAGAATACTCTAAGCCATCGATGGCTGGTCTGCAGCTGTGTTGCGAGTCAGCAAGAATAAACTGTGAGAGAGTACATGCTAAGTGCCCAACCATCCACAAGCAGTCCTCTGTAATACCAGATTGGAAATTAAAAACACACATAGGGAAGCATGAGAATGAATACAGTACATGAAAAAAAGTACACATATATACATTTCTAAGAATGGATTTATTACACTTAAAAAAATATATTTGCTGGTAATATATACAGGTTCAATCACACAGCCCTTGCAATGCTATGTGGCTCAAATTACACATAAGTATGTGCCAACCTTGGTACTCAGCAATTGTGTCGCGAATCGCCCCCTAACCACTTCACAAAAAACTGTCTGCTTCGTCAGCGAAGCACCTACTCAACTAAAAAGACATCGGGAAACATAGTTGTCATGATCTCTTGTTTGTAAGATCCACCCTTTAGCTTGTCACCATCCAAATCGACGAGATGATATGTCCATTGTTCGTAATGATGAATCTTGTCAATTATGTAAGTTTTTTATAATCCAATTCGGAGTGTATAATTTTGCAAATGTTCCCTTCACCCATGATATCTGGTTATAGTCACCAATCTGCACTTAAGCTTTCTGCCTGTACAATCTCTTCACATTTATAAACACAGTCGATAGCAAAAAATCATCTTTAATGTCCACAGGGTGTGTGCGGACAGTGTGGTGCACTCTTCCACTGTAAGCAGATAACAAACGATGCAGAATGTCTAGCCACTTGTAATTTCCCTGCGACGAAAATTCTCACTACGTGTAAATCTTCAGAGTGCAATTAATAGTTCCACGATATAGGCCTTCTTATCACCGAATTTACTGTAGCGATTAATTTTATTTGTAGTCATTAGCGAACAGAAGGCTGGATTGAAAAATTATCTGACATAATTTGTCGTCAATTTCTTGGGTAGCACCTTATCAAGCAAAACCATCTTCATTGCATCGGCCACTTCGAGGCCTCGTTTGTGGCGAACTGGTACCTTCCCTTATGAGGCGGTAAATTCTTAGCTATCACAAGGAAATTGTGATGTTTGCACCAACAACATGAGCACATACTTTTAAACCTGTCAAATGGCATATCATTATTAATGTGATCGGAGTAGACATGATGCGAATTCAGGTCATCCATGCAAAATATAACGAGGAAATTAGCATTGTCGTGCAGATGCTCTTAGATGAATGAGTTTGACATAGGTAAATAGAATATATCGCTACATGGCGGCCCATGCTGAAAAACTGCTGCATGGTGGACTGTTTCTCACATGCCACATCGTCGGAAACAAATACAGAGTTTGGCAAAGCATCACTTGGTGGCACGACTTCTTCATTGTCGCTAAATGAAAAATTATGGAGACAATCTACAGCATGGAGTATTTGTGCTAGGCATAGGTACTTTGGCTGTTGTAGCGATTTCGAGTATCGGTAAATGTTCTCGAAACGAAGTTCGTTGAGTTCCTCCAAAATGCTGAGAAGCCCAATGGTAGAAAAAAAAGGTTAATATGTTTTTTGTAAATATCTATTATAATATTGAAGGGTTTTGTACCAACTCCCACACAGATGTGGTTGAGGTAGTAGAAATAAGAATATATATTTAACTGAAATCTTGTTTGTGCAATCATGTTTACATACAACATTGCCATTTCAGTAAAGGCCATTACACAATAGCAAACTTTAGCTTTTGACTTTACATTTCTTTTACTTTAACAAAACAACCAATGCACAATACAATTGTAAAGTCACAGTTCCAACAATTGAAAATCGGTTCTGCCTTTGTGAAAATGTGTATCTTGTTATGTAAATTATTATTGTATTACCCAGGAATGCATTTTACTTATATTTTTTTTTAATAGTCTTAAACATTTATATTAAATGTTCATTTCAAAATAATAAGCTCTCTTGTTTACTTTCTTCAAAAATATCAATATAAATATTTCCTCTTTACATTATATTAGTTTGCTTTCTATTTAATGTAGACGAGCTTGGTTTAATATATCGAAATGAAAATCACCCTAAATTAAAATAACACTCATGCCACATAACTTTTGTTATATTCTCGGCAAAATGGCTGCTTGGCTTTCAAATTGTACCTTTGACAGTTCCATTGTGTCAAGTTTCATATGAAACATCATACAATCGTAAAGTAAAATGTTAATGTATTCAATTGGGTTATGGCTTTTCCCAATTGACTGTAGTGGGTGCGATCTCAGTGCGCCCTGAAAACTAGAAAAAATGCATTTATAATGAGATTGCCCGAAGCGAGTGCTTGTTTGTAGGCCATATTTGCACTCAAACTGCCGCACTGACTCTGGAGACAGTGCAGCTAAAAATTGCCGCCAGGGCGCAATTTTTCAGTGCAATCGACAATTGGAAGATGAAAAAACGACTGCACTCAGTGTGTATTCCTGTAATTGGAAGACACGGCCACTGAGTGCAGTTCAGTGCAGTTATTGGAAGATTTAACACACACTGATCATAGATACATAAACAAAAATTTTTAGCCAACAGCTGCTAAATTACAATCAAACACCACCCCATAATCTAGTAGCAATAACAGGTAAATAAAAAAAACTACTTCTCTGGTGCAAAACTCTTTCCTTGTACACATTAGCTTCATTTCACTCAATTGTCCAAACGCCATAAACCATCACAAACTCCCAAATCTGCGCAAAAAAAAGCGTTTCTCTCAACCGGATGTGATGTCACAACATTTTTGTGTTTCTCTTCGCCGGTTCAGAATAGTTTGTGCAGCTTGTTACAGCACAAAAAGCACTAGCTTTTGAGGTAGTGTAGTTGGTGTAGTGCAGTGTAATGTAAATAAACCTGTTGTGGTTTTTGCGAGATTATGCCAATATTTAATTTGAATATGTACGCATATCACCGGAAAATTTAAGTTTATTGACTTATTTATTTAAATTATGATGTAATTGAACGTATTGCATTAAGTGACCTTGTTTTTATGTTCGCTGTAAACAACATTTTTTGGAAGAAAAGCAGTGGAATATTGGATGTATTTATACTGGGAAGGTGGTGTTGGTTCCAGTATGGAACTTATTAAAACTGCATAATATCTCATATAAGGGGTATTGCTGGTTGTTTAGAAAGTAAATACGGGAGAGAAAGTTCGGTAATATAATCACTTTTTGGATGGTTTTGACCCAAACAATGTTGATGGTAGTACATAATCATGAGAATATCCTCTACCCAGATGTGACTTCGTGTGTTGTAAACTACTTTGATTTTTTTTCAGTGCCATTTGCTGCAGAATATTTAGAATTCAGAAGCGTGGAAGTATATCAATTTATTGAAAGTGTGGATGTGGTATATCACGGCAAAGGTATTCGTCAGATTAATTTTTGAGAAAGGGTAAATAGAATATTTTTAATTTACCTTACATATTGCTTATGTTGTATCGTTTTTTTTATAATTCTTATTAGAATTGTATTGTCGTGAGCTGGAGAGCTAATAAAACTATTATGTGCGTAGCTACTTGCCATTAAAAAAATTATTCTCAGAAGACACTAATTTTTATTTATTTACTTTATACGAAACTCCTCACCATGAAGATTTGTAAATAAAAAAAGTGTATTTACTAAAAACTAATTTTTATTCTGTGCAAAATTTCCCAAGATGCTTACTTGCTTAGCCCACCACACATCAGAATACATTTTTTAAAATTAAAATAAGCAGCAATACATAACCCCCTAAATGTTTAACTAACATAAAAAGCTAGCTTATAAATGAGCATCCTAGTAACACTTATGCAAGACAGTTATCACTATTCTTGTAGCTTTAACCTTATGTAATTGATTATTTTGTGTCCATGCTACAAAATATGTAATTTGTTGTCTACACAAAACTGTTTTTATATTAGCCTTATTAAGGCAATATATGTTTATTTAACAACTAGGTATATTACAATTTTGCATTACAATATGGTATCATGCAGGATATCACAATCCTAGAGGTGCATATTTGAGCAGAGGTTTTCTGAAGTCGATGTGCCCAATATAATTAGATTTCTATGTTTAATTTGGTTACCTGGAATTCATATACCTAAATTTTGTGTGCTCATTACCATTTTGATGTAGTATTAATCATATAAATTCATTCATTTAAACAGTACGGCAAACAATATTCAAAATATCCCTAATGTGAAACGTGAGCCGAAACTCCCTGGTCTCCGCTACCGTTCCTGTGCCATAATACAACAACGGCCGAGCACTGTGCCGACGACAAGAACATCGGGCGTAGCCATTAGCTACAGTATCAAGATGGTGTTTGGAAAAGCACTCACTTCACCAAACACAGTGCGATTCAGCTAATGGTCCTACTTTGATCCAACCACTTGGGCAACACCAGGACAGTCTCGTGGTTTTGATGCATATGACGAACTGACGCCATTGTGCAGCACTAAGTGTTTACTAGTGTTAGTGGTCCCAAAAAGCAGAGCAAAATACACGAAATGCAAACCACAAGTAAACTGTGCTACTAAATCTAATTACAAATTATATTGAAGTGAAGTGTTTACGACTTCCTACTTGGATCACAAGCTTCACCCTTGGCAACCTAAGTTTAGTCCCCACAGCCATCATCTGATTGCGATATCTCAGTTTATGTGTTTTAGTAGGAATAAAGAGTGGAAAAGTTTACCTGTTTATTTTTGCAGCAGCCAACTGGTTTATGGACTCAGCTAGACACCTTTACAGCACTATCCAGTAAACCTAACAGCACAAAAGTATGTTGTCATGAATAATTAAGTAGTTTGTTTAGTATAGAGAATACGTCAGTTTTTGCTAGGGCGTCTTCACTGCAAGTGGTCGGAAAGATGACAGCAGCCATTCAGTCTAAAGAGGGCATTCAACAGAGCAGGCAGCGCGATTAGCGACTCCCGGGTACTTTATCAACTTCTTTGTCTTCCACCAAAAACCATAGTTTTAACTATTTTTTCTACCAGAACAGTATAACTTGGCGTAACTTTATCGCCCGGGAGGAGCACCTCTCCACCTCCTGCAGACGTGCACAGCCCAAGGAGTGTAAGATCACCTTTCTAATCCGGAGAGCAGTGTACATTCCAATACAACACATTGATGCTCAAATGAATAACTGAAATTTGTAGTCTTGTGTAAGAATTCCATATTTTTGACACACTGATATAAAATAATGGAAGTTAATTCTTTTGCTATTGAGAAATTGGAGAAAAAAAATTGCATTTTCCAAAATGTATGTTAATATAATAACATTTGAGGAATAGCAAAACGAATTTCATTGCAGTTTTAATGCCAACAGTGGTTGATGTTCACTAGCATCTGTTTCATTCAAAGAAACAGCCTTTCACTGGAACAGGAAACTTCAGCAACCTAAATATAAATATANATTAGTTAACGAGCATATACTCCTACGGACAGAGAGAAAACTCAAGAAAATAATTTGTGTCTCTTATTTTCCCTTGCGACTGTGTGCGAACGATGATTGCGCCAAACTTATGTGGCGATAATTGGAAACACAAACCTGCACTTGCGCACAACAGCCATCCCCCGCACTAAAGCGTTTTTTGAAGTTATACTTCTTTTGGTGCGTAGAGTGTAAAAGTTTAGTGTGCAACAGAAGTTGCGCGCGCAAAGTGTAACGAAATTCGAAAGTGAACGTGGTAGAGGTATTGTTTAGTTTCAGTTGCTATGCGATAACCATTTCTCTTTATCTTTTTGAAGTTATAATTATTTTGGCACGTTAAAGGTAAAAGTTTAGTATGTAATTAAAATTTATTATTAGTTAATATTACTTAAATTGTTCATTGAAAAATTTCTTAGTGACAAAAATTGTATAATAATATTTTTTAAGTGTTTTCAAATATTTGAAGTTAATTTTTGTAAGTATTATTTTATTAAGTTATACTTCTTTCGGCTTTTTAAGGGTAGTTTTATTTGGTTTTTTAATCAAATCTTTATTAATTGTATTTAATGTCTTTCATCGGTCATTTTATCGCTTTTCTAGTTACATAATTTATTTCCATACATAATAAAATTTTATTTTAGTAACTCCAAAGAAGTATAACTTCTAATGAGCGTATATAAGTACACACACCCATTTTTTTTGTAGAAGCATTTGTATTGTTTATGTTTTATGTATAGGCATATCTAACCTCATTGGATTTTGAATAATTTAAGCCATAGAAAATTACCGCAGTTAATATTTTTTTAATGTACATATGTATATATATATAATGTTGATTGTGTTCACTTACAATATAGTTGGGAGTTATTACAAAGTACTCTATTCTGGCAGTGTGTAAATAACCGACTAGCACGAAGGAAATAAAATGTAAAATGCGTAACTCTACTTCAAAGCATTTTTTGTAAAATACTACCCAAGATTACAAAGAAAGAAAAAATTTAACCTAATAACCCATAAAATGTATTTTGTTGCTCACCACAACACAACAGGCTTACTCAAATCGTATAAAATTTAGATAAAATTGGTAATATCACACTCGCCTGTATTATGTGCTCAGAAACGAAAATACAAAAAATTCATTACTTGAACAAAACATTTACTTTTGGAGCATCATCAAATCGCTTACGGTAGTGTAAAAATACATCACAGTAGGTACTTGCCTCATATGCCATTTATGACTATTTCCATTTTTCTGCTAAAGTTGTACTTCCATGATATTATCCGCCTAAGCAAACAAAGCTTAACCATGTCTAGAAAATTACACCAAAGTGGCAATGCACCACATTCGTGTGCACTCAGTGTAATAATATTTTGCGAAAAATCTATTTCTTACTAATCTTTGAGTTGAGTGGAGAGATTTGGGCGGGACTTAACAAGATCTTGAGAGCCAATGAGGGTGAATTTAGGTGTTATTGGAGCAGCACCAGAATGCAAGGGCAGAGGGAATGCGAGAGCCCCTAGAAAACCCGCTGACCAGCCACATTATACTGCATGATTCCCTCTTGTAAAAATGTGAGAGTGACCCAGCCAGGGATTGAGCCCGGTTCACTTTGATTGGAGGCGAGCAGTCTAAGCGCTCAGTCACAGCAGCCTCTCTTACTAAGTATTACCATCAAAACTATAATGTACTTTTATTTTGACACAATTATAAAATGCCTGTGATACTTGGCATATATAAGAAACAACCAAAAATGTCATATATGAGGTGATTTCTCAAATGTTTGATCCAAAAGTGTGAAGAAACCGCAAATAAACTATACACAATGTTCTATACAAACAAATGGGATCTGTGATACCTTTGTTTAAAGAATTTAAAGTATTACGAACACGCATTGGTGAATTACTCATATTACTACACCTACCAAAATACATCATCTTAATTTAAATTGTAAATTCTTCTTGAATGTTTTGTATGCTTCCCAAGATAAAATTACAGTGCATTAATTTGACAAAAACCGCAATCCATTAACTTAAGTAAAATAATTTTTATTTTTGGTTTTACTATGTTTGACAATTTAATTTTTTCGGCACTAGATGACAATGAGTTGTATAATTTTATGGTGGAGTAGAGAGGACCTTATGAGAAATTTGACGTATTATTATACGTTAAGAAGAATTTATCATCTTTTTTTTTTTTGCCATCAGAGATCTAAGGAACAGTTATACTGAACATGTAAATTAAATACATATGAAAAAATACATGCATATGCATTAAATGCATATGAATATCAGGATATGGTAGTTGTCCTCTAAAATGTGTGTAGGCAAAGAATACAATTTCATAAATATATACAAACTTAATAGGGATATGTCTAATTTTTTAAAAGGTTTTTGCATGATGCAGATACATTACTGGGTTCATACATCAGGGGAATTAGGAGTTGTGTGTGTATGGAAAAATTTCCCTGAGGTGCCAGCTCAGAGAGCACAAGAATAGAGGTGTGCAGTCGCTGACCCTTATAGTATATGACCTCCCCTAATGGTCCAGCATCTGAAGATCAGCTGAAACCAAGGTGCCTAAGCTAGTGAGAGGTGTTTTAGCCCATCTCAATGCATATTCACTCCTGTGCTGGGATTTTTACTGGCCATCCCAATGACCTTGATTACAAAATTATACTAGGTTATACAGCCATGAAGTGGTGGGACAAATACGTAAGCTTGGTAAACATTTCCACACAATATGTTATTTTGGTATTTGCCCTCGTCTGAGACACTTACAGAATATGTTTCTCTACTACGGCCCCTACACTGTGAAAAATGGTGCGAAGCCTACATGATGTTACAAGTGAACAATTATGCCTCAGCCGAGTAAAAGACTCCTGAGGTGTGCGGTGGCACACTCTCTGGGCAATGAAAATATATGATTGGTGTGTGATGTCAGGTGACTGACGACAATGTCATGGTCGGGCAAAGTTTTGTGTGTCGGTCAGAGACATGGGCGATATGACTGGTCTGACTATTGGCTTCTCGCCATACCCAGACCGGTATATAAGCTAGGCCACATGGCTTGATGGCATGGCACAAAGTCTGCTGTGGGCTTAACTTTCCTTCGTGCGGCTTTGCACACAGACAGTGGTTTAACTGTATTGGGCACGGTCCGATGTAGCTCCTGACTTGGCCGCTGTTGCTGCTGGAGCCAGCCAGATCATGTGCCCAGTCTTTGGGCGAGGATGTGCCCTTTTAAAATTCGTCACGACTATTTTTAATGATGTGTCACTGCTAATGAACTATATTTAAACAGTTTTGAAACCTCATTTTCGGTACTGAATTCAGTCAAAAGTTTTAAGAGTAATATTTCATGTTGTAATTACCTTTGGTATTTTATTAATGCGATTATTGTGGTTTTATTTTCTGTTTGAGCATCTACAATTTATTTAATAATGTTTATTTGTACAGTGTTATGATACAACTTTTTAAGATTAATATTTTATTTATTTATTTATCAAAGTATAGGTAAGGTGTTATTTATGTATATCAGTTTATTTAATTATTGTTCATAAATATTTTATGATTTATATATTTTTCTATTAACTTTGATTTCAATTCAATTTTTTATATGTACTTTGAAAGCTATGTTTTTAATTACATTTCGCCTGTAGACCCACATTTCATGAGGGATTGTTTTTCTATGGACCGGATATGCAATACTGTGTTGCGAATTCTTTCAGCTGTCGTATGTAGCTACCCTTGCACTCTCGTTCCTGCTGCTAGAGTTCTTACATATTTTCTTGGCGTATCCCTGCCGCTTGGCACGTGATTTCTCATAAAAAATGGTTTTTGTTCACGTGATATTTGCCGCCCATGCTGTGCACTTCAGCACAATTCGCCTCATATGGACAGCCCACGACACCTATCGGCAAGTGTGTAATTTTCGGTTTGTCTTTTGTTTCGTGCTTCTGATCCTATCCCGTAACATTTCTCGAACACATTGTCCTTGGTATGCTCCCAGCATTATGTGCGAGCATTATGTGATGGCGTTATTCGGCATTTAAATGCCATTAGTGTTTTATTATCACTACCCATCACATAGAATGTAGTCGCCAGGACGTTGTTTGTTGTTGTGTTACTTTATATTATTATTTTTCTTTTGCTATTTAGATGTAGTTACGCATTTGGATATTTTCTGTTCCCTTCACTGGTAAGTACAGTTACAATTTTATAGTCCGTTTTTTCTCGTACACCATTCATTTTTCACTCACTAATTAATTTCGTTGGAAATTATTTTTGTTTTGTTTTTATTTTATGTTTCTAGTGCGGTGAGATCCCCTGTGACATCACAGTCATAAACATAATTATCACTTAGTAAATAATGCGGATGTCACCAGCATGTTATTATACAGGAAATTGTACTGTGTAGCATTTTAATTTGCCTTAAGAGAGTACATGTCAATTTTTACATAATTTTTGACGACGGATTCGGCCACCCTCAGCAGAAGCCAACACCATGATTTTAGTCTGACTCTAGCACTTGGCCTAGCCGGCAACACTAGAGTTTCGCTCCGCGTGGACCCCCTCGGCACCCTCAAAATTTTCTGTAACCACCTTCGGCATCAGTAGTAACGTTAATCATCCGGATCTTTTGCGTATTCAGTGCCGAGGGGATGACCATGTGCTTCCAACTGTTTTAACCAAGGTTTAACGCTCTGCGCGCCTTTTAATAATACATGGATTAGGCCGCTTCTGCAGTATTGGTTTCCGGCAGACCAGAGTGTCGGGTCCACATCAACTTGTAACATATTAGCGTAAATGCACATGTATAAAAGCAGTACCGAAACATCTTAAATCACCATGAACGTTTCATTTACTTTACCCCTCAGGCTGTTCCGGGCACTGCACCCTAATGCAGCAAAGCGTAAGTAAGGCATGCGAGGTGGCCTGCAAACTCACCTGTGTAATAAGTGAATTACCTACCGCAGTACTACTTGTTCGCCATATTTAGTAGGAATCGGACAACTGTTTCTCTCGATATGACATGAAAACTTTCAATTGTTTCCCGAGAAATTACACAAAAACTTGATTAAATCACATAGTGCATCACTAGGTACGTGCAAATGTTGGTAAGTGCAGTATCTGCATGCACTCCAAATCAACAAAGGACTCCATGGAACTATGGGGCGTCGATCGCACTACCCTCACTAACTCACGCTCGCCAAGTTATGGCATAGGGCAATTTCACCAGTTTTCGCCTTAACCTGTGTAAGCCAGCTAAGGTGGGGACCCACATCAGCATCCCTGGAACCCCTGCACATCAGTATCTATATCCACTTAGTTTTGTAAATGTTCAAGGTTAGTTTGTTCAAGCAGAACCAGATCGTAATAACCACAATAATTACTTATTTTAGTATACCAATATCTAGGAAGTGAAATTCAAAGAACAATATCCCAACAACTAGACTCCATTGGATTCTATACACATTAAAACCAGTTTAAAGGGTTATATTGAAAGGTTACAAGCAAAAATAATATTACCTCTAGGCCAACAGTGAATCTCACAACATAATATAAATAAATGGAACAAATTACAATATGTAGACAAAAAAACCAGTATAACAATGGCAATAATATACAAAAACAAAAGAACTATCGGTCACAATTTAAATATTGTTAAGATCTATATATTGAGTAAAAGGAGTATTAAATAAGAAATGTTCATAGGCTTGCCTTGAATTTTTAAAAATGATTTACTCAGTTGTTTAATGCTACTTGGCAATTTATTGAAAAACTAATCTCACAGATGTGAATTACATTTGTTATAGCAAGTAGTGGGTAATTGATGAATTCAAATTGTTACATAACCACTGAAATACAATTTTATTAATACTGTACTTACAATAACAAAGCCCCACTGGAAAATAACATACAAACATTTCAAACAATACCAGAATGTATTGAAAATAATAATACATTCATCACAGTCTTTACTTATCACTTTCATTATGGAATTTCAGTGTACTGAAAAGAAATAAAAAAACTTTTGATGTAATTATTTAAACAATGATACACAACACAGGATCATCTCAAGATGCACAGAGTACACAAATATGGGTTTTTGTGATGGTGTTCGGCATAACGAGGAGGAGCGGAGAAGGAGAAAGAAATGTCTCACCACCATTGCAAGACATGTCACCACAACTATTTGGAAGCCTTCCATAAACTCGCTGCATTGCTACATAGAAACCTTTTCCTTTTAACATTCACTGGCATTATGTGTGTAAAAAGTAAATGGAATTAAATTACTATCAAAATACGTTTTCTTCCACATCACATCTAATAATAATCCTCGCTCAAGTAAGACAATCTAGTATTTAGTCATTTTCACTACACAGCTTGGTAATTATAGACAACTCTTTAACAGTAGGAATATTTCTGTAAGTGCAGAAAATATTTCACACTACAAGTAGATACATATTGAAGAATAACATACATATGTTATCAGTTTCAGTAAAACCTCCAATAAATCACACTGTCAACAACAGTAAAACATAAACAAGCATATACTTAACCAGAAACATAAAGCATATCAACAATAGGACATTGGTGGAGAGATAGGTAAAAATAATGAACCCACTGATGCACACTTCAACAATTGGAATCATGGAAGAAGACCAAATACGAGACATCAAAGCATATGAAGATAATGTGTGATAACAAGTTCACCGAAAACCAGTTTCAGTCAGTACATACTTTGATGCGGCGTCGGTTACCAGGGCTGGTTTGGTGATATAATTTTGCCTGGTGCCATAACTCAGTGGTGAGCTAATGAAGTGAGGGTCACGCGGTCGATGGCCCAGGGACCCTGGTGAACCTGCCATCAGTTACTTGCTTGATTGTCGCATACTTAGAGTTGCACACTTTATATAGGATGGCGAGACTGTCGGCCGTCTCGTACGCCTGAACTATATTACTAAACACTGGTAACACTAATAAGGTTGCCCGACAATGATTTAACACTATTTTACTGGTTGAGTTGTTTATTCATCGTCCGTTCACAGATGAATAAATGCATGAATGATATGAAAAATGGCCTCAGCCCTTATACTGCGAAAAACACGTGGTATTAGGCTGCAAACGCGGTTGCGTTGAAAACTCTCCGGTGAGAGTACAGTTGCTCTACCCTCAGTACTTAAAACAAATAAAAGAAATGTTCTGGTTAATTAATTTAATATTATTTCCGCTAAAATGATTTCAGCCTAACATTCCGGTACTGATGGCCTCGCGGAGCGAGAGACTTACACTTCTGGTTTCGTTCAGGTGCTGAGAAGAACTGGGGCGAGCATGGGTTCGGCTTCCGGCACCTGGGCGAAAGCCGAAGCCAAGCGGCGAAAAGGTGAAACACAATACAACACTGAAAGATAATTATGTGATGAAAAATTATGTGAAATAAATTAAACATAAGAAAACATAATGACTTACATAAATACGCTTATAAAACTGTTACATTATTTCATAAATGTTTATATTGCACTTTCGGTGACATGTCCACATTACACTAGCCACAGCATTGCCAAGTATACCATGAAAACCTCTCTGACTGTAGCTGTGTCCGTTGACATTTTGAATAAAAGTACTACACTTTGTAGCATCTCCTGTCTGGCCCAAAAGCCAGTTAGGGTGGTGCAGTTAGTGCGGTTAAATCGACTGCAGCAGTCAGGGTGGGCACAAAGGGGCTCGTGAATGCATGGTTCACATAAACTTCAATGATAGAAAGAGTATGAGCTAATTTGAAAGAAAGGTTTCTGTACGTTAAGTGTGCAATATTTTTCTGTAACTAGGCCTCCTGTGTTGCAAATGTGTTGTCATGTTATATGATGCAGAGCTGCCAACCTTCAAGCACATCCATCAGTTATCACAGTTATATGAAAAAAGTACGCATAAATCATGAGCGATAAAATTTCTTTCTAAAATACAGATATACTCACAAAATTGAATAGGCATACACACAACACACATGCATTAAATATTTTAATTTGTGCCAAAGGGTAAACCAGAAAAATTATTTCACCAATAAAATAATCACCCGAATATGTTAAAAAACCTAAATAAGAAACATCCATATCTTCTTACTTATCACTGGCTAGGAAACGCACAGTTGCATGTTTAGCTTCTTGAAGCTCCTTCCTGGTGAATTTCTTTTTTTTAACACACCTCATTCATAGAATTACTTTTTACTTTCTCAATAATAAAAGCCCCTAAAGTTGTTGTTGACAGAGATGCTCTAAATTCTGTTTGATTGCGGCGACACTGCTGAAAATTCTCTCTTGAAGAATTGCTGTGGGGCACTATTAATAGCTCCAACATCGTTTTAGGCAGGGCTTTGAATTTTGGTTGGCCACTTGCATTTTTAATGTTGGAAATTTTGCACCACCTAACATCCATTCTGAGGATATCGCCCAAATTACTTTCACACTGATACAGAGCAAACTCTTGTGCCAGCACATCCAACTCTGAAACACTTACAAGTCTTGGGAACCTCTCAACAAATACTGAACAGAGGAATAAGAAGCAGTTGTTCTCAATGAAATATCACATACTTCAACATGATTCACAAATTCATCATTTTATGGGAATTTATCCAAAATGTATCTGCATGCTGAAACATAAAAATCCCGCACAGAAGAGTAAAATGTCTGGCTATCAACCTTGCCTGTAAGCTTTTTTAACTGTGCTCGACACTTGGAGCCAAAAATAAAATCTGTATCTTCTTTCTGGTATTTCCTTTTCTTGAAATTAATGTCAGTGATGTGGAACATAACTGCAAAGCAGATGGTTTAATGAATCTAACCAGTAGATATCTGAGAAGACCTTGCAATTTACGTCTTAACACATGAATGGCTGGAACCTCTTGCTGTTAAAGTACATTCACAGCAGTGAAAATAGGAAGTGTACTTTCAAGAAACAAGCAGTAGAGTTTTGTTAAAGGGTTCTGCATCAATGACTTAATGCTCTCAAATTGAGAAGTGGTAGCATGAAGTTGACTGTCTGGTTCACAAAATAAAAGTTTTAGGCGATTCCACTGTTCCAAAATCCTCTCAACATTTTCCAGAAGTGAAAGCCATCTGGTGCTGACATGTTTCATAATTGTATGTGGTTTATTCCCACGGAGTTCTTGATGTAACTTCAAGTTGTTTAGTTTATTACTTCTTTTCACCAAAAAATAAAACATCTAGACCAAAAATTTTTCAACATTAATACTAAGCTCAACAGAAGCTTTTTGTGCTGCCAAATGGATTAAATGACAAGAACAATGCTGAAGAATACTGGATGGATGTTTAGCACCACAAAATGAGAAAACTCCTTTGTCGACACCTATCATAGTGTTTGCATTGTCGAAAGAAAAAGCAATGCAGTTTTCCCAACATATTCCTAAAGAAACTAATTCTTTATCCAAGACAGAAAAAAATGCCTCCACCTGTATTGTCTGTGCATTCGAGTAACGATAATAGCAGAATATAAACTTGCCCTAGTTTTTCATTAAAAAAAGAAACTACAACCGGATACAATTTAACGGCGTTTTTGTCGGTGCTCCCATCAGATAATGGAGAAAAAGCTGAAATTCGCAAAATACAGGCAATTTCTTCCTTAGTCTGACTCGACATAAATTGAACTAGGGTGGAAGTTTTAGTCCTTGCACAATCATATTTTTTCGCTATTGCCGAATCTGGGAACATTGCCCGGAATAGATGACCAGCATGGTTAGAAACGGCCAGTGGAATATTATGTACCCCAAGAAACGAGGTGAATAACATTTCAGCATTGGTAGTTTCATTTTCACCGCTGTTTACAAAAAAAAGATAAAATCGTTTTGTGAGCAGATTGCACTTTACCATAATCTTTGTGCTTCTTAGATTCAACATGGCGCCGGCAGTCGTCTCGTCCCCCATGCGTAATGACAAAATCGCAGCTACACATATAACAAAAAACGTGTCTCTTCGATATTTTTGATGGAGCAAGGCACTGCCATTATTTTGTGTAACTATCACGATATTTCTGTACAACCTTCTTGCTCGCTGATGCACACTGATCCGCAGCACGCTTCATTTCAATTAACACACAATGACCACATTTGGTTGGGTAATGTTAAGTTATAGTACACACACAATGGCGACACCGCATCACTACTCAAAATAATTCTGTTATTCTCTTCCCAGTGTTGCCACGATCTTTACTGCTACCGAATTTATCGCGCTGTTTACAGAGAATACCGAAATTGTCGACTAGCATGCAAGTTTCTAGCAAGAGTACGATATTTACCATACGGAAGAAAATACACCGTACCGTAAATAAGTATGCACTAAAAAAAAATACGAAAATGTTTAGACGTATTGTTACGGTTATACTCTGTACCATGTAAGTTGGCCAGATTCTGACAGGTCTGCAAAAGTAGCGCCACTGTTTACATCTGACTATGTATCCTTCCGCCATCATCTGATCGGCCACATGGAAACGATGTTGTTTATTTTCATGCTGTCATTATCAGCTGATTCCCTTGTCAATGTTCTGTTCGTGGGAGGTGTTAGGCAAACTTGCTGCTCAGAAATACGTAGCTGCGAATGTAGTAATAGTAATGTGTAAATAAATCATTAATCAGTAAATTGTTACGTTAAAGAACAAATTAGAATTTATTAATCAAACATTTAGTAACTACAAAACAATGTATTAAAATTATGAATTAGTAAAGTTATGTTATATATAACAAACATAAATCACTTATTATAAATTTATCAACTACCAAAAAAGATGTGCATGCAGGCTAAAGCACTTTAATCATCAAGGTCGGAAACATCACTCTTTCAGCATGTTTTCGATATTGCCCATTCTTATATTTTTTTTTTATATCACTTGTTGGACGTTATAGCTAACATATTAGAGTTGGTAATATGTGACGTGGAATGACGATAGAATAGCTGAAAGACTATTTACGCATGCCCCACTTTCTTCGGAAACAAGGAAATTGTTTTTAGGAGAACAATATGCCATATAATTTAAGTAGACGAACTATTACCTTCCGAATATAAAATACTATTACTCATAATCGCTGTACATGATATCTTTCTCCTGTAGCATTTTCTCATAATGCATATAACAATTTTTAATTCTTTCCTGTCGAAATGGTTTTTATGGTGTATGTGCTGGTTTTTTCTTTTCTCTTCTAGATGTAGTTCAACTATAAGCACATTAGGGAGGTTTTTCATGGCCAAACTCAGCCATGGGAAACCCAATCCCTCTTTGCCGCGATGCACGTCTATTTGCATGTTTTTTCCTTCCCTTGTAAGCATAAGGGGTTAGCCCTGAGACTCAATAATTCCATTCCTACCGAGTACTAACATAACACTTAGTTTTAGAGTAGGTTAGAAAACGCTGTACACGAAATATGTTATTTTAAAAATTATGCAGAGCACGCGAAAAATAAAACTATTGGTGTCTGTTAGTAAATGTGTTAATATATTGCATATTATCCCTTTTCTTTTCTGGCAGGGAATGCTTCGGAAAATATAGGATAGATGGTGTGCACAACATGTCAGGTCACTCTGTGAGCTGCTTGCTTTACTCAATAGATGACGTATTATAAAGTTGACTGTTTTTCTTTTACTGACTCGGAACGACACGAATTTAAAATATATTTCGTCAACTTATTAGAAAAAATAATTCAACAATATTATGCAATATGTATGTATGCTTTTGGAATTATTATTAAGCGCGTAAGAAAAGTGGGGTTGGAGAGGGTGATAAGACATGATAAAGGTTTTGAAATTGTGTTTCATTTGGATATGGATCGTTTTAATTAGCCTTTCATTTTGAACACCTATACATATCTACTTTAGCACGAAGTTTAGTTTCTAACACTAAAGATCACTGTTTTATGACAACGTAAAATAAAATGTATTAATTAATCTAGGAACTTTTTCCAATCACATATTTTCTTCTTGTCTAAGATGAGTCAGTAGTGCACGCAGTCTAGCCAACGTAATATTAACTTTTGTTCGTTCGTGCATCAGATAATATGGGGTTTTGTAAACGGCACTTTGTTGGTTCATATATATCAAGTTGCCACTCACTGACTGTCAGAATCTGACCAACTTATATTAAATAAAGTATATCAAGTTTCGTAATAAACAAACAAGCCTCCGTAATTCTGTAACGGTACATTAAAATCAGTAATAATTACGAACAATCTGTAATACTTAGTAGCACTGCATGATGTTAAGTTTTTTCTGCACAAAAATTCTAAACTTCCCAAGTAAGGGTACCTTACCTTATTGTATAAATAAAAACAACAATAGAGTAGGTTTAATGTATGTATTAGGTATCTTCCAGTATACATAGGATTACTGTGTTTGAATTACATGTTTCTGTAATTTTAATTGAATGATAGGATAAAAATTAGTTAGGGAAATATAAGTTATTTATCATTAATGAATTACGCAAATCCCATGTTGCTGCCCTCGACCCTTATAGCCATGTGCAGTGAACAAAAGTAAAACAGTATGCTGCATCTGCTGTTTCCATTAACGTGGCAAATTTGTACTCAGGTAGCTTTTGTTCTACAGTTGTGTAGTGTATAGTGAGAACACTGTTTCTGAGTTTGTTGTTGGTAATTTACTTACTACCGTGTGAAGATTTGTAATTTACAAATGAAGCATGGACTGCATTCTGAAAGTGAGATAAGA
The DNA here is from genome assembly GCA_002778355.1 of Clitarchus hookeri. Taxonomy (NCBI): domain Eukaryota; kingdom Metazoa; phylum Arthropoda; class Insecta; order Phasmatodea; family Phasmatidae; genus Clitarchus; species Clitarchus hookeri. The sequence continues at coordinate 95,762 of NQII01003914.1, forward strand.
TGAGACACTGATGTAGGCCTACTTCACAGCCTTCCACAGAACTGCAAATCACCACATTTCATAGGTTACCAGTCAGACAATTTTTGCTGACAGTTTTCAGACAAATGTGAGCATATGCACAACTTACTTTTGACCACCACAAACATAGGCGAGTCCGATAACATCACTGCTGCTTAAAAAAGTTGACTTTTGCAAAAAGTTGTTTTGCATTACCAACCATGCCTTTTCCACCCCCCTCCATAACCACATCTCAGTCACAAAACAGTTATTCAATTCAAATATGTGACACTCTACTTCCTGAAGCACGAGCAATAGCGAGCACATAGGGGCGCACCAATTCAACTGCTTCAAATTGTTTCCCTGGATCATTGCATAAATTTTCTCATGACAATTTGGTAAAAAATAACAAAAACATGGAGGTAAATTAGTGCCTTGTGTGGCCTCTTTATTACCTATTTAATGATTTCCTTGTATTTTTTTGTATTTTTTTATGTATTTTCTACTACAATTTCACAAATTTTAATTGCCCTTCTCTCTATTTTATATCTTAGCTTGTATATGGCATATACTAATGCGACTTTGCTTTAGTTATAAATAGTACCACCAATACACACCTATTCCTGGTATTGTAAAGATTTCCTTCACATGAGCCCCTAACTCTCCATATTGAAATATTCGCCATATTTAAAATGGGATTAACCAAGGATGATAGTCCGCATGGTAAGCCAAATCCATTTAGTGTTTTCAAAATTTACAGAACAGAGAAGAAAAAAACCATACAAGTTAATAAATGGTCAGGCTGTGTCACAATCGTAGACTCCAGTAGCTCTATGAAGAGGATCGACATTTCTGTTTTCTTGCATTGTAGACCATAAACGGGAGTCTTCCTTGGCAAACACAGCTCACCAATATGCATTTTATTTCCATAGTCATCCCGCCTTACCACTGAAAATTAGTACATAACTTGCTGTGGCATTTACTCAACAGTATCAATTACACATAAACAGCTGGTTAATGGAACATGTGTGAGGAGCCGGCTAAATTTCTGGGACATCAAGTTGGGAAGAGCTCTGTTGCATAACGAGTACTGACAATAAAACATAGCACAAATAGCATAAATGTAATACCCTTAAAGTAAAACACATTGAAAAAACACTACAATCTTAGGGCCCTTGGAAACCTCATTATACATTAAGATGGCACATTTACTCCAGGAGCATAGAAATTGTTCTGTACCCTATAAAAATTTTTTACCTATGTGCTTACATATCCTCAACGAACACACTCTAGCAGAGTTGCCAGAGTCTCATGGCAATATTACACGAACCCGAGGCTCAAAATACACGCCAAAAATACCATTTACACTTGTATGGAGAACATATTTTAACAAAGACGATATAAGCATTTCCTTTGAATTCGTCACAACCATCAAAATTTACTCTTGTTTAAATGCCCTTGTATTATGTTTATCCGATAAAATACAAGAGTGTTTTCCGATTGTCACTTTTTCGTAACAAAAGTATGTATATTCTAATTTAATGGACAAAATTAACAACATATATTTGTAAATTTGATTTCATTTTTCACTTCACCAACCTTTAAGCAAAAAAATTACTACATTTATCATACCTTATCACCTTCATTTTTATTTTGATGGTATAAATTGCAAATGCGTAAATAACATTTTTCCTGCATTTCTGAAAAGACCATTTGTGTGAGTTTCTGTGTTTTAAAGATATTTCTAATATTTTGATTGTGTTTTTTTATTTACTGTTACGAAAAACGTCATACTTGTTTGCTATAACATTAGTAATGCAGACTTTACAATATACAATATCATGCGATACACATTTATGTGCATCTTTATAAGTTTTCTGTACAAACCAGTATTAAAAAAAAATGGATCTGAAACCAATGCACTAATGAACTTATACAGTTTTTTTTTTCACGTTTCTGTTTTTCCACCTCATTGGGTATCTCAAATCTATTTCTAGACTCCTGCAAAATATATCAGTTTGTTCCATAATTTTACTAGGTCCTGCACCCTCAACCACACATTGTTCACCGCTGTCTGTATCACTTACCTGTTCATGACCTACTTTTCGCTTTTTTTACAATCCATTTATCCATCATGAAGGTTCCTACCTAATAATGATAACACACAACTCACTCATTCCCGACAAACAAAATGCTACTGGTAAATTCTTCATTATAACACACAACTTCAGTTTAGACAGCACCCAAGAACGTCTGATGTAATTCTGTATAATACTGTTCGATGGTAGCTTGGTCTTGAGGAGAGTATATAATTTGGTGAAACCCCGAATCTAAAATTCCAGGATCAACAACACCCTCCCAAACTTTCTCTTAGAAAGGTAACTTTTTTCATTGCTGTAAAAGTATTTTAGAAAAATTATGATTAAAATTACATTCAAAACCACACAAATGTGTGAAAGCACCCTGACTTACACATCTGCTTTCAAATTACACATATTTTGTGGAATTCCATATGCCATTTGGTAACTCTGTACACTAGGCTAACAAAAAAACAATAACAAAGATGGCCGAATATTCTTTCTACTAGCGCAGCCATTCTCGACGTACTCGTTACTGTAACTACTACGAAAAAAATAAGCGACCAGGAAGTCCTATACAAGTTCTCTCCCCCCTGCCCAAGCCAATCTCTTTGCTCCATTGACAAAATTATGCTAAAGTCTTTTCAACATCTATAAGTTTAGAATAACCCACATAGTGGTGTGTTCTAGATTGCAAGATATTGACTCATAAACCTTTAAGGGAATCTGCTCGAGATGGACCACTGCGTGGGTTTGCTGCGGACAGTGTGCATGTTATGCAGCCACAGTAACCACCGATTGTCGGTCCTCAATGTGAATCGTTGGTACTCTAGGTGTTGGCGGTAGTATTTTTAGTCCCATGTGATAACCAATTATACCCTTATGTTCACATCGTAGTTGCATTCGCGTGGAGCAATCTTCGCGCCACTGTAGTCTATGACTCCGCGTTCCCCGCCAGCATCGTATTGGAATGGAACAGCGCCAAGCCCCTTTTGACTGGCATCTTTTTGCAGATATAAATGCCCCTTGGGTCTAAATGGGACAGTTTGTCGCACTGTTGGAATCTGTGTTTGATTAGTTCGAATGCATTTTGGGCATCATCATTCCATTAGAAATGCCTTTGTGTTGACAACAGTGTGGTCAGTGGGGCTGTTATCGTCGCTTATCTTGTGTGTAGCGCCCTAACCAGTTTATAAGCCCGAAAATTTATCGCAGGCGTTTGAATGTGTATTATGCGGGATAGTCTTGAATTTGCCTCAATTGTTCGTGGTTGGACTGGATTCCCTCGGCGTCGGACCATATGGCCCAGGTATTGAAAACATGTTTTCCCTATATGACATTTACAGTTGGCTCACATTAACCCATTGATAGCCAGTCACTCCAAGAACAGGGATTAGTTGTGTATGTGTTCATCCCACGTTTTTGACCAGATCACGTCGTTGTCTAGGTATGCGATCGTACACTCCCCTATCAGACCATTCAGGATGTGGACCATCATACTCTGGAAGGTGGAGGGGGCAAATTTCAGCCCAAAGTGCATGGTGCAAAATAGAAGACGGTGGCCATAGAGTGCCATGAATGCGGTTTTGTGACGTTCTTCGGGCCGTACTGGTACTTGTCAATTGCCGCTCCTTAGGTCAAGGAAAGATAAAATCTTGGCATCCTCTTACATGTTTAGTTCAAATTCCACACTGATTGAGAGTGGGGGCGCACTTTCGTTCGCTTGGTTGAGCGGGAGGAAGTCCATGTAAAACCTCCAGCTCCCGTCTTTCTTGGGGGCCAGAGTGATAGATAAGTTGTAATTGCTTTTAGAGCGGTCTATTACCGCATTCCAAATCATTTACTCTATTTGTTGATAAATTATCCTCAGGTGATAATCATTATATTTACGAGGGGCGGATAAAAGGGCTTCAACTATAGTGAGTGGTATCGCATTTTCTGCCACTCTTGTTCTTTTAAGGGGGTCTGCAACAGCAAATACACCCTGTCGTTCGGTCAGGACTTGCTAGATCGCGTCTCTATGTTCCGCAGGTACGACGTAGTCGAATGTGTCTAGTTGGACTGATTGTTCGCAGTTTTCTAAGCGTTGTCCTAGGTTGTACACAGTTCGCCGTTCTGTCAAAACGAAGTGAACATGGTTCATGGCAATTTCAATAATGGAGCTGTGTTGTCTAAGCCACGGCACCCCTAGAATAAGGTCTTCTCATATCTCGCCGGAGACGAGAGCGATGATGTCCATAGAAGAGTCACGAATATATATTTCCACTTGGACTTCACCCAAACATTCGTTGGTCACGTTAATGTGGCCAATTGTACAATTTGATTGTCCTTGGTGATCAGCTGTTGGCCTATTAACTCCGCCTGCACATAGTTATGCGACGAGGCCGTATCGATTAAGGTGACGATATTCCACTCATCCAAGCGTATGTGTATTCTGATTAGCTGATCACTGGAGGAACTAACCTGGTCTATATAATGGTGGATCGGTCTGTTATTTGTAGTTTCAGGAGTTCCGGTCATGACAATGGTGGAGACGGCGGCCCCAATTTGCCCTACTCCGCTTTGTCGTTTCCCTGCGGTTCAATCGCCAAGTACTGGCACATTTTGTGCCAGTGGTATTGTTCGTCATTACATATGTGGCAGCAAGGCAGGTTTGGTGGGCACTTCCCAGTATTGACGTCCTGGATGTTGGGATTGTCCCTTATATCAACTCTTCCCGTCGGATGTCCGGTTGTCCACAGTATTGCTCCACATATCTGTCCACACACCTTTGCTGCGTGCATTAAAATTTGCCGCCCTGCACATCTCCGTGTCTCGTGCTACACTCACGTCTGTTCTTAGGAAGTGTTGTGTTCCGTTGAACAGCATGGGACGTAAGGTCGGTTGGCATTCGTGTCTCACAATTTCCACGGTCGTTTCGACCATGCCTTTCTCTGGGAGATGTGGATATTGTCTGTCAGATATACTTATCTTTTGGTTTACAAATATGTCTAGGTATTTGGTGGTGCCTTGTTCCTCGGTAAACAGGGCGACCTGTTGTTTTAATGTGGTATATGAATTCGCGTATCTGGTCGTACATTTGTGTACTAAGAGTCCTTAGGACATGTAGTGTTCTGTGGTGGAACTCCATCATGCTTTCTCTTCTCCGAGTGGTTGGTTACCGATGACACTAGACCACTCTTCCTCGCTAACCCCGTACCATTGTAATCTGGTAGTGCACTCTTTGAAGAATGTGCATGCCTCCTCATCTGTCTGGCCAGAAAAGTTTGGTATTGTCTGAAATGTGGCGGGTGTCACATAATTCTGCCCGGTTAGGTTGGTCCTGTACTCGGGTGCTGATAGCCCCGTGTTTCGAACTGTGTCCCGCCGGATCCTATCATTCCTTCCCATGGGCACATGGGTGGCACGAGTTTCCATCGCTGGATATGTTGGTTATGTCATCCAGCACAGGTTGGGTGACCACATAAATTTCCCTTTTTATTCACGTATGTTCTGGTATGGTTCCGTATAGAGCTGTGTCCTTTTGTTGACACTGTTTACACTAAAACGTTCCATCGTGGACCACCTGCCATTACTCCAGGGACGCACATGTGGGGTGAAAACAAGAGTAACACTCTTTGCAGTTTGTGCATGTCTTTTCGGGGTTCACACAATATTCTGCCCGACACATTGAACCCTGATTGTTGTTTGTGTACTCAGCAGTTGCTGGCTGAAGCTCGTGCCCTGGGAGTTCTTGCTGGCATCCTGTTCACTGTTCCGTGCATTGCAAGCACTGGAACTGATGGTGCTGCAGGGTAATCCATTCTGCGTGGTGTAAGCAGCTCGTATGTATTATGTGTTGGCATGTAATACAGCGCATGCAGTGGTAGGCGACCACTGTGTAAGCTTGTGGAAGTAGGAATTATGCACCATTTTCGGTCTGCAGGCACCTGCATATACCTGCGCGTATGTTATATTCGTCGAAATGAACGAGTGTTCGTGGTTTTCCGCACTGATCACACTTCCGGAAGGTGGATGGTAAAGTTGGAATGTACTCTATTTCTCCAAAATCTTTTGTATATCACATGACAGGCTTAAACATGGAAAACACTGTCAATCCGACGCGGTAGCCCGGTCCTTTGTTGTAATCGCGAACCATCTTTATGGAAGGCAGCAGATGTTATCATTCATAGTCTCCTCGCGCAAGTGAAGCATATCGCCCAGTCTTGTTATTTACAGTGGTGCGGTCGCCCGAGGTTGTGCGTGATTGTTGACTGATCAGCTGCGATGTGAAGAGTCCATTGTCCCGTACTGGCCTGACCTATCCCACAAAATGGTGGCACACACTTCATCACTCCTGGTTAAGTAGCACAAATGGAGAATTTAAAGTCCGGCTGTCCTCTTTTCTCCGGATTTGCTCACACACGTTTGTTTCACTTTATTTTTGCTTCACCTTGTTGGACAAGCCATTTAATATTACCTGAGCGGTTGGGGACAGTATTGCGGACATCATCAGGCAACAATGTTAAGAAAAGTCAGAATATTACACAATATACTTATTTCTAATCGAATGGGCACCAGCTCACTTGGTGAACACGAAGTCACAGTTCTCAAGATAGTGGGCGAAATGACCACGTGGCTGTATCCCCTGACACACACAGTACAAATTTACAGGAAAGCATAATATATAGATGGAGTATTTTGGCTCCCCACCATGCCTTAGTATTATATTTTATCTTATAAGAGTAGGGTGCTTCTTTGAGGCATTGATGACTTCCTGGATAGGGCCAGTGCCCGAAATACAACATTAAAAGAGAACTCACAAGTTCAGGTTAACACAAGTATACAAAACTTTACCATTCACCTACCGGAAGTGTGATCTGTGTGGAAAACCATGAACACTCGTTCATTTCGACGAATATAACATAAGCACAGTTAAATGCAGGAGCCTTCCGACCGAATACGGTGCATAATTCATACTTCCCCAAGCTTCCACAGCAGTCACCTACCACTGCTTGCGATCCACATGCGCTGTGCTACATGCCAACACATAATACTTACGAGTTGCTTAAACCACGCAGAATGGATTACCCTGCAGCACCATCAGTTCCAGTGCTTGCAATGCACGGAACAGTGGGCAAGATGCCAGCAAGAACTCCCAGGGCACGAGCTTCAGCTGAGTACACAAACAACAACCAGGGTTCAATCTGTCGGGTAGAATATTGTGTGAACCCCAAAAAGACATGCATAACTGCAAAGAGTGTAACTCTTGTTTTTACCCCATATGTGTGTCCATTGGGGAATGGCAGGAGTTCCGCGAGGGAACGTTTAAGTGTAAACAGTTTCAACAAAAGTATGCAGCCCAATACGGAACCATACCGGAACCCACGCGGATAAAAAGAGAAATTAACGTATTCACTCAACACGTGCTGAGATGACATAACCAACACAGCCAGCGATGGAAACTCGTGCTACCCATGTGCCCATGGCAAGGAATGATAGGAGCCGGCAGGACACAGTTCGAAATACGGGGCCATCAGCGCCGTAGTACAGGACTAACATTAAGCGGACGGAATTATGTGACACCCACCACATTTCAGACAATACCAAACTTTTCCGGCCAGACACATGAGGACACATGCACATTAATCAAAGAGTTCACTATCCGATTACAATGGTATGGGGTTAGCGAGGAAGAGTGGGCGAGTGTCATCGGGAACCTACTACTCGGGGAAGCGAAAACATGGTGGAGGTCCACCACAGAATACAACATGTCCTGGGGAGAATTTGTTCCCAAATTTACGGCCAGATATGAGAATACATATACCACCTTAAAACAACAGGTCGCCCTGTTTACCGAGGAACAAGGCACTACCGAAGACCTGGACATATTCGTAAGCCAAATGATAAGACTATCCGACAGACACTGCAGGCCTTGTGAGTCAGGTGTGCTTTAATTTGCATTGCATACATGTAACTGTGTACACTATTCGGCAATACAACTTGAGTTTACCGAAACTTGTGAGTTCTCATTTAGTGTTTTACTCGGGCCCTTGCCCTATCCAGGAAGTCATTATTAATATTAAAGTTAATACCTTGGCGTGCTGGGGAGCCTGAACATCCCGGCTATATAATACGTTTTTCCTGTAGATTAGTACAATTGTGTCAGGGGATACAGCCACTTTTTTGTTCGGCCCACGATCCTGAGAACTGTGACTTCGTGCTCACACAGTTTGCTGGCCCCCATTCTATTCGAAATAGGAATAGTGTGTAATAGTCTGAATTTTCTTAACATAGTCGTCAGACGACGTCCACATTAATATACCCGACTGCTAAGGCATCATTAAGATGGTGATTAAACTTGGAAAATTGTGTGTTTTACAGGTTTACTCGAAACCCCTACTTTCGGTTTCGGTTTTATATCCCATATCAAACAGGGAAATACCAGCATTGGAAGCAGATGTGGGAAAATTATAATTCCTTTTCTTATACTTTATATGCACATTTATTTCCTACATATTTTCGGCAATAATGTCATCCCTGTAGTCCCCATAGTTCAGCAGACACTTCTTTTCGTCTCTTTTCAGGTCATAATGCATCTCATTCTTATTTGTATAGACTTCATATAGTCCCTAATCCCCCCTGTATCTGCAGTGCCCCTAGTGCAGATTTCACCCATCTCTTGATTCAGTGTTCCACTGGCGGCGATCGAAGTTCGTTGTATGCTGCCATTTAGAGGCTTCGTGTGAGGTCTCCTATTTCTTACTCTTCGATACTCTTTTATGACCCTCGGGTAGTTTCTGACGTTCTCGCTCAGTTTTTGCTGAGCACGATATTCTGATTTTCAGAGTTTGGTGTCTTGTTAGTTGTCCTAGGTGACCGGCCCTCTCTTATCTTGTTATCCCTTGTTCCATGGCCTTTCTTTCCCTCCATGGTTGATAGACCTCTCCCAAGAAGAATAGTATTTGTGACCCCACCTGATTTTGTTCCTTGTTCGTTTTTTCCGTTGGTTATTACAGCGTATTTGTCTTTGACCCTATTTTTCGGTGTTGACCATGGCCTGGCCTGTTGGCCACATTACTACAAAACTAAATTCTGTGTGCAAGAAAGGAGCATACGGAGCTGTTGTTATCAACGATGACCACCCGAACAACAAATAGCAAAAATGTATTGAGTTGTTTAGAATATGTTGGAANGCCTTTTGCCTGGCCTGTTGGCCACATTACTACAAAACTAAATTCTGTGTGCAAGAAAGGAGCATATGGAGCTGTTGTTATCAACGATGACCACCCGAACAACAAATAGCAAAAATGTATTGAGTTGTTTAGAATATGTTGGANGGAGCTGTTGTTATCAACGATGACCACCCGAACAACAAATAGCAAAAATGTATTGAGTTGTTTAGAATATGTTGGAAATGTGTTAAAACAGTTATAGCTTAAAATTATTCGCCCAGTTAAGAAGATAATAAAGTAGATGTTCAACATGCCCACTTATCATTAATTACGTCGGACAAGAAAGAGGTTGGTAAACGATTGTTCCGCTATATAATTGGTTTTGGGCCTAAACTTGAGCTAACCTAAACCAACTCACTGGTTTGAAATTACAGATGGTCAAAACTGATCAAAAATAAATAAAATATTCGCACCTCGTTTATTTACCTCAATAAATTTTTATTGACGATTTCTCTTACCCCACTCCACCCAATTTCTATAAATCAAGCAGACAGTCCACATCAACGAGCAAGTAAAGTTAAACATGTTTATATTTTGAACTTTTGGCTGCAACGCCCTTGCTCTCACCCTGTGTCTTCTGCTCCATCTCGGTGAGAAAGGGCTGCTCTTTGAGAGCAAAAAGCGCAATGCTCTTGCCACCCGAACACGAAACCCCCAAAAATGTTTCCTGTAACACAATCACTAGAGTGCTTGTAAATAGTGTTGAAAGTGTAGAAAGAGCATACTTCACAAACACACCCCTTTAGTATGCTCTTTCTACTCTTTAAATGTCGACCCTATATCCCCAAATATTTAGGTTTTCACTGGTTCTCATGATCGATTTAGTAATCTTACTTGTGGTTCCCGGCGATTTCGCCGTTTCGGACACAGCTGCGAACGACCCATAGCTGCATTGATTTCACGGCGCAGCCACACAACGAACAATAAAAATACCCTCCTCTTACTCACCTTAATCAAAAATTGGGAGATGGGAATACCATGAATTCACTTTGTGCATGAATGAATGCTGTATGTTCGTTTGCATGAATCCACTAATCTCGAAAAAATGGGAATGGGATGGGCTAATAGGCTTGAGAAATGCAGGTTACAATTAAAACAACTTTAGCGCTGCTACAGATTCAGATAAACACACACTGTTGGAACGTTCCTAATTTTTAGTTTTCGTTGTTATCTCATTTCCACGTTGAAATCAAACCTTTGAACTCATTTCTAGCACTGAGTTTATCTTTAATTATGCAGCTCTTCATCCAACATGGAATTTTGTAGAGACGGTAAGGGAAATTTAACTACTATTTTCTTGTCGTCTTCATTCACATATATTCTTTGGAATAAATCCTAAGACTATATTGTTAAGATCACGTATAATTTATATTATACCGTTTTGTTATGACTCAGTTGGAGTAATGTAAACCAAAGTGGACCCACAGAGGTTAGGTTCTATGTAGGTATTGTTTGAATTTCTGCGTGGTATTTACTTTTAAACAAAGTTATATCGCCATTAGGCAGAGTAGCAGCTTTTCTTAAATTAAAAAAAAAGGGCATGAAAATTGTACTTTTTTTTTTTCNATATCGCCATTAGGCAGAGTAGCAGCTTTTCTTAAATTAAAAAAAAAGGGCATGAAAATTGTACTTTTTTTTTTTCAGCTTCCAGTTTCACATAATAGATGCTCTTTGGAGTTGTCAAAATGGATACAAAATACATAACANTTTTTTTTTTTCAGCTTCCAGTTTCACATAATAGATGCTCTTTGGAGTTGTCAAAATGGATACAAAATACATAACATAATTGCATGGGTTAGTGTTATACAGTACATGTTGGAGGTAAAAGCTATCAAGTTTTGGAGTTGAGCAGTGAAGCATAACAATGACTAATACCAAAAGCATCAAATTGTAACTATGTCCACTAGCAGATCCATAAAAGTGAATTAAAGGAAATTTGTGTCACACAGCTGTGTGAACAAAGTTTCGTGCATGTGAAGCAGGTAAAAACATAGAAAATAGTTAATCGATACCCTCTGTGCTCATTTCACTCATGCTGAATGATTCAAGAAGTGCAGATTTGCTTGAATTCACTTTTCTGTTAGTAGTATTTACACATTCCCAACCATTTCAGTCCTAAGATCAGCTATAAAGATGCACAACCATCACAAAATTCTGCAACAAACATACTAAACTACCTCGTTATAGAAATTATGATGAATCCTTGACATTACACAGACCACATGGAAAATTTGTTTGTTGTTTCTTTTATTGCATCCATAAGATTTTTTTTCAGTACGTAGCTGTACAAAGAAATTTGACTTGTCAAATTACAGTACACAACATTTATACACTGGATATATTAAGCACATATATCTATATGTCATATTGCACGTACACACATAATATATTTTCTTCATAATATGTCTAATCTTCTTCCAACATGCTGTAGGGCGTCATCGTTTTACTGAAACAGAAGAAAAAGGGAACGAGAAAAACGAGAACAAGAAATGTGTACAATAAAATTTTATACAGTAATTTATTCATTTTTGTAGTTTAGAGATATTCATCTATGCTATAAAATGCATAGTCAATAAAAAATTCTTTTAACGATTTTTTTAAAAGTTTTTAGTGTGAGAAGCAAATTTTTCGAATGTGTTGGTAATTTATTGAAAAGTTGGCTACCAAGGTAGGACGGCGCTTTCTGGACTAGTTTTAAGTTAACTGAAGCCACATGTAAGTGTTTTTTTATTCTAGTGTCATACTTATAAAAGGACTCATTTTTTCTGAAATAAATTACTGTTTTTGGATACGAATATGAGTACTGAAAACATGTACACACATGCAAATGTAAAAATTTCTGAGCTCTTGAAAAGAGGTCTACATGAGTCTGACTTTCTTTTGCCATTGATTATTCTTACAGCTCTCTTTTGCATGTAAAACACTTTTTTATTGTCAGTGGAATTCCCCCAAATACTCATGTGATGCAGTTTATATAAACAACCATGTGTCAGCTTAGAGATTAAAGCAACTGGCAAATAAACTTCTTTCAAATTATGCGGCTTGCTGAAGTTATGTAATGTTACATTCCACATTTTGTTCCTTACTACAAGTGCTTAATATGCCCTAACACTGAAAGATTGTTTTCATGGAAAAAATTACTCTCCAGTTTCTCTCTAAATCGCCAACCTTCTTCACTATCACCAACTCTTCCTGCAACACATTCCACTCCCTCACAGTTCTCACCAGTATGGACTGCCTTCTTCTTTCCATCTGCCTCCGTGACCTCTGAAATTTTCCACTGTTTGTAGGTCTACCTCGTCCCCGGTACAGCCTCTGGGCTAAATATCCACTTAACTTCCCTCATCCTCCCATTCCATTTACCATTCTGTACATCGTTTCCAGCCTCTCCATTCTTCACCTGTCCCTTAGGAGCCCCACTCCAACTCATTTATCAAAGATGGCCTAAAATTTCTTTCATCCTTGCTTTCTCACTTCTGCCTTTCCTATTTACCCTTAACCCATGTCATTACTTTTCTTTGCACGTTCTCCATGAAAAGAAAAGACCACAAATTGATCATAATTTAACAACTGGACATGTCCAGAAAACACGCTAAAATCTAAGTATCCTCAACCCTTGAAATTATAAAATTCCCACACACCATTCAGTATAAATGTCCCCACGGTGAAATTTAAATTGAACCACAAATGCACACAACATCACTACACTTTCCACAATTCACACTTTCCAAAATCTGCAGTTATGCTGAAAAAATGTAATGGCTGTACAATTGTTTGCATTTTGTTTCACTTTCGTTCAATTTTTACAACAGTTTTGTGTTACAGGGACATTAAACAATGCATAGGATTATCATTGACTTCAAGGGTTAGGTCTACTGGCCTTCAACGAGCTTATCACTTAAAATCTCCGCTACGTGTACGGTGTGCTCAAATCTTTCCTTTAAAAATAATCTCAACCAAACATATCCGTCGTTGACCTTGACGATAAATTCTCGTACAATGTTATCAATATCCGTGGGTCTGTTTCGGCCATAATATAATCCTTAGAGATAACTAAACAGCTCTTGTGGAAAAGACAGGCTGTCTTACCACAGAATAGTGCAGCNCCATAATATAATCCTTAGAGATAACTAAACAGCTCTTGTGGAAAAGACAGGCTGTCTTACCACAGAATAGTGCAGCACAATGCGACGTGAAGTAATACAATGTGTAGAGGCATACACTCATCCCACGATGGTCTACTCTGGCAACTTCGTGTTTCAGAGAACGAAATACTCTCCCAACGACGTCACAAAAATAAATACATTGCCGAGTGCACCTGGGGCTGTAGAAAATTTTCTCTCCGTACTGCAGCTCTGTTGTCGACCTCTTAAAACTTCTTACTGCTTACGTAGGTCTCCAAAAATTAATCTTCACACGTCATACAAATAAAAAATATACACAAATCTTTGCAACTTTACTTCTGGCATTCTGTAAGGCTTAAGTTGAGTGATATTGTAGCGACCTACTGGCTGGTCATTAAGCGTAGCTATACCGTAGCAATTCTCTCTCACAATTTCCACTACTTTAAAAGGGCCGTCAAAAATCAAAAATAGTTTCTTGGTTAATTGGTTCCACAAGGAACTTACGTGGCTCATACACCTGAAAAAAAAATTTCCTTCTTTAAATTTATTTACTTAGATAACTTCTGTTGTACATGGAACTGAATAGGCATCTTTTAACTAATGCCAACAGATCTTTGTGTGTGATAGGCGGTTTCTCTGCTCCAAACTGTGCATTGCTATTCAGGGATAGCAGTAGTTTAGTGGCGATAGTCTCCGACCTTTCATTTGTGATCACTTTATAAATGGTAAAACCGGTGGTAAGATGTACAGTGTGGTTTATTACAAACTCTGCCAAAGGTATCGGTCACCTGCTGTGAAGTGTGACAATAAGCCCTAAGAACGGTACCCAACACCTGCATTCTTCTCTCAACAGGGCTGGACTGTGGGTGACAAACTGATGACATTGTAGGCCAAATATCCATTTTTCTGAGCCCCTCTTGCCAGACGTGGCTTGTAAACTGGCTACCTTTATCAGACGTGTATCTGTATACAACGTGGTTTAGCAACCTCTTCAGTAATAGCTTTAACTTTGCCCGACAAAATATTAGACTTGGCATGCACAATAGGATATATCTTAGTTAACTTACTAAATAAATCTGCCATCACAAAAAAGTACCAAACTACTGCTTTAGATTTAGGCAATGGGACAAAAATATTAACCAATACAACACCTAAAGATGCTCCAGGAATAATGGCTTGAAAATTTCCTCGTAAATTTTCTTGTGCATGTTTGCTTTTCTGACACAAGTCACATGTAGAAGTAACTTCTTTAATTGATTTCTGCATACCAGGCCAGTACATCTGCCTCTTAACTGACTGATATAACTTATTTGCACCAACATGACCAAAGGTTGTATGCATTTCTTGAACAACTACAGGAACTATAGCTTGTGGGATTACAGGTTTCCAATAGTCTTCGAACTCCTTACCTGAACTACTGTGATAAAATTATATCTTCCCTGGCAAAACAAAAAAATATTATACAGCTTATTTTCCGGTGGAGAATCATTTAACTTTTGCATGACATTATTACAAAACGTATCTTGTTGCTGCTACAAACTCAAACTTCCAAGTATCTGTGGCAACTTACTGGCTGGCTGGATTTCCAGTTACTATAGTATGGCTTGCTACTACAAATTGTCTAGGCTCTTTCTTGCTTGGAACTGGCTCGTCCACATCTTCAAGTATACGGCTAAGATAATCAGCTACAATATTTTCAGATNCTCTTTCTTGCTTGGAACTGGCTCGTCCACATCTTCAAGTATACGGCTAAGATAATCAGCTACAATATTTTCAGACCCTTTAATATACAAAATTTGAATGCCAAATTCTTGCAGTAAAAGACATCATATTGTTAAATAGTTGCCAAATGTTTTGCATGCCTTTAAACATACCAAAACTTGATGGTCAGTCAACAGCAACAACAGATCTCAAAATTTTGTTAATGACAGAATAATAGCTAGAGCCTCCTTTTCAGTTACTGTATAATTTATTTCTGTTGCGTTTATGGTATAGGNGTTAATGACAGAATAATAGCTAGAGCCTCCTTTTCAGTTACTGTATAATTTATTTCTGTTGCGTTTATGGTATAGGTTGCCATGGCTTCAGTTTTCTCCAAACCTTGATCATCTGTTTGTGCTGCTTGCATCCCAATGCATAACTTGACGCTTCTGTATGCAGTAAGAAATCATAACCTTGCACAGGATGATAAATAACATGTTCTTCTAGGAAAATTGCCTTCAGCTGTTCAAAAGTTAACTGTTCTGACTCAGTCCATTCCCATTTATTGTCCCTAAAGCAATGTGAAAAGAGGTAAGGCTACTCTTGCTCTCTTGTCAGAATAATTTCGGTAGAAACGTACTACACACAAAAATGCTCTCAGTTGCTTAATATTCCTGGGAGGCGGAAACTGCATTAAAGTTTCTAGCTTGTCTGGGTCTGTTCTAATGCCTTCTGGTGTTAAAATATGCCCTAGGAATGGTAGTTGCCCACAGCAAAACAAAGACTCATAATCTTTACAGTCCTACTGTCATCCTTAAGATTATCAATAACTTGACTGATGTACTGCAAATGTTCTTCAAATGTGGAAGAAGTGATAAGGATATCATCCACATACGCTCTGGCAAAGCTTTTGCATACTTCTCCCAGCGTAACGTCTAAACACTGGGTGAATTCTGCCACCGCATTACAAAGTCCAAATGGTAAAACTTGAAAAATGCGTTGTGAATTCCGAAACAGAAAAGCTGTAATTCTAATGGGTATTGACCGATTAGTCAAATGCAATGTAGTGAGAAACCTGATAACTTGGTAGACACAAAATTTCACTGGTATGGATAGGCCCCTCACTGTAATCTTATTATTGCTTTTTGCTTCTAAACATAACCTGACAGTACCATCTTTCTTCGGAACACATTCCATAGATGAAGAAAAAGGGCTAGCGTTTCTCTTAATAACTTGCCAGTCAAGCATTAGTTGCAAGTATTCCTGCGCTGCGGGCAAATATTTTGCAGGAATAGGGTAAGATTTTGAATAAAATGGTTCCCCTTCAATGATTTTAATTTTTCCTTTATAGTCTGTTCAAACCTGGAGTATCAGAAAACACAACTTGATTCGCAGTCAGCATATGGTACAACTGCCTTTGCTGTATGTTGGTTAAAGAAATTACTGCTGCCACAGCTTGTGTGATTTCCTCATTCAATGACAAAGGCGTTGCTTGTACAGGAACTTACGAGAGCTGAAAAACTGAATATTCTTTACGTAGTAAATCAACAGAAGTATCCATTACCTGCCACTTAACAGGCATGATGGCTTGCTTTGTACTATCTCTTGGTGTAAGTAGCCATCCTCCAAAATGAAAAATAATCTGTTTTTCTGTCAAAAAATTAATGCCAAGAATGAAAGGTTTTGCCAAATTCTTTACAATTAAAACTGCAGGAGTCTTGGGCCTACCAATCCCTTCAATATTTACTACCATCTGTCTGTTAACAATAGAGCTAGCTTTTGAAGTTACACCAATTATTTTAATTCTGGGAACAGGCAAAAATGGTAGCTGAAATTCCTTTACTCTCAATTTCTGCAACCAAATTCTCTCTAATACAACTGATATCTGCCCCACTATTTAAAAGAGCTGGTGCTGGTACACCACAAACTTTTACTCACCCTTCTGGACAAAGAGCTATATTCATACCTACTACTGGTTCATCCACCTCTTGCGGTAAGTATTCACGATCAGAGTCGTGCAGTAATACAGTGTTTAAAGCTAATGACGTGAACTCTGCTGTAACTACATGTTCACATCATTATCACACCATAAATTTATCTCCTTATTATACTCCTCTTGGACCAGCGGCCAGAGACTATGCTCGCTGATCCCCTTATGTTTAACGGCTGCCCATTAAATTGACCTACTGTCCCTTGCTGTGGGTTCATGATAGGTACCCGCTGAAGTTGCATTGGTGGTTGAGGAAAAGGTGGGGCTAATGGATCCAATGGTCCTTGTTGCTGAAAATAACCCTCCTGGGTTGGGCCTACTACGTTATTTATGGGAGCAGGTGCTGACGGGATAACCCCAACCGTCAGNGAAAATAACCCTCCTGGGTTGGGCCTACTACGTTATTTATGGGAGCAGGTGCTGACGGGATAACCCCAACCGTCAGTTCAAGTGTCTGGTTGTTGGTTGGAGCTGAATTTCTCGGTGACACAGGTGGCTGCGGACTTCTTTGATCCTGGTTTCTCCTGTCCTTCTGAGGGGATTAAGGGTTTTGTTTGGAANTGACACAGGTGGCTGCGGACTTCTTTGATCCTGGTTTCTCCTGTCCTTCTGAGGGGATTAAGGGTTTTGTTTGGAATTGTGAGTGTTATCTTGCTTTCTGTTACTACCCTGGTGTCCATTCCTACCTCGGTATCCTCCATGACCTCTACTCCAATATCCTGGATTATACCTTTGTCCGCCTTGCTGAAAGATTCCCCAATTCCATCTCCANCTCCATGACCTCTACTCCAATATCCTGGATTATACCTTTGTCCGCCTTGCTGAAAGATTCCCCAATTCCATCTCCACCGGTAGAAACCTCCATTTTGCTGAAAACCTGGGTGCTGTGACTGGTCATGCTGCCAGGAACAGATACTTACATGCACGTTAGATTGACCTTGAATATTTGTGATAACCTGATTATTTCCCCCTTGCTGGCGATTAAAATATCTATTGGATTGCTGAGTGTACAGAGGTGGGGACATAGGTGGTTTTTGCCTGTTGATCTGGTTTCATGTAGCAGAGGACAGNTGGATTGCTGAGTGTACAGAGGTGGGGACATAGGTGGTTTTTGCCTGTTGATCTGGTTTCATGTAGCAGAGGACAGAACCTGTCTCTCCAAGTGATCTGCACGAATAAGGTGGTGGCAAAATTCTGGAAGGTCTTTATAAACACTACCGGTGAACTGCCTCTGATAATTAAGGGGTAATTGAGCAATAATTAATTCAATGAACTTATCATTCATAGGTGAAGTTAAGTGACGTGTCTTCTCGTAGACTTCACTGAAATGCTCTTCAATTGACTTTTCCTTACGAGGATACCAGAGTTCTTGTATGAGCTGCGACCTAATGTGGCTCTGAATTTTGCACTCCAAAAATGTTGTAAGAACATGGTTTTAAACTCTGAACAATTATTAATTTTGTCTCGGGACACTTCCCTCCAAAAATGTGTAGTGGATGTCAAGCTAAGATCCACACATCTTAGTATGTCCATCTCATTTAAAGCATAAATTTAGCGTACTCTTCCATGCGGTTCAAGTAAGTGACATGGTTCTCTCCTTGTTTACCCGCAAAAGTAGGGAGCTCTCGTAACCATTGCCTGGCAGGGTGGTGTAGAAGTACAGCGGTAGGATTGGTGAAAGTTTGTAGGTCAGGTGCTGCCATATCATCAAGAACCGCCTGAGGTAATACTTGTGGTAAACCCAGATTTGAAACCATAGTAGTGGCCTGTTGTGTTCTAACCTCATTCCCAGTGTCTTGACACATATGGATGGTTTGTTCCAGGCGTGTGCTAATCTGTTAAATATTAGTGTGACTAGGTTTAGCTACCTGGTTGATTTTGTCATCAACGTATCTGCTGAATTGCTCCAATTCATTTTGTAAATGGTGTTCGACTGTTTTTAAAATTTTGCACTGACTATTAGAACTGACTGAAATAGGGTGCCTTTNTCATTTTGTAAATGGTGTTCGACTGTTTTTAAAATTTTGCACTGACTATTAGAACTGACTGAAATAGGGTGCCTTTCAATCTCTTCTGCCCTTTGTTCCAAGGTTGTGCATTGAAGTGTTACTTCCTCCCTGGTAACTTCCATCACTTTANTTCAATCTCTTCTGCCCTTTGTTCCAAGGTTGTGCATTGAAGTGTTACTTCCTCCCTGGTAACTTCCATCACTTTACAGGTTTCCTGCATCTCAGCTCGCAGACTGTGTACCATGTTATCAGTCTGCTGTAACTTGGCATTTGTTTCTTCTTTCAGTTGTGTAAGCTGTAAACTGAAGGTATTTAATAAATTTTGGTTCTGCTGGTTTACCTCTTCCCTCAGCTGTGCCGCCCTAGTATCTACACTATCTAGGCGAGTATTTATTGCCCCCATTTTCTGTTACAGGCGAGTGTCCATTTCACCCATACTTTGTTTTAAATCACCCATTTGTTGTATTATATCACCTATTTGTTCACTTTGTTGTGTCAGGCATGTGTCCATTGCCTGCATTTTCTCACTTTGTTGTTCTAGGTATTGTGACACATCCANTCACTTTGTTGTGTCAGGCATGTGTCCATTGCCTGCATTTTCTCACTTTGTTGTTCTAGGTATTGTGACACATCCAAACGAAAGCTACTGATTTGTTTTAGTAATTCATTAAGTGTCGAGGACATCGTATCGTCGGAAGGACGAGGAGTAGTACAAGGTGTTACTGTGGTAGCTGAAGTGTGTGCTACAGGCGTAACTACCATTTTGTTTTGTGAGTGCTGCTCCTCCAGACGTGAAAGCACCCTGACTAGTATTTCCGTGCTTTGGTGTACCATTTAATGCTATGACATCTGTGAGTGCAAATACTTCTTCCGTATTTGATAATGTGTTCTCATCAACACTGAACTCCTCAAAAAGTAGCTTTCTCTCTGATTGTGTTCCATCTTAACAAAATGTGAAATTGATTACTAGTATATGTAGAAAGGCGTTCGTCTTTAGGCCCCAACATTACTGCGCCAAAATTTCACGTGTTTTCGCCTGTCAGTGGAAATAAACATTGCTCGTTCTCTCTCTTTCTGCTCCATGCAGCATTCTCTCACCATCACTTCACATCATGTCTACAGAACAGCACAGCAGGGATCAACCAACACTCAAGACGGAGTGCGTCTGCATTGGTCGGCATATTACGTGTGTTATAAATTTCCNCACAGCAGGGATCAACCAACACTCAAGACGGAGTGCGTCTGCATTGGTCGGCATATTACGTGTGTTATAAATTTCTACTGCACATTTTCTTTACTTATATTAGGGTAATTTTAGATGTTTATTGTATGTGTTTATTTCTCAACTTGTTTTACTTTGGCCTTCACACGTGTGTTATTGTTTGCTACCACTTCAACTTGACTGAAGTGCGTTAGTGTTTATAGTTGTTTATCATGTTTATTTGCATATTAGCCATTGTTTGCATGCATGCGTGTGCTCCAGTAGTCAGTTTGTGTTATTATTTATCAGTGTTTACATTGTTTACATCATTGTTTACCTTCCTACTACCACTTGATTAGTGTTTTGCACTTCACTATATGGTGTTTCGTTGTACTTTATCACAGAAAGGCAATTTTTATGCTATTTCCTAATTTATTTAGTGTTTCTGATACTTTACTTATTAACACGTTTTTGTAGTATCAACCTACTCTAGTGCTATGTTGCCTTGCGCCTTCATATTATTTTATGTCCCTCAGCATCGGGGCATTTCAAGTATTTTTGATAGTAGTTTACGTAATTATCTACGTTGTTTACATTTACATTTTTGTGAATTAAGTGTTTTTTTTTTTTTGTGTGATACCATGTTTGGATACCCAATTTTCGCCATCCTGCATTCTCCGTTCTGTGTTTATCTCGCCTTGCGACAGTAAATGCACACCTTTTCTCGACCCAAAAGTGGCACGTATCGACCGTCCTTGTCTACCTGCTACAGCTCGTCTGCCTGCCACTCTGCACCGCAGCACTCTGCGCCGCGCATCACCGAGGAACATGCCACACAAGGCATGCCAATAAGCACATCTGCCGGCATCCTTGCATCCCGGGTAGCACCCTGTTCAGCACCGCCATGCCATGCACTCTCATGATGCCATCATTGAGGACCTGTGAACTGTCACTACACCACTCCACCAGCTTCATCAGTGAGACAGCCAAGCATTGTGACCAGCTTACAGAGGCATCTTTCCTCCCTCAGCAGCTGCTTCAGCACCATGTCAGCGGGCTCCCACCCCGCCTCACCATCTCCACTCTGCACCCAAGACCCGTACCACCTGCTGCCTTGGCGAGGGCTACGTTGACCACCGTCCTTCTGCCACTAGCTGCGCAGCATGGATCAACGAGCTGCAGTGGACGAACGGNTGATGCGTGCCGCATCCCTCCTCCTTTAGCCCGTTCATCCTCTTCATCAGCGCAGCTACGATGTGCCCTCTACTGGGAACAGTCAGCCTGAATGTGGCGGTCACTCCCTCCATGACTCCTACACCGGTGACGTTTTACTCACTCAGTAGAGACATATAACTTAAATAAAGGCGCCATATTAAAAATAAAATAAAGAATTCAAGTCTTAGATTATTTCCTCTGTATTTTTATTTCAAGTTCAAAATAAACAGTTCGCAATCTTCCATTTATGCAGAGTCACGAACAGTCAGCTTAACGAGAGAGACGAGCAAAGAACAGCGCCGCAGTAGTTCATTTATTATTCACGTCACTCAAAACTTTCATCGTGAGAGAAAATTACCAAGGCAGGAGGGGCGTCTGTTCCCTCCTGGCACCCTAGCAACCTCCCACACCGGCGGAAATAATTTAGTAAACGTTTGTCCAAAAAATTTAAGTTAAAAAAAATAAAAGAAGTGTAGGTCACAGGTGCTTGCCAGTGTGGGTGATATTTGCCACACTCAACGTGTCTTCTGCTGGACCTGGTTGTCGACTGTTAGCGGGTGGCAGGCACTCAGGGCTCAAGTCGTCATGCGCTCTACCCCCACTCCTTGAACAGGGTACCAAAAACATAACCAAATAAGGACATGGCATGGTACGGAATCCATTCAGAATACAGTGCAGACCCCGTTGCAACCACTTCCCCATGCCATGCCAAACTGCATCGTAGTAAAATAATCAAATTTCTAGAAGATTCTTGAAAGAAAAAAATGTCTACGAAAGTCTTCGATTGCTGACGCAACCTAAACTGAGATTCCAGTAAAAGCAAACGCACGACAGATAAACATTTTAATATGGTCAAAACTTTAATTACTAATAAGCAATAATTCCTAGAAAAAGAAATGTCCCAATTATATTAATATTAACTGCATCATTACACCGTCAATGTTCTGTTGATTTTTATTGTATTGAACTTTGTTGTTTCTGATGTCTCATTGTTTTAGTTAAGTTTACAATAGATGCTAACAAAATATAGCACAACATAAACCAATGGAAATCACTTAAATACAACAGAAATCAACAGAGTTTACGACAGTAGAAACCAATTTAAACCACTAGAATACAACAGAAGCCAACTGGCTACAGTACAATATAAACCAACAAAATGCAACAGGAACTCCTGTAAATCACTAGAATACAACAGAAGCCAACTGGACACCGCACAATAGAAACCAACAAAATGCAACAGAAGCCAATGGAAACCACCAGAATACAACATAAACCATCTGGGTTTATCACAGTAGAAACCAACTGACGCAAACTGCGGGCTTCCCCAGAGCCCTTGTCAACCCACGCACACCATCTAGCAGTGTAGGTAGGAACTACCTACACCATGAACTGGCTATATGCCATGCTACCGGAGGCCACGCGCCGAAGTCAGTGTAATAACTTTAAATATCACAAGGCGTAATTATATCACAGTGTCATTAAACGGCCTAACATGCATTTCATAATTAGTACCATAATTTTTAACAGTATGAAAAATGAATGTCACGAGATCCCCACACAAATAACAGAGTAATACAAGTGCAAAGTAGTCCGACAGCATCTAAATTATCCCGTAACTTATGTTTTTAACTAATATGTAATAATTTCCTCTGTGTGTATAAGGGTTCTATTTACCTATGTTTTTTCCTTCCCAGGTAGTGAAAACTCACTATGAATTTATTTGAAAATTCTGTAAAAATTATTTTCTAATAATTTTTATAACGTTTTTCTTAAGTAAACATTAACAGTAATCAACGCCATGCAATTTGTTATGTATCCTCAAGGGTTATGTGCCACCTTTCATCCATTTTGTTTATTGTTGAGGGAAATTCTGTTTTGGCGGGTGGTGGACAGCTACCGTTACCTCCGCTACATCATTCCCTCTATAATCAGATAATAGCAGGCATCAGGGCAGGTCGTGTCACGTGGTTCGAGTATAAAGCAACTTTGTACGCCAATCATTTTCACTGTAATAGACTAATTTTCTGGAACCTTTTGTATTTCTTCGTGCACCCCTGAGTTAGCCTCCTTTCCGGAGCAGACTTACGACCCCTCCTTTGTTCAGCATCCGCCGACGCTTTGTGGAATTTCTCAGTACAACTGGTATTTTTTAAACTGATGTGAGTGTATCCTTTATTCCCGCTTTACAGGGAGTGTAAGGGTGATGGCCCCTTTATGACCATCAACATACCTGCCACGTTACCGACGTCATGTAAGTTAGTGTGTGTTTTATATAATTGAAGTGTTTTTATGTCTTTGCATTGGAACGGTGTGCTGCAGAGCCACAAGACCCCAGTTCAGGAGTGCGTATGTGTTTCGTCATTTACCTAGTCGACGATGTCAGTTATCACACGTGACTTCCATAAGACATGGGGCGCAGGGTCCCTTAACCCAGGTGATTCCACCGCAGCCCACCTCAAGAGTCTCGTGCTAACCCGAGCAGATTCCTTTAACTGGTTATCTGGTACCCTCTGGACATTAAATTCATCTTCCGGACCCTGTGACCACCCCCGAAAGTGTCACAACAGAATACAACATAAACCAACTAGGTTTATCACAATAGAAACCAACAAAACCCAATAGAAACCAACAAAACATAATAAAACCCAACAAAACACAATAGAAACCAATATAACAACAGAAACTAATATAACAACAGAAACCAATGGAAAGCACTAAAGTACAACAGAAACTAACTGGCTACAGCACAATAGAAACCAACAAAATACAACAGTAACCAATGGAAACGACTATAGCACAACATAAACAAACTCACTACATCACAATAGGAACCAACAAAACTCAAAAGAAACCAGTGGTAACCACTAGAATACAACAGAAACCAAATGGCTGCAACTTAACAGAAATCAGTGGGAGCCACTAGAACACAAAAAAACCAGCAGAATACAGATTGAAAGAAAACAATGAAACACAACAGAAACTACTAGAATCTCACAGAAAACAATTGACTACAGCACAATAGAAAACAACAAAACGTGACACAAACCAATGGTAACCACTAGAATACAACAGAAGCCAACAGACAGAAGTCAATGGAAACCACTAGAATATAACATAAACCAACAGATTAATTTATAACAGAAACGAACCTAATCCACTAGAAGTAGTTGTACCCCAATAAAAAACAATTAAAACCAATGGCTCCAGTGTTTTCTGACAACAGAAGTCACTGAAATGTTCTCTGTCCACTAAATTTGTATACAACAGAAACCACTGGAATCCAATAAAAGCTATTGGATCACCAATGGAAAACAACGGAAACTAAAAAAAATACATTAGAATAATAATTTCACACAACAGAAACCACTAAAATTTTTGTTGGTTTCTGTTGTAAATTTTTGTAGAAATCAATGTATTTAAAGCAAAAAAAAAATAAAAAAATAAAATCCACTACAATATTTGCATATAGTTGCAGTGAGCACTTAAGTCCAGATTTCTTAGAGCTAAATGTACTCTTTGTGAAAACTTTAAGGTACCTACATGAAATTATGTGCAATTCTGTGAATGCAAGTGTTTTATCTGAAGGAATTAGTAGCTAGGGATGATTTCCCAGCTCTGGTTTGTCATGGACAAGTTGTTTCCAATCCATTTCTGAACTTTGCATTATATTCGAAAACAGTGATATTGATGAATTTAGGTTGGGGAAAGGAATNGTTTCCAATCCATTTCTGAACTTTGCATTATATTCGAAAACAGTGATATTGATGAATTTAGGTTGGGGAAAGGAATTGAGATATAAAGTTAAATTTGTTCAGTAATTTTACAAAAGAATAAATTGAATAAATTTTTTTTTTTTAATTAAACTGGTTTTAATTTATTCAGATGTAATTTTTCAGCATAACGTCAGTTTTACCTGTTTAAACTTCACATACTTTTGACAGACACAAAACGCTATACAGTCTCGCCTGCCATCTTTGTTTTTGCTCAGATAAGTGTTCTGTAAGGATATCTGCCTTTTGTTTTTCGCTTGGGCAGTAAAATACTTTTAAAAAACCTTCCGTAACTTTTTTGTGAATATAGTGAAACCTGATATCAATGTGCTGTGACCTACGGTTGATCACCCCATTTTTCACTAAACTTATGGCACTCTGATTATCGATGAACAGTTTGGCTGACCCAAGAATTTTTCCAAGACAGTTTTCAAATACATAAGTTCCTTGGTGCACTCTGCTGCAGCAATGTACTCAGCTTCTGTGGTGGAGAGCGCAACGACAGGTTGCTTTCTTGTACTCCAGCTTA
The DNA here is from genome assembly GCA_002778355.1 of Clitarchus hookeri. Classification (NCBI taxonomy): domain Eukaryota; kingdom Metazoa; phylum Arthropoda; class Insecta; order Phasmatodea; family Phasmatidae; genus Clitarchus; species Clitarchus hookeri. Next base: position 121,593 of record NQII01003914.1, read on the forward strand.
TTTGTCCNCTGCAGCAATGTACTCAGCTTCTGTGGTGGAGAGCGCAACGACAGGTTGCTTTCTTGTACTCCAGCTTATTTGTCCTCCATAGTAGTAGATAACATAGCCAGTAGTACTTCTCCTGGTCTGTCTGTCACCTGCAAAGTTGGAGTCGCAGTAGCCAATTGGTTCTGCTGACGAGTCACCTGCAAAACTTATTTCCAAGTCACTGGTTCCTCTAAGTTATTTCAGTATCCTTTTGATTGAAGTTTATCACTTTTGGTTGGTTTTTCAACTTTTCTGCTACACATGTTCATAGTATAGGAAATGTCTGGTTTTGTTTGACAGGTAGAGAAGTCTGCCTAGCAGTTCTTGATGTAGAAAAACTCTGTTTATTTTGGTTTCTTCTTCATCCGCAGTTTCCACAGCTAGTGTAGACACAGCTTTAGCTTCACTAATATTAAAATCTTTCAGTAGTTGGTTTACTGTCTGTTCATGTGCAGACTATTTTCTGTTCTGGTAAATTCCATTCCAAGGAATTTTATAGGGTTTTCTTGAATTTTGATTTTGAACTCCTCTTGAAGGTTTTTCAACAGTTCCTTGATGCTTTTATGATTTTACCGAAGACTATGCCATTATCTACGTATAGGCCAAGTATCGATGAACCATCACAGTTCTTGAAGATGCAAGGTTCTGATTTCAACTGGTAGAGGTCTTTTGATTTTAGGAAGTCTGTTATCCTCACGTTCCATCTTTGAGTAGCCTGTCTCATACCGTACAGAGACTTCTCAAGTCGACAAATGCCATCTATGCTAAGACCTTCAGGTGGGTACATGTATGCTGATTCTTCCAATTAACCATAAAAAAGGCTGTTTTTATGTCAAAAGTTTGAAGTTTGTAACCTTCATTTTGAACCATACCAAACAATGCCCTCATTGGTCGACTGTTCAACACTGGGCTGTATGTGTCCTTGTAGTCAATACCAAGTTCCTGATGGTTGCCTTGTGATGTCCACCTTCTTTGGTCTTAAAAACCCATTGACTTGTCAGTATTTTCTTTCCTTCAGGCACATCATCCCTTTTTATTATAGTCCAAGTTTTGTTGTCAAGAAGTGATGTGATTTCCTCTCCAATAGATTTTTTCCAGTTTTCCCCATCTGGTCCCAACAATGCTTCTTTGTAAGTCAGCATCACATAGCCTTCATATAGCTGAGGTGACTTTCTGTTTCTTTGGAATCTTGATTTTCCCTCACCAAGAGATAAATTTTCGGTCATTTTTCCATTGTCTTGGAAACCATAGAATGGGGCTTCATCGTCAGAGTTTTCGTCCAGAGTTGTTTCATTGTTTCTTAGTTCTTCTGTATTATCTCCTCCTAGCAACTCTGGCAACTTCTGGAGGTTCACTGCCTTACTGTCACTGTCGCTTTCTTTATCCTCCAACACAAGAACTTCAGTTGAGGATTCTTCTCTTCTACTATGTGCTTTACACTTTTCCACAAATTCTGCATCTCTTCGGACAACTATTTCTTTCTTGACTTCATCCCAAAGCCTATATGCTGTCCTGGCATATCCAAAAAAGACTAATTTTCNCGGACAACTATTTCTTTCTTGACTTCATCCCAAAGCCTATATGCTGTCCTGGCATATCCAAAAAAGACTAATTTTCACCTCTAGGCTTTAGTTTCAGTTTGTGTTTGTTGATTTTTACATATGCTTCACAACCATAGAGTTTTAATTTGCTCAGATCAGGTTTTTTGTCATAACAGAGTTCAGCAGGTGTTTTCTCAAGTCCTTTAGTTGGACTTCTGTTGANTTGCTCAGATCAGGTTTTTTGTCATAACAGAGTTCAGCAGGTGTTTTCTCAAGTCCTTTAGTTGGACTTCTGTTGATCAGGTATGTAGCTGCATATGCTGCATCTCTCCAGAGTTTTTCATCAATGCCAGAATCAAACATCAGAGCTCTAATTTTTTTCATCACAGTCCTGTTGAAGCGTTCAGCCATGCCATGATGCTGGGGAGTGTATGGTGAAGTGTCAAAGACTATTCTCTCATCGCAAGTCCAGCTTTTGAGTCTTTTGTTAATGTATTCCATTCCATTGTCAATCCGGATTTTGTGGGTCTTCAAGTTCTGACTTCGTTCTATCTTCTTAATGTGCAGGATCAGTACTGTGGAAATTTTAGTTTTTGACTCTAATAGATATATTTCTGCAAAATATGTGAAGCCATCAATAAATGACAAAATGTATCTCCTCCCATTCCAAGAGCTTGGGATAATTGGGCCAACCAGATCAGAATTAACAATTTTGAGTGCTTGTGTAGCCAGCCTTTGTTCGTTCACTGTTAAATGGAAGTCTTGTCTGCTTTGCTTGAATGCATGTTTCACAAGAAGGTCTTGAAGTGTCTGCACCAGCTAAGTCGACACTATCAACCATTCTAGATTGTTTCTTCAGATATTCATGACTGATATGACCCAACCTTCTGTGCCACTTATTTTGTGTGTTCACGTGTTCGACTGCAAGGGCTCTNGATATTCATGACTGATATGACCCAACCTTCTGTGCCACTTATTTTGTGTGTTCACGTGTTCGACTGCAAGGGCTCTTGGCTTGGACTTCAAATTCAGTGTTACAGTATACAGTTTGTTTGTTGCCTCGAAGAACCACCTTATTTTCTCTTATAACAGTGACTTAATTTTCTGTGAAACTCACTTCACCGCCATTGCGAGTATTTGAGTTGATAGAGAGAATGTTCTTACTTAGTTCTGTTACATACATAACATCTTTCAATTCACAGCAGTCTGTCGTNTAACATCTTTCAATTCACAGCAGTCTGTCGTGATTTTACCCACCTTTTCTGCAGCCATACTACTTGGCTTTTTTGCCAGTCCAATAACTGTATTAACAGGTTTTGCATTTAACAAGAAACAGTCATCATTGGTCATATGACGTGTTGATACTGAATCTAAAATCCACTGACTATTCCTTGGAACAGATTGGACTGTAAGAAAAGAAACTGCTGATGTCATATCTTTTCTTTTACGAAAATAACAATATTTTCTTCGTGGTTATGTTTCTTAAAAAGGCTGCATGTTTTCCTGTTATTCGGACACTCTCTTGCTACATGACCTATTTCAGAGTAAGAAAAACACTTAATGGTGGAGTTATTCTGTCCAGGGTTTGTATTGTTAGTGTTTTTGTGAAAGCTTGACAGATGTCTATCAGACCCACACTGGAAGTATTTCTTAATGTTCATTCTGAATGCAAGAAAGTCACTCATCCCTGGAGCTACTGGCAGCATGCCTTCTTTCTTCTGCAATCAGTCTTGTTATCAGGTTCACCAGGGCTTTGTTTGATGTAGATTCCCACGTATTGTGAAAATGATTGTACCTTGCAGGCAGTGTTGTCAAAATTTTAGAGATGAGCATGGTTTCTGGTAGGTCATTGTTCAAAGTTTTAGGTCTAAATGCTAGGTTTTCAAGTTTACTTTTGTGAGTAGCCATGTCAGTGCAAGAAACATACTTGTAATCAAAAGAATGTTGCATCAAGTAAAATTTCTGTTGAGAAGCATCACGTTCATATATTTCACAAAGTCTGTTGTACATTTCTGAGGCACTGCTATAAGTCAGAATGTGTGCGATCAGTTTTTTTTGTAAATTGTGGAGATAACATTTTCTGTGCTTTAGCATCTTTTTCGGTGTACTTTGCATATTCATCTGTGTATTCTTTCGGTAGTTTCACACTTCCTACAACCACATCATACAACCCTTGGACTTTGAACAAAATGTTGGTTTTGAATTTCCACAGCTGAAAATCGTCAGGTTAGCTTATCTACAATGGAAATTTCACTTATCTCATGGGAATCCATTTTCTTCATCATGTTATCACTTGTTGCACCACAGCACGCAATTTTATATATTACCCAGAATGTTTCAGTTTTGTGACTGGGCCCACAACCTGCTGTTTAATTAAACTGGTTTTAATTTCTTCAGATGTAATTTTTCAGCATAACATAACTATACAGTCTCGCCTGCCATCTTTGTTTTTACTCGTTTTGCTACTATTTGAATCAAGACCAATTCAGAGTAAACAAAACACACAGCAAACAAAACCTAGGAAAGAGTTTACAGTACATAAAATTGAGAATTATTTGAGACCATGAGAATCTGTTTTCCAACAAATGTCAGCTGTGGAAAAAATGCATTCTCACAGCCACCATAGAGCTGAAATACATTTATACTTCTGGCCTCAAGAGTTGCCAGAAGCTGTTTTGTTTCTGAAGATGCTGCTGAATCTGGCTGGGTTACTGAAGTGGAGCTAAATTATGTACTTAAATTTTATGATGGCAGTAAGACTGAATTTATTTCTTCCAGAGCTGAGGTTATCTTTCTTTTACAAGGCCACTCAGCAAAATTAATTTCAATATTATGTCTTTTTGCAAAAATGCTTTTCAATATTATGTTTTAGAACATAACAGCAAGTTCAGAAATGAAAGGGAAACTAATTCTCTAAGAGACTGAGCTGTAAAGTCACCTGGAATGGACTAGCTCGTATTCAAAAAGGTAAAATACAAGCACCCATTAAATTTCGCATAATTTCATGTAAATGCTTAAAAACTTTCACAAAGATGACATTTAGTTAATTAAATTGAAGTAAAACTGAACTTAAGTGCCCAGTGACCTGAAGATATTGTAGTGGAATACCTTATAGTTCATGTATCTCTGTACTTATCTCAAAATAAAACCCTCCTAAAACTTGAAAGTTTATCAAAGCATCATTTAGTCATTTATTTTCTATGGCATCTAGCATATGGAATTTTTGTAGATTTTCTTAGCTTAGTATTGTAGGTACTCATTGCAATCAGATGGAAATTTTTTAGTTTTCGAAAGGTTGGCCTAATTGGTTTATTATTTACAGTCATATGTAGGTTCATTATAGACAGACCAAAATTACTCCTTTGCCATTTTAATAAATATAATATCAGTAGGCTGTAGCTGACTAATTATGGCTTCCTTCCAAGTCTTCTAGTGTATTCTTTCTGCTTGTGGTTAATGTCATCATATCTTTAGTTAAATAAAAAAATCTTAAATGTAGTTGGCTTACTAGACCTTTTGACATTGGTTGTTCTTCAGCTCTTCCTTTAGCATTTTTAGTACTGACTCATCTTTTATGTGAACATGTCTTATGTTTTCATTAATTCTGACATAAACGTTGCAGTCATGCACCCACACAAACTTGTATCCCTGGCTTTTTTAGTTCCTGTGGCTTGTTTGTGAAGCACCTTACCTCTAGCTGTTAAATGGTAATTTATGTAAATGTTATTTATATTTGGGGCAGTTCATCCCCAGACTCAATGTATTCATATTCTTGCAGGACTTCTTAGCTTTTAGTGTACCTTTTTTCTTCCACCTATGGAGTAATTTCACAATAATTGGCCATGGCATTTATTTTTTAATAGTAGGAAGTCTGTGTGCTATAACTATGTCTTGTTCTGAGAGTTCAACACCAGTCACTTTTGCGAGATCACAGACAGTGGTATAGATGTTCTCTCCCTGCACCTCTGGTATGCCATGAATTTCCAGATTATCCCTTCTTCGATACTGCATTAGATCTCTAGTTCTTCACGGAATTGAATAACCTTTTCTTTACTAGCATCTTTAACCTGCCCTCTTAAAATGACCATTTTTNTTCCAGATTATCCCTTCTTCGATACTGCATTAGATCTCTAGTTCTTCACGGAATTGAATAACCTTTTCTTTACTAGTATCTTTAACCTGCCCTCTTAAAATGACCATTTTTTATTAAGCTTTTTCAATTATCTTGTTATCTCTTTGGTTCTCTTGACTGGGTTAAAATGTAGACAGAAGAAGGGCAGGAAAGGTGTGAAATTTGTTTATGAAAAAATATGCTTGGAATTACAATAATTTTTCAATTACATGCTGTATTGTTTTCATCAGTTTCATATCTCGGTCTTGCAGTTAGTTAGTTTTCATCTTATTGCGTAGTATTTTTAGATGTGCTGCACCTCTCACTACCCTAAATGCAAATACCAGTTATTTTTGTTTAGAAAAATTATATTGTTGATAAACAGTAGTTTGAGAAAAAATTAGTTGTTTCAGCAATAGTTTCAACTCTTACACATGTGTACATTTATGCTAGTGCTTATCAGAGAAGTTGGTGGTACAATTGTTACGAAAAGAGCCTTTAGCTTTTAATAAAGCAAATCCAACAGTGAATGACAACATGTGTATTTAAAGGAAATTTTTAAGTACAAATGTTAGAGTGCAATAGATTATTTGGGTATGGGAATGACAAGTGATCAGAGATCTGAAAAAATATGTGCCTAAGAATCAAAAACTGTAAAATTTGAATACCATAATGGTTACAGCTAGAAGTATTAAGTCATGTAGTAAAGACTTTACGGGGGGAAGTACTTACTGTGCATCAGATAGCGAATTTTATGAAGGTATGTTAATTATAGTTTCAGCTATCAGTATTCAGATGCAAAAAGACTGCCCCATTTTTTCACAACCATGCTTAAAGAAGTGCTTTGATAGGCTATGNCTATCAGTATTCAGATGCAAAAAGACTGCCCCATTTTTTCACAACCATGCTTAAAGAAGTGCTTTGATAGGCTATGATGAAAATGTTTATTTTTTATTTTTAAAGCATATTTTTCATTATTGTTCTGTAGTGTTTATTTTTGGATTCCTTTTTAAAAAATGATTCTGTAAGCATTTCTTACTTAAAAAAAAAAATAATAGTGATACATTTTTTTAAAATGTTTTAGATTTTGGTTTTCTTTTAATATATTATTTAATTAGTAGCTTTTTTTTCCTTCTTATTTTTGCCCAACCTTTTTTCATTCCAATTCCTTTTTACTAATATTTTCCTATCAGTTTCTGGGGTTTCATTTTTGTGCATGCCCCTAGAAGAAGCGGATGAGGAGACAAGTTTCTTCATGCATGCTTAGAAAGAGATTGGGGCCCCAGAAATATGCAGTGTGGCTTTGTAACAATGCTTAAAAATAATTAAGCAAGCAATACAGCATCCTAAAAATTTTTTTATAGCTTTTTTAATGTGGTGAAAATTGTATGTACATAGATAAGTTCAAGAAGTGCATTGTTGCAGTTTTTTAAGTTGTACTAGTTAATTTTGTTGTGTGTGCAGGATAATATATTTCACTTTTTCAGCATTTTAAACAATACCTACAAATAATTTTTATGTTTTTGCATTTTCATTCTATAATTTTCCTGATCTCAATAGCCCTCCCCACTATAAAATTTTTATTATGTAGGCTGAATAAAAAAAATGTGCCTGTGAGGAAATCAATTGACTTTATTAGGGAACAAAAATACCATTTTGTGTCTTTTACCCAATTTTTGGAAAACTCACTAAAACTATACAATTACCTTCAACACTTACTATACAAATGAAAAGGGTTCAAAACAATGTTTGTAATAGTTTTTATTTCCACATGGTTATACAGCTGTAAATAGTCTGCTGACTGGCAGTAGGTTAACAAGATGGAAGTTCTCAGATTAAAATCACTATGGGATTGGACTTTTTCATTCAAAATTTCTATCAAGCATTACATAGCTACAAGACTGAAGTATGCAGGTACTCTATAATTGTGGAACAGTATCCTCATGTGTATGGTAAGTCCAACAGACTGAGGAAGTTTTGTTCCAGGATGTCCCAATACAGATACTGATAGATTTGACAAGATGTGTAGACCAATTAATATTTCACATATGATACACCACCACACATTAACATCAAACTTCACTCACTCACATGGCAGATCATGTCCACACAATGTATTGTGCAGTGTATGAGTATCTGATTACATTGATACTTAAAAAGAATTGTTACTGAGCAAGGTGACATGATGGTAACATACTAGACTTCTTACATTCAGGATTAACCAGGTTTAATACCCAGTCCAGCTATCTCATTGTTGTTTCCATGGTTTTCTGAAATCACTCCAGTCAAATGTCAGAATGGTTACAAGCTATGACTGATTCTTTCTTCACTCGTGACTGACCTCTGGTTCTGTGTTTAATGACCCTGTGGTGAATGTGTTAAGCCGTGTGCAAATATATTGAACAATTTGTAAAAAAATGGTAGTGTGTGTTTTAATGTGAGCTTCATGATTCTTCAATAACATTTTGGAATGTGGCCAGCGTTGCCAGATTTTTTTTCGGGCAAAGCGGGATTTTGAAACCTTTTGAGTAAAAGCAGGATTCTTTCGTCGAAAGTGAGACATAATAAAAAAAACGTATAATCAGTAGTTTTTTATTACTTATCCTTATAATTGAGTTTCAAATTAAGTTACAATGATAAGAGATAGCCATAGAAAATGTTTTTTTAATGAAAATACGTTATTATACTAATAACGATAACTGTCTGGTTTACCCTGGAAGGTAGTTAAGTCTAGGAATATAAATAAATAATACATTACTTACAAATTACTTATTTATATTTCTCTGAAGATTTAACTTCTTTTAAAGTTTCCTTTTTTTCTTTAATATAGTTGAAGAACTCTGCACAGGTTAGCTCCAGATTGAATTGGATGAGTAATTCTGCTTTCATTAAATTTACGGAGCATTTATTTCTGGCATCCGACCATTTTTAATTAATTTGGGGAAAAACGCGTTTGGGAAAGCAGTTTGAAGTTGGGACACTTAATATGAAGGAAATTAGTTTAAACATATTCTTGGTATCATTTTTTGTAAACGGTTTAAAGAGCTGGTGCCATTTCTGTGCAGTGGTATTTTTACACTTTTTCACTATTACATCCAAGGACGATTTCAACAAGTTAAATTCTTCATATAAGTTATCTACTGAAACATCGCCTGTCAAGTTTAATAAATATACAGCATTCTCAACCATTTCAAAACTAACTTCATTTTTCAGATTTATGAATTCTAGTTTAGAGAAAATATTTTCATCTGAAAAATTATAACGTTCGTCTATATACGTTTGACAATTTGTGTAAAAATTGTTGAAGTCTTCGATGGCTTTGGTCTTTTCACATTCAACCAATTTATTTAAAGTCTGTTTCGTCTGGTAGCCGAAAAAACAATCCTTTTGCCTTTGAGTCAACCTTGAGCGGAAGAGGCATAATGACTCATGCATTTCTGTTATGGCAATATCATTTCCCTGAGACTCTTTCATTAATGTACCAAAAGCACTCATCACATTATGAACGAAATGCAAGTAGGCTAGAGTTTTTGTCTCCTCTTCTTCCGAGTGAAAAATATTTTCAATAGCTTTCGCACATAATCCTGGCTTATCAAAGTAACATTTTAAAGCAGGCCAGACCTTGATTACTCTCTCAACAACAGGACAGAGAGACAGAAATCTTGTATGAACGTGGCGCAATAATTCTACCCACTCCATTTCCGTAGTTTCAAATATTTCCATCAATTCCGCACGACGTTTAGCTGAATATGTGAAATGGCCGTATATTTTTAAGATGATAGCTTCTACGTCGATCTGTAATCTATCACTTGAAAATTTGCTAATGTTATGCAAGATGTGAACTGAACAGTTAGCTTTTAATATTTTTTCGTTCTTGACAACGAGATTCGTGTAAACAGAATGATTTGAACCAAAGTATACATTTGCATTGTCAGCGCCATATGAAGTTACTTACGATAATTTTAAGTTATGTTTATCCAATGTTTCACAAAGTACCTTTGTTATTTGGTCGGCTGTTTCATCATTACTCTCCATAAAATCTAGTAATTTGTTTTGTATGCCTTTGTCAAAACTGAAATATTGCACACATCGGAAACATTTTCCGGTTTCCCTTATTGCTGGCATCCGTAGAAATCTAAAAAAATTAATCTTCTTTTAAATTTTGTATTGCATCCTTCAAAGCTTCTTTCGACAATACTTCACAAACTATTGCTTCACTCTTTGTCCTACCATATTTAACATTCTTAGCTATCTTGGAATTGGCGTACATGAGGGGCAATAACTTTTGAAAACAATCCATACTATTATAGCTTAACGAATGTTTAACAGTGTGATATATCAAAGTAATTTCTGCGGCTGACGTTTTATACATAATATCGTCGAGATCACGATCAGAAGTGGAAGTGCCTGGTGCCTGGAAATAGCTAGTTATATTTCTTGCAGCGTGAGAACTCGCGATCTTCGAGTGAGTACTTGTTTCTGAGTGCTTCACTACATCATTTAGTTCACCATGAAAAATACTAAACTCTTTTTTACACAGTCTACAGTAAGCTTTATACTCATTCGACCCCGCAATACACAGCCAATTATAATCATCCTCCCAATTTGTACTGTATTTTGTTAGACAATATTTTACTAGTTTGGCTTTCTTCTTGGGTATGATGTTTTCCGGCTCCGAAGCAATCCGAAACAACACTATCGGCTTCTTCATTCATCTTTAAACGATTCTAATAAGTATAGTTTAATTAACTCCAGTATTTTAAGAAAAAACACANTTAATTAACTCCAGTATTTTAAGAAAACACACAGAAGAAAAGCTTACTTTTGTTTGTTTAATGTAATTTAATTACGCAACTCACTGCTCAGTGCTCACGCATTCAAACAAAACTAATAAAGAAATGCAATATTTAGGTACCTTTGTATTCTTTCGTACGTAATCGTGAAATANCTATCAGTATTCAGATGCAAAAAGACTGCCCCATTTTTTCACAACCATGCTTAAAGAAGTGCTTTGATAGGCTATTTTGAAAATGTTTATTTTTTATTTTTAAAGCATACTTTTCATTATTGTTCTGTAGTGTTTATTTTTGGATTCCTTTTTAAAAAATGATTCTGTAAGCATTTCTTACTTGAAAAAAAAAATANTTTTCATTATTGTTCTGTAGTGTTTATTTTTGGATTCCTTTTTAAAAAATGATTCTGTAAGCATTTCTTACTTGAAAAAAAAAATAATAGTGATACATTTTTTAAAAATGTTTTAGATTTTGGTTTTCTTTTAATATATTATTTAATTAGTAGCTTTTTTTTTTTTTTTGCCCAACCTTTTTTCATTCCAATTCCTTTTTACTAATATTTTCCTATCAGTTTCTGGGGTTTCATTTTTGTGCATGCCCCTAGAAGAAGCGGATGAGGAGACAAGTTTCTTCATGCATGCTTAGAAAGAGATTGGGGCCCCAGAAATATGCAGTGTGGCTTTGTAACAATGCTTAAAAATAATTAAGCAAGCAATACAGCATCCTAAAAATTTTTTTATAGCTTTTTTAATGTGGTGAAAATTGTATGTACATAGATAAGTTCAAGAAGTGCATTGTTGCAGTTTTTTAAGTTGTACTAGTTAATTTTGTTGTGTGTGCAGGATAATATATTTCACTTTTTCAGCATTTTAAACAATACCTACAAATTATTTTTATGTTTTTGCATTTTCATTCTATAATTTTCCTGATCTTAATAAGCCCTCACCACTATAAAATTTAACTTCTTTTAAAGTTTCCTTTTTTTTTTTTTTAATATAGTTGAAGAACTCTGCACAGGTTAGCTCCAGATTGAATTGGATGAGTAATTCTGCTTTCATTAAATTTACGGAGCATTTATTTCTGGCATCCGACCATTTTTAATTAATTTGGGAAAAAACGCGTTTGGGAAAGCAGTTGGAAGTTGGGACACTTAATATGAAGAAAACTAGTTTAAATATATTCTTGGTATCATTTTTTGGAAACTGTTTAAAGAGCTGGTGCCATTTCTGTGCAGTGGTGTCTTTACACTTTTTCACTATTACATCCAAGGACGATTTCAACAAGTTAAATTCTTCATATAAGTTATCTACTGAAACATTGCCTGTCAAGTTTAATAAAGATACAGCATTCTCAACCATTTCAAAACTAACTTCATTTTTCAGATTTATGAATTCTAGTTTAGAGAAAATATTTTCATCTGAAAAATTATAACGTTCGTCTATATACGTTTGACAATATGTGTAAAAATTGTTGAAGTCTTCGATGGCTTTGGTCTTTTCAGATTCAACCAATTTATTTAAAGTCTGTTTCGTCTGGTAGCCGAAAAAACAATCCTTTTGCCTTTGAGTCAACCTTGAACAGAAAAGGTATAATTACTCATGCATTTCTGTTATGGCAATATCATTTCCCTGAGACTCTTTCATTAATGTACCAAAAGCACTCATCACATAATGAACGAAATGCCAGTAGGCTAGAGTTTTTGTCTCCTCTTCTTCTGAGTGAAAAGTCTTTTCAATGGTTTTCGCACATAATCCTGGCTTTTCAAAGTAACATTTCAAAGCAGGCCAGACCATGATTACTCTCTCAACAGCAGGACAGAGAGACAGAAATCTTGTATGAACGTGGCGCAATAATTCTACCCACTCCATTTCCATAGTTTCAAATATTTCCATCAATCCCGCACGACGTTTAGCTGAATGTGAGAAATGGCCGTATATTTTTAAGATGATAGCTTCTACGTCGATCTCTAATCTATCACATGCAAATTTGCTAATGTTATGCAAGATGTGAACTGAACAGTTAGCTTTTAATATTTTTTCGTTCTTGACAATGAGATTTGTGTAAACAGAATGATTTGAACCAAAGTTTACATTTGCATTGTCAGCGCCATATGAAGTTACTTATGATAATTTTAAGTTATGTTTAGCCAATGTTTCACAAAGTACCTTTGTTATTTGGTTGGCTGTTTCATCATTACTCTCCACAAAATCTAGTAATTTGTTTTGTATGCCTTTGTCAAAACTGAAATATTGCACACATCGGAAACATTTTCCGGTTTCCCTTATTGCTGGCATCCGTAGAAATCTAAAAAAAATTAATCTTCTTTTAAATTTTGTATTGCATCCTTCAAAGCTTCTTTCGACAATACTTCACAAACTATTGCTTCACTCTTTGTCCTACCATATTTAACATTCTTAGCTATCTTGGAATCGGCGTACATGAGGGGCAATAACTTTTGAAAACAATCCATACTATTGTAGCTTAACGAATGTTTAACAGTGTGATATATCGAAGTAATTTCTGCGGCTGACGTTTTATACATAATATCGTCGAGATCACGATCAGAAGTGGAAGTACCTGGTGCCTGGAAATAGCTGGTTATATTTCTTGCAGCGCGAGAACTCGCGATCTTCGAGTGAGTACTTGTTTTTGAGTGCTTCACTACATCATTTAGTCCACCATGAGAAATACTAAACTCTTTTTTACACAGTCTACAGTAAGCTTTATACTCATTCGACTCCGCAATACACAGCCAATTATAATCATCCTCCCAATTTGTACTGTATTTCGTTAGGCGATGTTTTACTAGTTTGGCTTTCTTCTTGGGTGTGATGTTTTCCGGCTCCGAGCAATCCGAAACAACACTATCGGCTTCTTCATTCATCTTTAAACGATTCTAATAAGTATAGTTTAATTAACTCCAGTATTTTAAGAAAAAACACTGAAGAAAAGCTTACTTTTGTTTGTTTAATGTAATTTAATTACGCAACTCACTGCTCAGTGCTTACGCATTCAAACAAAACTAATAAAGAAATGCAATATTTAGGTACCTTTGTATTCTTTCGTACGTAATCGTGAAATAGATAGAAACAAACGAATGATTGATTAATAGCGAAGGAGTGAAAGAGAAAGAAAAGAAATGTCGCGCCTTCGCGCGCGCTTGTTTTTCTTTCACTTTGCGCCGGGCAGCCGGCCAGTTAACACGTTTGCCTGTGTCGCCCGCGCCTTCCGTGCCTCTGCACCGCACCGTCCAGTATCCCCAAAAAGCGGGACATTTAATTTTGGGCTAAAAGTTGGGAGGTCTATCAACGCTGAATGTGGCATACATGTGCACATATATGAGTATGTGTGTGACCCCTTTCTTCCAGTTCTCAACACTATAAAAATAAGTCAAGTTATTATTATATGCTATTAGAAGTCCCTCTAACAACTTCCTTCCTTCTCCAAGAAGGAAAGTTGTTAACCAGTGCATGAAGACCAAATCTCTTGAGGTTGAAAAATACAGCATGTAGGTACATTTGTATAAGTGACACACTAACTGATTGCAGATCATCCACACCAAAGGTACAACCCCTTGAAGGACGAGTGGATCCTGGTGTCACCACACAGGACCAAGCGACCATGGAAAGGACAGGTGGATGCTCCTGAGGAAGAAGAGCGGCCAGAGTTTGACCCTAACAATCCTCTCTGTCCTGGGGTTAGGCGACCATGTGGTGAGGTACTTGTCTCATATTCTCTTACACAGTATTCTCACACAGTAACTGCATGGGGAGTACAAAAAATAATTACATAGTAATGTTTTTACCCTTTTATTTAAATGTTTTACATATAATAGGATTAAATAAGAAACATTTCATGCCAGAATATCAACCCAACTGTATTTGTTTTTACTTTAAAATATCAGCCTGACAGTAATTTTACCCTAACATTGCTCATCCATACTAAACTTTAGTATTACAATCTTTTTAAATCTGTTGGCATAGCCAGATTCTCCAAGGGATGGAAGTTTAAATTAAATAAAAGAGTTAAATTTAATTTCCAAATTTTATTTATAAACAATTATAAAAGTTTTAAAATTTATATTTTTACAACAATGGTGATCACTTGCTATTTACAGCTAATATTTATATAATTTTCTCTCACCTTACGGAAATTAAAACAATCAAATACTTAAAACCAGTCTTTATAAACAGTTTTATAGCGTCTACTGAATTACTTTTAAAATTATATATTTTATATCTGACACTTCCAATATTTACATTCAAGTCAGTATTACTTGCCCATTCAAGTCCCACCTCATTTCAATCCAGATATCATCAGTCATTCTTGTCCAGAATGTTCTAAAGTGCCCCGAGTGCTTCCGTACACATGCAAACACTATTCATTGGGTAACTCGCTCTCCGCAGCACTTGTGTGCTTTGTTCGTCGCCACCAAACACACATGTCTGCCGCATTCTCTTTCACCTCCACTGTCTGTCCTCTTCTTCGTTCACCGTTGTTTGCCAGGTGGTTACCACAGACTGCTGACCCCCTTNTTTCACCTCCACTGTCTGTCCTCTTCTTCGTTCACCGTTGTTTGCCAGGTGGTTACCACAGACTGCTGACCCCCTTGGGTGTGGTGCCATCAAGAACAAAATCTTCACATGTCAGAACGTTGGCTCGTGCAGAGGGGGGAGGTACCCAGAAAGTTCATGCAATGGGCCACAGATGACAAGTAAGCGAGGGGGTGCTGCCCTTCTGGCGACATTGCAAAACCGCCCAGGGGAGGGGCCAGGAAGGACGGGTCAAGCACAGCGACCCAACCCCCCCTGGNTCTGGCGACATTGCAAAACCGCCCAGGGGAGGGGCCAGGAAGGACGGGTCAAGCACAGCGACCCAACCCCCCCTGGTGCGACGAGGAGGGACAGGAAGAAGGAAGGGCTTGCACACAACACTGCCCCTCCCCAAGTCTTTTCATCATGAACAGACTCTCCTACTTCTGGACCTTCATAGAACACCAATTGGTCAATGTGGACAACCTTAGGCTTCGTCCAAGAGCCCTGTCGACAAATCTGGTAGACCACATCATTGATTTGCTTCAGGTTCCTGTTCGGGCCTTCCCAACATATCTGTAGCTTCAGGAAATATCCCTTCCGCCTTTGGGAATTGTACAGCCACACCAGCTGTCGTTCTTAAAAACTCTCTTCAGGCATTCTCTGGTAATATTGTGTTTTCTTTTGGTCACTCTTGATTTTAAGGTGCCACCGGGCAAACTCATAGATGTCGATTAGCCTTTCATGTAGTTTACTGCCACATTCTGGATTGGCTGCTTCTTATACTAGACGTCTGCACAGCAGGTCACCAAGGAGGCTGAACTCTCTCCCAAACAGCATTCTTAAAAGTGTTACCCTTGTTGACTGCTAAACTATATGCCAGGAGAAGTAAGGGTACCTTGGAGTCCCAATCTTTTTGGTTCTCCTCCATGAAGATCACCAGATACCCTTACGGGGTACAGTTGATCCGCTTGACCCTCCCATCCGATTGGAGATGTAATGCTGTGGTTCACATTTTCTTCATTCTTAAAATCCTTGCTATAGTCCATACTGTATAAGAAGGCCGTTTTCTGACAGGTCTGCNGTTCACATTTTCTTCATTCTTAAAATCCTTGCTATAGTCCATACTGTATAAGAAGGCCGTTTTCTGACAGGTCTGCAAAAGTAGCACCAGGTCTGCAAAAGTAGCGCCACTGTTTACGTCTGACTACATGTGACTATGTATCCTTCCGCCATCAGCTGGTCCGTCAAGTCGGGGCTGTATTTTTTATCAACACGCTGTCAGCTAATCCACTTGCCATTGTACTGTTATGCTAAACAAATTTTAAGATACTTTAAGACTGACATCTGTCTAAAAAAATAAGTAGGTTATACAAGTAAAAATATAAAATGTTGCAAATAATTAAATATTTGCTAACTCTTTTTTAATTTGTCCGAGATAGTGAATTTGGGTTAACATTTGCGAGACGGTCTGTTGTATCTATTATCACACTTTGGGCGTTATAGCTAATATATTCGAGTTGGAAATATGTGACGTGGAATAACATTAGAATTGCTTAAAAACTATTCACGCGTCTCACTTTCTACAAACAAGGAGATGGGTTTCATGAGAACAATATGGCGTATAATTTACGTAGACGAACGATTACCGGCCGAATATAAATGACTTTTACTCCAAATCATTTTACATGAAATATATGTTACTTTAAAAATTATGCAGAGCTCGTGGAAAAATATAACTATTGGCATTTGTTTGTAAATTCGTTATATATCGCGCAAAAAAGAGGTTCATTTCTGGCTGGTAATACCTCGCATAATATCCGAGAGATCGCGCGCACAGCGCGTCACGGCGAAGTTTGAGCCGCTGTTTTTGGATAACAGATAGCGTATTATTTTAAGTTGATTGTTCTTAGATTACGGGCTGGAAATATATTTCAAATTCGTGTCGTTTCGTCAAATTAATAGAAAAATAATTCAACAATATTATGCAATATTTCTATATGCTTTTCGAATTAATATCAAGGACGTGTTGAAAGCGAGGTTGGAGAGGGATGATACGACGTGAAAAAACTTTCTGAAGTTAGCACAACTTCAGAAAACTTTTCCGCGTCGTATCGTTCTATTGTACATTTCATTTTGAACACCTATACATAACTACATTATCACGAAGTTTAGTTTTTAACACTAACAACCATTGTTTTGTGTCCTTGTAAAATAAAATGCATTAATAAATGTAAGAACTCTTTCTTACCCGCGTATTTTCTGCTTTTGTGATGTGCATTGGCAGTGCACTCAGAATAGCCAACGTAATTTTAACTTTTGTTCGTTCGTGCATCAGCTGATACAGGATTTTGTAAATGGCACTTTGTTTCGTAAACGTTAAGTTGCCACTCACTGACTGTCAGAAAACGGCCTTCTTATACCGTATGGACCATACCTGTTGGAAAAGAGTGGATTCGAAATTTCGCCCTTCATCTGAATGAAACTCGAGTGGCACTTCAAACCTGGAGAAAACATGCTCTACTAGCGCATCAGCTCTATTGTCAGCCTCTTGGTTTGGAACAGGTATGGCATCATGCCACNAATTTCGCCCTTCATCTGAATGAAACTCGAGTGGCACTTCAAACCTGGAGAAAACATGCTCTACTAGCGCATCAGCTCTATTGTCAGCCTCTTGGTTTGGAACAGGTATGGCATCATGCCACTTGGCGAAATAGTCTTACCTTACCACAAGGTACAAATTGCCCCTCTCAGTGACTGGTAATGATACGAGAATGTCTACTGCCATCCTCTCAAATTGGACCCCAACATTGTACATCTGAAGGGGACCTCGTTCCTTAATCCTCGGACCCTTCCTTGCAGTACATGAATCACGCACAGACAGCACCACTTCTCAACGCACTCTCTACAATGGAGCCAGTAAGATCTCACTCAAATCTGTTGAGGGTCTTGTTTACACCAAAGTGTCCACCTGCTNCTTGGCGAAATAGTCTTACCTTACCACAAGGTACAAATTGCCCCTCTCAGTGACTGGTAATGATACGAGAATGTCCACTGCCATCCTCTCAAATTGGACCCCAACATTGTACATCTGAAGGGGACCTCGTTCCTTAATCCTCGGACCCTTCCTTGCAGTACATGAATCACGCACAGACAGCACCACTTCTCAACGTACTCTCTACAATGGAGCCAGTAAGATCTCACTCAAATCTGTTGAGGGTCTTGTTTACACCAAAGTGTCCACCTGCTNACTCTCTACAATGGAGCCAGTAAGATCTCACTCAAATCTGTTGAGGGTCTTGTTTACACCAAAGTGTCCACCTGCTGCTGTCTTATGCAGTTATTTTAGCACTTTTGGGATTCAGCACTCTGGTAAGACCAATCTAAGTGCAGTGTTTGCCATCATTGCTTTCTCTGTTCCAATAAAGCACACTATTCTTCAGTATAAGAGAATTCCACTGTGCCCAGTAGGCCTTGACTGTCGAGCCCAAACTTGATATCTTTTCCCATCTTGTTCGACATCCAGCTTCTTTCTACTGTATTATTGGACGCAAGGTGAGGTCACTTAGCTGATCTTTCCTAATGACATCATCCCAAGTAGGTGACCTATCGCAAGATGCAGAGTCTTAAATTCGTGTCCTCCGTGCCTTCAATGATACACCATTCTTTTCCTCCTGGTGTTCACAGTGACAACAGAATGATTTGCATGGTTTCCTGGAAAATGCATCTGCATTGCTGTGAAGGTGTCCAGACCTGTGATGTATTTCAAAGTTACATTCTTGCAGGTGCTGTCCCCACCAGGCTATTTGATCTTTGGGGTTCTTGAAATTTAGTAGCCAGCATAATGATGTATCATCAGTTCTCAGTATGAAATGTCTGCCATAAAGATAAGAGTGAAAGTGTGCAATTGCCTTCACTACAGCCAGAAGCTCCCTGCAAGTCACACAATAATTTTTCTCAGGATGTGCTATACCTTACTGAATTATTCCAGTGGTCTCTCCTGCCTACGTGAGATAACACAACCCTGATTCCTACATCACAGCATCAGTTTCCAGAATTAACCTACCTTCACTATTCAGGAAGCCTAGGACTGGGGGAGATACCAGAATTTCTTTTCTTCTATTAAAAACAACTTTTACATTCAGTGGTTCACTGAAACTTTCATTTTGCCTCAATCAATTCATGCAGTCACGTGGCGATCATAAAAAACCCAGCCAAAAATTGGTGGTACTAAACACATGAGTCCAGGAAACTCTGCACTTCAGTTTTGTCTTTTAGTTGAGACCAATCTCTAATTGCTCTGGTCTTCCCAGGATCTGTTTCAATACTGTGGGCTGACACTACATGTCCCAAGAAATTAATTTTCTCATGAAAGATGGCAGTTCTTAGGAACCAATTTCAGAATGGCAATGACTTTTTTCTGAAACAGAGTTTAGGCATGTCAAGTGCTCTTAAAATGTCCTTCCTGTGACAACAATGTTGTCCAGGTACACCTAACAGATGTGTAAGGGAAGGACTTTCTCCATCAGATGTTCAGAGGTTGCAGGGGCATTGCATAGCCCAAAGGGCATAACCTTGAATTACCAGGTTCCTTTTCTTTGTCTTCTGGGACCACCTCGCATTGCCATACCCGTTCTTCATATCCAAAGTAGAAAACCATTGTGAACTTGCTAGACTTCTCAGTGTGCCATCTATCTGGGATTGTGTAAGAATCTTTCTTGGTTACTGTACATTATTGAGTTGGCGGTAATCAACACAAAATATCATAGAGCTATCTTTCTTTTTAACAAGCACAGTGGGAGAATACCATGGACTGACTTATGGTTCTGTCACATCTAACTCCTTCACCTCTTTCAGAATATCCTCAACCACCTCAAGTGATGCTAGTGGTAATATTTTTGGTGGCTGCTTGATGGGTCTGGCATCCCTTGTGTCAACGTGGTGGCATACTGTATTAGTTCTGCCAAGGTCATTTGGTCCACAAGTGGAAGCATTTCTATTTCTCTGTAATAATTTTGAGACAGCCTTCTCTTGTCACCAGTAAGGGTTTTCTCTTGTTCTTGTTAACAGTTCCCACAGAGCATCTGATTGTGGATATTCAGTATTTTGTAAAATTGAATCTTCAGGAACATTTTGAAGTACCTGTGAGACCTGCTTGCAAACCCCTATTGTTGCTCCCTTCTCAAGCCAATCAGCACTATCAAATAAATTAAGAGGACTCATCACTCAAGTTCAAAGAGTGCAGTGCAGAGAAGACCTCACAATTTGTCAAATTACTTGTATAAAATTTTATACGTTAGAAATCTTTAAGTACTAATTAATAAAAAAAAGAATCAATTAATGATCTTAGTGAGCCAGTTATCATACTTTTAATGTAATATTTACTTCTATTCGTAACTGAAATAACCATTTTTCAGGTAGATCCAGCTTTGTGTTTACAAGTTCCAAATGAATATTTCTTAAATTTTTTCATTATCTCAATCAAGTTTTTCCTAACCATTGGATCGGGAGATCTTTACTGACACTATTATGGCCAGCCCACAGTCCCGACCTGACCACATGTGATAATGCTTGTTGAGGTACGTCAAAGCCAAAGTTGCAGAACATTGCATGGCAACTGTTGGCGAACTGCGACAACGGATTGAGGCCACATTTGCAACCATTACACGCAACATGTTGCATCAGTTTGTGCATTGCACATGTCATAAAATTATGTTGTGCTGCGAAAACAATGGATGTCANCACGCAACATGTTGCATCAGTTTGTGCATTGCACATGTCATAAAATTATGTTGTGCTGCGAAAACAATGGATGTCGTACTGATCCAATCAATGCGTAAATCACAATGCATTATTTCGTGAATATTGTTACCTTGTGTTATTGTAAACATTGTGATATTTGGGTAAGTTTGTGTACTGTTTTTTTTTTCATCATAACATTAGCATTGTCAACATTGTGATATATAGGTAAGTTTGTGTACTCTGTTTTTTTGTCTTATATTGTAGCATCCTGGGCATTCTGTATGTCTGACCAAACTGTCAATAAATGGTCTAGCTACAATTCAGCCGGGCAATAGGGCTTCATAGGTGAAACTCATGATGGTGCTATAATGCTAAATTGCATTTCCTGGTCTCTGGGGATGGTTCTTTTGGAAGTTTCTTCTGATAGGCAAGTCCTCCTGTAGAAAGTTACCCACGATGTTTAGAAATGAAATATCTCCGATGTCTTCACTTTCTTGAAGAGAAACTTATTATGTTTGCTGATGTTTACAATAATCTCTGATATTTGATATATGCTGTAGATTCGGTCATAAATGTAGAAATTTGCTAAATTTAATAAACAATACAAAAAAAAAGTAACTAGAGAAAGTAATGTTTATCTAATTACAGACAGTGTCAATGATGCCAATGTTTGCTTTTATTTTAAATTTTAATTATGGACGATTATATTTCTACTGCATTGCCTGGCATTAACATAAAATTCATTATTGTAGAAATACATTTATTCATAAGAAAATTTTATGTTATTCAAAAAAAACACAGCTGCTTCCAATTTTATTTTTGCACAAATTTTCTTAACATTTTGGGGTGTTACCCTATTATAATNCACGCAACATGTTGCATCAGTTTGTGCATTGCACATGTCATAAAATTATGTTGTGCTGCGAAAACAATGGATGTCATACTGATCCAATCAATGCGTAAATCACAATGCATTATTTCGTGAATATTGTTACCTTGTGTTATTGTAAACATTGTGATATTTGGGTAAGTTTGTGTACTGTTTTTTTTTCATCATAACATTAGCATTGTCAACATTGTGATATATAGGTATGTTTGTGTATTCTGTTTTTTTGTCTTATATTGTAGCTTCCTGGGCATTCTGTATGTCTGACCAAACTGTCAATAAATGGTCTAGCTACAATTCAGCCAGGCAATAGGGCTTCATAGGTGAAACTCATGATGGTGCTATAATGCTAAATTGCATTTCCTGGTCTCTGAGGATGGTTCTTTTGGAAGTTTCTTCTGATAGGCAAGTCCTCCTGTAGAAAGTTACCCACGATGTTTAGAAATTAAATATCTCCGATGTCTTCACTTTCTTGAAGAGAAACTTATTATGTTTGCTGATGTTTACAATAATCTCTGATATTTGATATATGCTGTAGATTCGGTCATAAATGTAGAAATTTGCTAAATTTAGTAAACAATACAAAAAAAAAAGTAACTAGAGAAAGTAATGTTTATCTAATTACAGACAGTGTCAATGATGCCAATGTTTGCTTTTATTTTAAATTTTAATTATAGACGATTATATTTCTTCTGCATTGCCTGGCATTAACATAAAATTCATTATTGTAGAAATACATTTATTCATGAGAAAATTTTATGTTATTAAAAAAAAAACACAGCTGCTTCCAATTTTATTTTTGCACAAATTTTCTTAACATTTTGGGGTGTTACCCTATTATAATAAATTTTCAGTTGAATTATGGTGTTTGCAATACATTTATCATCATCTGCAAGGGTTTTACTTGGAAATATTTCCATACAGCATTTATTACAAACCTGCGCTTCTTTTTTTAAAAGCATTTATTTATGTATTATTTACAACTACAAAAAATTTTCACTCCAGCCAAGCAGGATGACAAAGTAATTCTAATAGTAGTTTACACACAACACACACACACACACACACACACACACATGCACACTAGACGCACGTGACCTCTCCTCCTCATTGCAGGTCAAGCAACCCTCGGACTACCCATCGCGAAACAGCTCATCCATCACTTTTCTGTTTTCTTCTACCTTTCTTGCTTTACCTTCGTTTGGCTAGTGTTCACGGTCCATCGAAAAGCCACATTGAAATTTTCCATGTCTGATGTATCCTCTTAATCATCCTAACTGGCAAACTGTCAGAGTTTGAAGAGACCAAAGTCCTTGCTACAATGACACCATCCAGTAGAATGCTACCTTTGTGGGTTGGTTTAATTATGCCTAACCATCTGACAAATTTTCCATGGCATCTCCTTGGAATAACAATTTCACTAGAAGCACAGTGGACTGACTACACACTACCGAGCAGCTCAATAGCAAAGACAAATCTAGTCGTGTTCACAGTACCAACTTGGTGTTAACCTGCTCTTAGAATGCCCAATTGAGTGTTGATACTGGACCCTATCTTACATAACACATCAAGTACCAAAATGAATTTGTCTTCTTTTTCTGCTAAGTAGATATCGTGCTCTATACTGAGGTTACAGAGTTTCAAATGTACCCTTCTATTACCTCCTACTGGTGTGGTCTCTTTCATTACTGTAGTCAAATAGCACTGTTCCATGTTGTCTGGCAATTGCTGGAGGGAAGGTCTGAGGATGTTCTGTTTTACCACAGTTACAGTTGCTCCTGTTCAATGACCAGCTGGCCAAACACATCATTCAGGCTTTCCCTCTACCAATATGGCATCTAAATCCTGTTTCACTGAACGTATCTGCAAGATTGAGGCCGCCTTTCCAGCAGTCACCAACCTTTGCCCCTCAATATCAGTGTTTACAAGTTTCCTGAAGATGTTGCAAACTCACCTGTTCCTTGCTACCTGCTTTCTGATTGCTGTTGCTGCTATTGAAGCCAGTTGGTTCTTAGGCGCCTGCCTGTCCACACAACCAACACAGGCCTTTCGGGTGGGTGATGGTGAGGCTCTGCAGGACGGATCCTGGAAGCGATGTACTTTATGGTCCTCTACAACTACTTCCGGGTCTTATTAATGCTGTTTCCCTCATCTTCACTCAGTATCGCTGCCTGCACTGGACATCGAGGCACTGTTGCCTGTCTTGCTGACTCCACCTTCAATGCTTGAGCTAGGGCATCCTGCATGGTGTGACACACAGCCAGGCATACAGCTTGCCCCACCTCTGCATCGGCAATAGTGTTGACGAAGAAGCAGACTGTGATGACATTGCATGCCTGCTCTGAGCATCCCTTTAGAGACAGTTGGGGCAGCCCGGGACAGCTGTACAATGTCCTGCTACAGTTACTGCTTTAGTTCCCCTAGTCGCTGAGTGCGGCTTCTTAGTTGGATGTGACGGCGTGTTGTCAGTATCAGTCACCAAAATGCAGCTCTAAGGCCAACACCAGTGTGGAGTACTTCCATTCAATGTCTTTCTGGCAGGGACTGCAGTATGCTCAATGCAGGGCTCCTTAGTACAGTCATGAGGTGATAGGTCTGCTGTTCATCAGTCCAACCATTCAGAGCAGCGACAATCTCGAACTGGTGCCGGTATTCGCACTAAGGTCTCTGTCCTTCATAGTGGGCAGGCTTAATTGTGATACCTTTATCCACCCCTGGCTTAGGTGTACCCATGCTGCAAAACTGTTGGACTTCTCCTGTGATCGCTGTATTGGCAGCGACCCCTACCTTCTCCTCACTGCCCACATTCATTTGCTCGATGGTGGTGGATCTCAGCTTCTGACCTGCTGACCTATCTTCTCCCCTGCTGCTGTAGGAACTCCTGCCACTCTTTTGCGAGGATGCTTACTTCCTGCTCAACCTGTCCATTATTTCACTCACACTATCCATACTTTCACTCACACTGACAAGTTTTTTGTTCACACAGTATATTTTATTATTCACTTACTCACTAATACTTTCCATATTTTGTTCTACATTTTCATTCACACTGTCTATTTTGTTATTAACCATACCGATATCTAATTTATTATCTACCAATTCCCCAATATTACCTATTTGGTTATTTACAGATTCATTTACACTTTCTATTTTGCTGTTTACAGGTTCATTTACACAATATTTTACTATTTACAGATTCCCTAACACTATTTATTTGGTTACTCAGTCCTTCCATTAAAACATGTAATGCTTCCATATATGCTACCATTTTTTTATTTAGCATTCATCTAAATTCTGATAATTTTGCAGGCTATTATTATCTATTTTACAACTTGCTTGTAGAATGAATGCCTCCATCCCACTTCTGACACCAGTGTTATTATTGTTTTGAATCTGTTGGCATAGCCAGCCAGGTTCTTCAAGGGAAGGAGGTCTCAATTAAATAATATAGTTAACAACAGTTTTTGAATTTTATTTATAAAAAGTTGAACAAAAATATTCCAATCTTTCTGTTTCAACAACAATGGCTATCAGTTTATATTTACAGCTAATAATTACATAATTTTCCCACAACTCACAGAAATTAACACAGTCAAACACTTAAAACCAGTTTTTATAAACAGTTTTTGAGCTTCTATTGAATTACTATTAAAATTATATATTTGATATCTGACAGTCCCAGTATATACATTCAAGTTTGTATCACTCACCCATTCAAGTCCCACATTATTTCAATCTGGATGGTACCATTCTGGCATGTCTGAAATGTTCTACAGCATCCTTAGTGCCCGCTCTACTCGTTAGGTAAATCGCCCTTCGCAGCACTTGTGCACTTCATTTGTCACCGCTGAACACACACGTGTCCGCCACATTCTCTGTCACTTCTGCTGTCGGTTCTCTTCTTTGTTCACCACTCACCACACTTCGCCAGGTGGCTACCACAGACTGCTAATCTTCACCTCCGCCCAGGTGTGGTGCTATTTATAGGGGTTGCTGCTCCATTGAAAACAATATTCACACATTGGTCCCTGCAAAGGATGATATATCCAGAAAGCTCATGCAACTGGCCATGGCCGCTGATCGCTCCAACAGGGAGGAGGAGTGGTGGTGCCACTCCTCCGGCGATGTAGCGGGTCCGCCAAGGGTGAGGCCAGGGAGGGCAGGTCAAGTGGGGCCACCCAACTTCTCTGATACTGCAAAGAGGGATGCTCTCCTGGCACAGGGAAGGAGAAAGGGCCCTCATGCAACACTATTTATCTGCTCTTGTTCCAGGAGTATCTTTAATATATAAGGATATATACATATATATATATATATATGTATATATATAAATGTGAAAGTGTGTTTGGATGTTTGTTTGTCCCTCTTTCATGTCGCAACGGAGCAACGGATTGACGTGATTTTTTGCACAGAGATAGTTGGAGGACCGGGAAGTGACATAGGCTAATTTTTATTCCGAGAAAATATCTTATTTAAATTTCTTATTAAAATTCTTATTGGAAAATGAAAAAGTACACAAACGGAATAACAATGCAACGTCAACAATGTAACGTCGCAACCAAGCAACAGATCAACATAATTTTTTGCACAGAAATAGTTGAAGGGCTGAAAGGTGATATTGGTCACTTTTTATTGCAAGAAAATATCTCCAAAAATTTACAAACAATAATAATAGTGAACCAAGTCGGAAAAAAGTTTGCCGCCAGCACACTCTCTTGCAATGCGCTGTCTAAACCGTTAAAGATGGAATAATATCATGCAGTAAAGAATTGTGTACAATAAAAAGTCCTAAAAAAAACTCTGCGGTAGCATATATCTATCTATAACAGAGAAATACTAATAAATGTTTTTACCATTTAATTCACTGAGACGTTTAGTTTTATATTATGTATAGAGTATAGAAGATTAACACTAAGTAAAATTCAACTTTATTTAAGAAAAAAACCTAAACAATAATTTTGTAGTTCACGCGAGCGGAGCCGCGGGCACAGCTAGTCTTTTATATTTATTTTCCACATGACAGAGTACGACCTTACACATGCCGTATTAGAAGCTGCCACATTTATGGGTGATTTTTAGCACTCAATTTAATTATGTTAGTAAATAATTTGTAAGCAAACATTAGCCGTTACTGTGCATGGTGCACAGTACTATTATTTTTGTATGTACTGTCTGCATAAAACTGCTTGGTCATTAAGGTCAGCCATTCTGAGAGAAGTGCTGATCTGCATTGCTAAATTCACTAAGTGTCTGTCCTCAGTGAAAGATGAATACAGTTTATAATACAAAATATAAAACAGTTGATTTAAATATAATGTAGTCTGAGTTTGATAAAACATATAGGAAATGTATTTGAAAGTGATTAATTCTGATAAAAGAATGCACGTCATACATAAAAAACTATTTAAAGCACTTTATACATGAATTTTGAAAGTCTTCCCAACAGACTGGTTTAACAGTTTTATAGTCTAACAGTACAATGATTTTGTTACTTAGTTAGCATTTAGTAGGCTATGAGATGGAATATTTCATCTTTAATGCTGAACTTTTCAATTGCATCAAAACTCTTATTTGCTGTTTCATATTTCCATGCATTCAGAATACATTGTTTTAGTTTTATGTACACAATCGCAGTGTTAATTTCCTCCATCTAAAACATTCTCCTGTTGTTTTTCTAAAGTTTTGACATGAAACTTGATGAACCTGTTTGGCTTGTAGTATCCTCACTCATAGCTGCAGTGGCCAATTTTTTTTTTGTTGCAACTTTACCTTCTTATAGCCATTACACCATTTTGTAAAGTTACTCTTCATTAGTCATAAAAATTTGTGACTTATACCCTGATAAATAGTTTTTGCCAGACAATCAAAACAGTTATTTTAACGGAGCCACGGTGGCTGAGCGGTTAGCCTGCTTGCCTTCCACCATGGCAAACCGTATTCAATCCCCTGCTGGGTCACTCCTGGATTTTCACATGTGGGAATTGTGCCGGATGATGCCGTTGGTCAGCTGGTTTTCTCGTGGATCTCCCGTTTCCCCCACCCTTTCATTCCAGCGCTGCTCCATACTCGCCTCAATCGCCCTCATCAGCTCTCAAGACCTCGCTGTTAAGAGCTGCCCAAATCTCTTCACTCACTCAATGGTTTTAACACAGATGCAAAGCTAATCTCTTTTGCATATCCGTCACACTGTACACTTTTGCTGTTGTGAACTATTAACTTAATTAGACTTTATACCATCACAAAATTCTACAAGTAATAATTTTATAAAAAAAAATAAAGCAGAAACTTTAAAAATAACAAATTGGCCTTGTTTGTAAAACATTACATTTTTTGGAACTAGTACCACCAGCACAAATTAGTTACCACTATTTACATAAATTTTAATGTAAGCAACAATAAAATGCTGACCATTTGTTCAGAGTTTGTCATGTTACTACAACCATGAGCTAGCAGGTATGTACTGGTACTAGCGTTGAGTTGTGTGAGGAAACCGCTGTAATAGAAATTATTTTTTGCAGGATAGGAAACCATTTTGCTGTTGGTTATTTCTGTACTACAGTAAATCAGATGTATTTGTTAGACACATGTATCAAAGAAAGGTTTCTTTTCATGGGAAACCAAGTGAAGTGGCACAATGGTAACATAATGGACCCACGTTATGTAGGATTCAATTTCGTTTACAGACATGCCATTTTGATTTTGGTTTTTCATGGTTCTCTGTAAGCTTTCCAGGTGAATTATGTAATGGAGCCTTCATACAGACCACAGCAACAGCCTGTTTCTGGTTCACTTATGATTGGCTCTGCTAGTCTGCAAGACATTAAACCATAAACAAACAAAACATTTTCTGGGAAAAACAAATAATGTTAAGTTTTCTAAATCATGGCTGGGAGTTTATTTAAACAGTCCTCTACACTTTTCAGTAATGTAAAACATAAATGGATAGAACTTATTATACACGTACGTACATAGCACTGTTATTCAGCAAAATAAGCCCTTTGTGAGAAGTGACTTAATTGCAAAGAAAAATATCAATATATTTAGAGCACAACTAATAAATATTTAGCACAGATCACAGTGGCCACTTGAGACATTGCGGACTAGACAGTAGCACACAGCCAATACTGTTTACTAGGACCAGCTAGTGGAAGCAGTGCAGCAGACTGGGTGATCTAGCAGCAGAGGTGTTCTGTACCTGGAATAATGTATAATTCACCAATTGTGGAGCAAATTATTAACCTGTTTACATGTTAACTTGCTTGAGGCAACATGGAAACAGAAAATTCTTTGCTGTGGGTGTTGCGAGTGTAACATTATTTCTGTGTTCACTTGGTGTGTTGAATGTTGTGAAGTTTTGTTAGTTTGCAATATTGAATTTTTGCTTNTAACATTATTTCTGTGTTCACTTGGTGTGTTGAATGTTGTGAAGTTTTGTTAGTTTGCAATATTGAATTTTTGCTTAGTGTATTTAGATTTGCTTGAATATTAATATTTAATTAATTTTATTACACCTTAATTTTACATGACAAAATTAAAGCTTATGCCCCACTGGTGATGCCATGGGACTTGAGCTTGTTGAGAAGAGTGTCTGATTTCACACTATCAGCCGGGCATGTAAGAGCACTTGGCTATTGAACTGGATTTGTTTCTAGTAGAGATTCTGGAATTAAGTTTTTAGATAAGAGAATGTGTGCTTTTCTTGCTCCTGTCCAAGGGGAAGGTGAAACATCCAAATCTTTGCTCATATATTTTTCACTTTCTGAAATATTACACTGTGTTATGATAAATTGTGCATTAAATTTTTTTCCATGGACTGCCTTAATGAGTATAATTTTTCTAAAACATTATACTTAAGTGCTAATAAATAACATTTTTCAAACCATTTGTTGAATTCAGGTCTATATGAAAATGAAACATAACACTGTACATATCATTCAAAATTTTCTCAGAATTTAATTATTTTATAGTATTAAGAGTTAATTTTTTTTTGCACTGGTTGAAATAATATGATGAACATTTTTAGGTGACTCCACACTATGATTCAACCTTCACTTTCGACAATGACTATCCTGCATTACTGCCGGACTGTCCTGGTCCTGCAGAGAATGGAGACCCACTGTTCCAGATGGCCCCGGCACAGGGAACATGTCGTGTTATGTGTTTCCACCCCAAGTCCAACCTCACGCTTCCCCTCATGACTGTGCAGGAGATACGAGCTGTTGTGGATGCGTGAGTTTTCACTTCAACAGTCAGCAGTTTCTGTGTTGTATCAGTGTATAAAAAGCCATGAAAACTCAAAGACGAATATTAATTTCTAAAAGTAACTCTGTTACAGTTAATGTTACTCCACTGAAAAAATAACCACTACCAGTTACTCCACTGAAAAAANTTCTAAAAGTAACTCTGTTACAGTTAATGTTACTCCACTGAAAAAATAACCACTACCAGTTACTCCACTGAAAAAATAACCACTACCAGTTACTCCACTGAAAAAGTATCCAGTTACAGTTCTTAGTAAAGTAANGTTACTCCACTGAAAAAATAACCACTACCAGTTACTCCACTGAAAAAGTATCCAGTTACAGTTCTTAGTAAAGTAACTGTTAGTTACTGTTCATGTTACTTGATGGAAAACAAAGTTTGGCAGATTTTGCTTCAAAAGTAAGTTAAAAACTTTTCCACCATACAGCTTTTTTACTGTTGAACTAACATTGTTACAAGTACTGTACATATATGCATATTTGTAAATCTGTTCAATATATTTACTTGCCAGATTTTCTCTAACTTACATAATTTGTATTAACTTATCCGTACAGTTGGATATTTTGAGGCCTCAGTTATCTTCTTCAAAGAATAAGAACAGAGCAATAATTGTTAAATAAAATTTAATTAAACCTATAAACTACACAACATAACTATGCTGCATTTACAACTTAACAAGTAAATAAATGAAACGGAAATAAACTGACAAACAAATGACAATCAGAATTATGCAGCAACTATTGCAGAACAGTTAACACTTAAGAATAAAGTTTCTTGCTGTGGATTATAATCATAGATATATCTGAAGACATACATTTCTGTGTTTATTTGTGAATGTATAATTTTCGGGTTGTCAGAATCAAAACAAACTTTAAATAACAAAATATAAGTGAAAAAAGTAACGTGAAAAGTATCAGCATTTGTCGTTCTTATTTAGAGAGCTAAATTGTGATTCAGACACAGTTAACATTACTGAAACCTTAACGTATTGATGTTACCATATTCGTTACTGCAAAAAGTGGCTGTTACAAGTAATGACGTTACTTGTAACACATTACTTCCAGCCAATCGAAAAAGTACATTTCTTCTTGCATGCAAATGTTTCTTTCTACTTCTCATTTGTAAACGTTTCATGTAGATAAAAAAACAATTGAAGCTTTACCTCTGTCTTCACTGCTGACTCTTTTGCCTTTCACAATGCAGGTGGGTGCATGAATATATGGAATTAGGCAAAAAATATACGTGGGTGCAGATTTTTGAAAATCGTGGTGATATAATGGGCTGCTCTAACCCTCACCCACACTGCCAGATATGGACTTCATCATTCATGCCCAACGAACCACGCATAAAGGACAACAACCAGCGGAACTACTATAAGTTGCATGGCAGGCCATTGCTTCTTGACTACGTCAACAAGGAGCTTCAGAAAAAGGTATTGTAAACACAGCATTATCAAGGCAACAGTAATCACAGTCTAGTTTTTACAAAGTACAAAGTAACAAGAGTAGCAAGTGAAAAATACAGTAGAATCCCGATAATTCGTATTGTTAAGGGACTGAATGTTAAATATGAATTATCGAGATATTCAAATTAGCGGGATTACCAATAATCTGGTGCAAAAAATAAAAATACATAATAACGAGATTAATGCAAATTTGCATTAATATGTAATGATAAACGCATGGCTACATATTATGTGTGTGTATATATATATGTGTGTATATATATATATATATATATATATATATATATGTGTGTATATATATGTGTGTATATATATGTATAAATCAATAATTACATCAATAAAAAACACATTTAAAAAATCTGTAATTTTCTTTTGGTGCAAGCCTTGCAGACGGGTATTGTCGATGGCTTTGTCAAGTATGTTCAAAGCAGAAAATATTTCATC